>JAOTON010000870.1:1370000-1795000 GCA_034440635.1 Lepas anatifera
CGAGTCTTATGACCGTGACAACAGCTGATTCGTTTATTGACATTCTTGTATTGGCGGATTTCTAGTCTTTGCGAGTGCGGGACAGTCGTCTGGCAATCATTAGCAAGATATTTAATTTGTGAAACCCTTATGAATGACGCGATTCATGGCACAAAATCTGGTGGATAAAATTTTTAAAAAATCCTAATTGATACAGGTAAAGGAACACACTGACAAGTTGGATATTAAATATATATATTAAAGCAGCACACGGACGCGTTTCGTACTCTTCAGCGTGTGTTTGAAGGGTATTATCCGTTGACGCATGGGTTTCTGTAAACTCACGCGGGCTAAACGTGGATAATATTTGCCAATATTTTTGATATTGCAAATCTCCTCTCTTGGATTTGATTTTTTTCTGTTCAATTAGGGCCGACTCCAAAACTTTCTTCTATTTTTGGTAGACCTCGGTGGAGATTTCTGCATTTTCCAGTTTGGTAGTGGTAATTCTTCGGGTGTTTCAAATGAACTCGTGGTTTTATGATTTCTAGGTTGATTTGTGTTCGTTATTCGTTTTTGCAGGCCGCGATACGTCTCCCCGTGTGAATCTTGTGCAGTTTTGACATGGAATTTTGTAGCGATGCTGTTCTCATTGTGTTTTTCGAATCTTGCTTCTTTTTGATAAGGTCTCTATTTTTAAGCCTGTGCTTGATAAACCTAATCTCTGCTTGTTTAGTGTCCTTTCTATATTCCGTGTTGAGATATTTTCGGTCCTACAATAGTTCTCAGTGGCGTTGCTCTTGTTTTTCTTGAGTTTTAATCTTTTTTGCTTAAAAGACACCTCACGATAAATGCTTTAGGGTATTTTAGTTTAGAAACGACGAGAAAATGTGATTGATCTCCTCTTCGAGGTATTCGTTGCTGCACACGGGTGCACGGAGGAAAACCCAATGATTACTCCGGATTTTCTCGCTCACTATGGGCAGAAAAATAATGTATGAAATCCTCGGTTGGTTGGTTTTGTTACTTTGAATTTCACTTCGTTGTCGTCCTCGAATCTCTACGTCCGAAAGGTATTCTGTTGTCCTGCTCGTTTCGATCGTAAACTGGATGGAAGGCTCTACATTGTTCATCTGAACCGTTTGTTTCAAATTCATTTCCTCTGGCACTAGAACAAAATGTCGTCTTATATCTTAGCCATATGTGTCGGTCCCATAATCCCTTCAGTGTTGCTCTTCGGCGTTTCCATGATAGAGCAGCCACGGGACTCAGAGGGAACCCATGGCCGGCCGTTAACTTGAGCATACTCCTCGTCTCGAAGCAAATGCTTGAAAATCTAGGCATAGTTCAACTAGATTGATGACTGGCTTTTGGCACAGGGAACTCTTCAGATGGAATTTGTTTGATGGCACGTTTTATCGCTTGCGTTGCTCCTTGAACCGGTACATTAGTGAACAAGCTTTAACAGAAAGCTACATTATCTTTTAGAACAAGATCCTAAGACACCAAAATGAGAGGTTTGCCGAGGTCCATAAAGCCGGAATTCCAATGAGACCAATAACCTCCGGTATTGGAAGTGCACCGCATCGCCTGGCGAAGTTCTTGCCAGCCACTGACAAGGCTACTAGGATCCATCAGTGACAGTCACTTAATAAACTCAGGAGACCTACTACAGCGAATAAGAGAGCTCAACTTTAGCATAAGAAGATGGCGAGCTTCGATGTTAAAGCTTTGTTCACTAATGTACCGGTTCAGGAGCAACGCAAGCGATAAAACGTGCCATCAAACAAATTCCATCTGAAGAGTTCCCTGTGCCAAAGCTCAGTTCATCAATCTAGTTGAACTATGCCTAGTTTTCAGCATTTGCTTTCGAGGACGGGGTATGCTCGTTAACGGCCTGGCCATGGGTTCTCCTCTGAGTCCCGTGGCTGCTTGCTTATTCTGGAACGCTCGAAGAGCAACACTTCGAGGGATTATGGGACCTGACACAGTATGGCTAAGATATATGACGACATTTTTGTTCTAGTGCCGAGGAAATGAATTTGGAAGACAAACTGGTTCGATGACAATGTGAGCCTTCCATCGTTTACGATCGAAACTGAGCAGGACAACGAATACCTTTTCTGGCGTAGAGATTCTGAGGACTGACAACGAAGTGAAATTCAAGTATACGAAAGCCAACCAACTCTGAGGATTTCTCATTATTTTTCTGCCCATAGTGAGCGGTAAAATCCGGAGTAATCATTGGGTTTTTTCCTGACTCCGTGTGTGCGCAACGAATACCTCGAAGAGGAGATCAATCACATTTTTCGTCGTTTTTAAACTAAAATACCCTAAAGCATTTATCGTGAGGTGTCTTTTGAAGGCAAAAAAAGATTAGAAACTCAAGAAAACAAGAGCAACGCCACTGAGAACTATTGTAGGACCGAAAATATCTCAACACGGAATACTAGAAGGACACTTAAACAAGCAGAGATTGGGTTTATTGCAAGCACAGGCTTAAAATAGGAGACCTTATCAAAAGAAGCAAGATTCGAAAAACGCAATGAGAACGCATCGTCTCAAATTCCATGTAAACTGCACAGATTCTACTACGGGGAGACGTATCGCGGCCTGCAAAACGAATTAACGAACACAAATCAGACCTTAGAATCATAAAACCACGAGTTCATTTGTATACCTCCGAAGAATTTGACCACTTACCAAACTGAAAAATGGAATTCTCCACCGGTCTACCAAAATAGAAGAAGTTTTTGGAGTCGGCCCTAATTGAACGAAGAAAATCTATTCCGAGGAGATTTGCATATCAAAATATTGAAATATTATCCACGTTTGCCCGCGTGAGTTTCGAAACCTTCATGCGTCACGGTATTCTACCTTCAAACACACGCTGGTTAAACGCGTCGTGTGCTTGCTTTGAATATTATATTTAATATCAACTTGTTGTGTTCTTTACCTGTTCTTCTGTCAAATGGATCCTCAAAATCCTAATTGAATCGATCGTACCCGGAGAAATTGGACGTCATAAAAATGAAGTTCCAAAGCCGTCCTTGAAATGTGAAGCTCTCGTGAGTACCTTGCCCTTCCCGGCTTACTTACCTACCTAATCTTCTTGAATATTGCCTTGCACCTACATACACTGCCGCATAACCGTTTCCACAATCCGCCGACAACTATTTTTTTTCTTTTTTGCTCATCGATTTGAGCTTGACTGGATGTGTGAGTGCGGCCTGGCGTCGTTGGATGGAGTGGGAAGACTGCTGCGGTGTGCAGCCTTGTGTTGACGTCCGATGTGCAGGACCACCTTTTCACGACACCCAGCCGCAGTAGAAGCTATTGTCTGAGAGGTTTGGATATTTTGCTGTCGAAGCTGTCGGGCGGCTGCCTACGTACAAGCCATTCTGTGGCTCGAGTGGCACTGACACTGTGTACCCAGCGAGAAAATGGGAGTGTTGCATAAAGGCCTAACCGCATCCATAAATGTTGGTACAGGTGGAACTTTTTATTTTTATTTGTTGGTTCTTTGAAAGGTTGTCTTTCGAAAAATTCTAGTGTTTTAGAAAATTACATTATTGAATGTTGAATGGTTATGTTGTTGGGTGAGTGTAGCTTTGAGTATCATTATAGTAACGCTGTTATAAGAATGCTTAACGTTTTGAAAATGTGGTGTGGGAAGGTTAAGCGTTCTAATATGACAGGCATAGATGTTTAACCTATGGACATATGAACAGCACACACTGTATTGAGTAGGTGAGATCAGTATAGGAATGGTTGGAACCCCTGCGGCTGCCCCAGAATCCTTGCGACCCTGCACACGAGTCGCGCTCAGTGTCAGGAAATTTTGGTGAGGTGAGGCGGGCGACTAGAAATAGTTGTGCCGAGTTGCAGTGTAGTTGTGAGGACCTAGGTGTGTGTTTGTTTACTGTGTCGGCTATTATTGTCCTCTTCGAAATCCTATTAAGAGCGTGTTGTCCCGTGTAAGGTCCTGTTCATCCAAACAAGGATTTCGGCCTGTGCTGCCAACCTCCATACGACGAAAATTCCTCCTGATTTGAATACCACAGTCTTGTGATTTTAAGTGATATCTAAATATTCCTTCCCCGTAAAAATAGTTCTTAGCGATTGGAGAGCTTGGAGTTTTTTATCGTCGGGAATCTCCGCTAGGACTTTCACTTAGAACTGCTTGTTGAAACAAATACAAATTCATGCATGAAAGCCTTGATTATGGCTGAGAATGCATTTGTCATTTAATGCAACTTTTGATATGCAGTCTGCTTCAGGTTTTGACCCCAACGTTAACATTATATAATCGTACTTTCTTCAAAGGTCGAGAAATGACCGTAGAAAATGACCGTAGAAAACCGATAGAAAATACATCGTAGAAAATGACCGAAAAGCAAGACCATACATCGTATTATTGTACAATGCTAGTTAATCACCACAGCCGGATCATGGTATGACAAGGGTTTCCCATACCCGGCGGGGTCTTCCTGGAAGCAGCTCCTTCTGCTGCTCCTACCAAGCCTGGTTATGGTTACGGCGGTTATGGTTATGGCGTGCTGTTTTCCTATGTGCCACATCGCACCGGTACCTATTGACAGAGCAGAGGTGTCGCTGCCAGTTGCTACGCCGGCCCTCTCAAATGGCAATCGTGCCTGAATGTGTGGTGTGCTGCAGTGTAACTTAATTTGATTGAGTGGTGCAATCCTCCCAGCGGCTTTGGAGGCGGCTCGGCCGCCTTCTTTTGCGGCGCGGGATTCGCTGGGCGTTTCTTGTGGCGCGGCGAGTGCCGGCCGGCTGACTGATGTGACCGATCTCATCGAAGCGAGTGGTATCGCTGGTCCCGCTGCCGTTCGATCGGCTAAAATGTTTTGCCGGCACAGCGCGGCAAAGACAGAGCTACGTGGCCTCGTTTGGGTTAGTGTTGGGCCGCCCACGACTTACGGGAGCATATATAAACTTCTGGGAATGCAATGCAAGCAGCGAAAGTTTTTGGCGTATGGTGTGTTTAAAAATATCGACAATCGTGACGCAGACAGCGCAGAAGTTAGTGTTGAAATGGCCGCCTGCATGGACAAAAGCACGCGAGCTCGTGCTTTGAGTAGATGTTTCTAAAGAAGGGAGAACAGATGAAGGCATTCAGCGATGTCATTCTCGGAAGTTCTTGGCGTTAGGTGAGTGCAAAACCTGCAGCTTAACCCTGATGTACAACCATCAGAGTGGGATATCCAAAGGGGGGGCGTTTCGAATACTTCTGGCAAACATAGAAGACTCCCACCTCCTCAGTGGGGAACCACTACATCGTAGAATGCACGGTAGCTTCATGTAAACTTTCCAAAACTCCATGTTGGTTACTGTTCAGTACTTCTCTCTCTCTCTCTCTCTCTCTCTCTCTCTCTCTCTCTCTCTCTCTCTCTCTCTCTCTCTCTCTCTCTCTCTCTCTCTCTCTCTCTCTCTTGTTCTCTTCATCCTCCTACTCCTGTGCCCAATGCAGTAGCGCCTGATGAGTGCCTGGTCTTTTCTCATGGCGACAAAACATACATACGCCTTGGGCCTGGTCACCTAACCCATGGCCTTGGCACCGGTGCTGTTAAATGTCCCGACCGTTCACGAGAAGCAAGATGTTGCGCAGTTGTCAACGCACCTTTGAAGGCCGCATGAAACGCGTGCATTGTAGCATGACCAACTTCGGGAGGTGGAAACCATTGCGGTATTGGAGAGACCCCAGACGACTGGAGTGACGCGTCGTCTTCATTAGTGGATGTTGTTGTGTCCCCGCTCTCCTCATTACTGGGTCCTGGCACGCTGTCGTCATTATCCTGTTTGTCGCTGGCTGTGAGGCGCAGCGACACCGACAACAGCACCGGTCCCATCGGCCAGCATGTGGTAGTGGTAGTACATGCCGTAGCTCGGCACAGCATATGTATTGTACGTTTTTTTACCAACAAATCGGGCGAAAAATGATATTGGTAGTTGAACTAGTTCCCGTGCCATCGCTTTTTTGTCGGCCCCAGTGTTCTCCGATTGGGAGTGCTAACAGTAGCTGACAAGTTAGAGCATGTTAATGAAGAGATTAAGAAAGCGTAGCTCAGAGCTGCGGAGTCGAAGTCGACAGTTTTCCCGGAGTCAGAGACGATGGAGTTGGGCCGACTCCGGGCCGGAGTCGGAGGTCAGATTTAAAACGGCTGATCATGAGTTGCACAGCCATAAAAGAGTGGCGTGGACGGCATCTGAATGTTGAGGAGGGAGCGCTGACATGACGCTCCACACCAGATATGGTACAACTCTGGCGCGTACCAGCAGGGCCTCCTTCCTTCCGAGGCCGCGTCGGCAGCCACCTCCACCAGTCTCGAAGGCGGCTATTTCTTAGCTCGCTACGTCGAGAATTGTCGAGGTGTGGCTTCTGTTTTAAGTTATTCGAGGCTGCTATTTTTAAACAAAGTGAATGACGAAAGTAGTGACATGTTCAAGTTTGTATGCCAGTGTATTTGTGTTCGGGAGCGATCCTGCAGGGAGCGAGGTTGAGGACGGTGCCAATGAGTAGTGTATTCGAGATGCACTGCGGGTCCAATGAAGGAAGCTATTATTTTTAGGCCAGAGGTTGTCAAACTGTGGGTTATGAAAAAATGGGTCACAGAGCCCTTCTTTGGGATCACGAGGCTCTGAATTCAACCACGTAGTTGATGCCAACAGTCCGAGGCTCATGGCAGCCTGCCTTCAACATAGCTCCCAATGCCTGATTACATTCTGGTGTGGAAGACGTTTCTGGAAAGACCGAACCATTTTCAATCCTCCCCAGCCATGTCTCAAAGGAAAGCTGATGTCGTTTCGACAACATATATGTATCAAACTAACTTTTCGACGGTTGTGATCATGAAAACAAGAGTGAGGAGCCATGCAAACATAATATTTTTACTGCTTCTTGCCGGCAACTCAGCTCAAAATGGAACAGTTCTTGAAGACAGTGAATAAATGCATGTTCGTTTTCCATTTGCGTATTCACTGCTGCAGCATTGTTCCAGTGAGAGCGTGTGAATAGTCTTAACCAGGGAATCTCAAACGATTGGCAATTTTCTGTGAGTCGGATTTTATTTTTAAGGGTGGTCTTATATAGCGTCGTCGTTAAAAATTGTCATCGTATCGTGAGGACTGGGAACCGCTGTTGTAGAAGAGAGAAAAGAAAAGCATGCAATTTCCTCTTCATTGATCTGCTAGTCTATTCAGACACACGCTCCATGATACCTGGCTATGGCCGGAAGCATAGCCGAAGTCAGAGTCGATCCATTTTGGACCGCATCAGGTATGCAAAGAAGAAAAACGTGCGAACGAAATTGCGCTAAATATACTCCGTACGGGGTAGAAAAAAGAGTGAAAATGACCCAGCATATCCACAACAACTGTCCGAGTAGGACAATCCTATAACTAATGCAGAACAAGAGTCTGAGTTGGAGTCGACTCCGCCACTCAGGTAGTGTTTTTAGACTAAATAAACAGATCTTTCAGCAACAAAATTTCCCGGCGTCCCTTTCCAAGCCTCCTGAAAGTCTGCCCTGTTGGAGTAGACTTTCAGCACGGCTGAGCCTTTTTCACACGTTGCCTGATCTGATAGTCTCTCCTTTTGTGACGTCACGGGTCCTCCTCTGCTGCGCCGTTTGTTTTATGATTCTCCGGAGGCTCTCCCAAGGCAATGGCGGGGAAGTTTGAGCCCCCGCCTCTCCCTCTGAAATAAAGTCCTGGATTAGCCACTATTGGAATGATAAGCTTATGCCATACAGTGGGTGGTATGCAATGTTCACACCAATTGTCCCAATTTCACCTAGCAACTGATTTCATTTTTACTTTGTAACAGTTCTCTGGTAAATAGTTATAAATGAGTATCAGCTAAGATCATAATAGTTCAAAGTAATCTGCCAAACCACAGCCTCTGGTGGCCTCTGCATGTTTCGTCAGCTCCAACTTTCCCAGATGACTCGCCCATTGTGATTTGTCGCAGCACGTGTTGTGGCTGAAACCACGTGTGCCATTTTGCGTGGGTGTGAAGGAACAGACTCATTAAACTTCCACAGTTGTGTAACACAATGTTCATTTTCAGTCACACGGACGGAAGTGACGTGCTTTGTTTCGGAGGCTTGCAGCTCAAACTAATCGCTTCACGGGCTTACTGTGTAGTATTGGTGCAGTCTTGTGGGTGCATGTTTGAGGGTGAGCAAAACACAAGTTTTCTTCCGTTGATGCTCACTGTTTTTGCGTCACAGGTGCGGTGGCATCTCATTAAAGGGAATGTGATACATTGGTACCATTTCAGACCAGTGGTTTCAGAGGTAATATTCGTTAAACATTTTGGATTCTTCCTTATTTCTACTAAAAATAGCTGATAAGCCTAATATTTTGGGTTATTTAATTTTCCTCTCTTATAGCAAAATAAGTTTCTAAATCAACGCGACTTCAAATTGGCGCACGATCTGGGAATATTTTGTGTCAGATTAAACCTCTTTGAATTGCGTTACAAATGAATACGAATACAAATGAAGTGCTTTTATCTATAATAGGTTATTGTTAGAGTAACTAACGTGAAATTTATCAATTTTTGATATTTTTGTTAATATATGAAAACATATTTCACGCTTCAAACTAGTCATTTAAGAAAGTTATACACATGTATTGTCTCCAGTAACAAAGATAAGCTTCGCACGAACATATGCTCTTAAGGGGTCCAAGAGGGATTTTTTGTGCGCGCAGTGGGGCTGAAGCATTACGTCACGTTCCCAAGGTCACCTCATTCGACGCTCGCCACCCGGGGAGGAGGGGATCGTTTGGCGGTGAATTTTTACCGTTTTTTTCGTGAACGCAACGCTCTGGGACAAAGAAATATCTATCAGTTGGTTTTTTAGTATGTTCTATCACATGGCTTTCACACTTCAAATCCTGTTGCGAAGGCGCCCCGTTTCCTTCACTCGGCGCGGGAAGAATCAATGCTATGGTGCAGGCGGTGCCGAGACGCACTAAGAAGGGCGAAGACCCTGCAGCTCTGGCCGTACGTGACGCGGCTTAAATTAATTTTTAATGTTATGATAGAAGTAGCTGATAACCACAGTTACATGGGGCATTGTTAAGCGCCTTGTTGGGTCATGGTTAGTTGAAAGATGCAAAAACGTGTGCGCCTAGGCTGTAGCGTAAAAGTCCAATCTGACACGTTGTTTGTTTTGATTTTTTAGGGAAAATGAATATCGTCAGCTTTCCCGGGGTTTCTAGATATTCCAGGAACATTGTGTTCCATATTCTGGCTATTTCGCTGGCTGTGTTTCCCTTATTTTGACGGTAAGGTAGGAGTTCTGTGTGTGGCGGTGATACGTTGCCAACGTATCTTTGTTCTGTTTGACTTCTGTTTGCAAGGACTGGTGAAGGTTGGATGGGTTTGTTTGTCCTCCAAGCCATTGTTGGGCTGCGTGAGACAAACGCGGCAAAAGCCAACGCTGGCAGGTGCGTGAGAGACGATGATTGTTTAGAGAGTCCTGTGGGAACCAAGTTGCTGCGGCAAGGAAGAGTATTTGTTAGCCCAGCCTCACTGAATGCTTCTGAAGTCAGCTTGTCATGTGTTTTCCAAGGAAATCAAGGTTTGAGAGCTGGCTCAGCAAATATGTTGGAGCTATTTTTTGCGCTTTCTTTCTCGAAGTCCTGGAGAGGGATTTGAAAATATTTACCAAAAACTTTAAAGTATTCCTGTCACTCTTAAAGGGAATGTGGCACCTCCATAACGTGATTTTAACTGAGATAGCCAAGTTGAAAAGCAAGTCGGAAAACCCGGTACTCAATATATCATTTGTTTTGGAACTCGAGATTTCCGTAGAAAAAAGCTAAAACCTACTTGAAATGTACCCCTCATGTACCCTTAGCAGCAGACCGCAGTTGTCATGGCTGTTGGTGTGACGACATATGCTGACGTCACGGTAATTATCAGCCAATCGAAGCCCTTGAAGCGTATGGTATATCGTATATGGTAGTGGTTGCCAGATAATGACATCATCCACAGGCAGATATTTTATTTCTTTTCCTAGAGGAACATTTTAAAAATCAAAATATTGAGCTTATTGTACATTTTCAGAGAAACCATGGACACTTCCATGATTTTCGGCTAAAATTTACCCCTAATTACACTAAATTTCAGGATTCGACCAAGTGCCACATTCCCTTTAATTGAAGCTTTAGCACGCACCCCGCTGGGGGGAGAAATTTGCCCCCTCCTATTTTTTCCCCAGATAACGCGAAAATGAAGAGACTCAAAACAGCGAAAATTACAGTACCTTATCCCTGATCAATTTTACGCATCTGACCACATTTTTAGGTCAGTTCATGTCAGGTCAAGGAGCTGTTCAAGGTAAAGTGACCTGACCTCAAAACCCAAAATCACGAGTTTGAAGCGGTGCCTAAGGAACATCTGTTAATCGATCAGTTTCAAACTTTCACCATATGATGAGGTTATTAGGGTCTACAAATCTGCTATCTCGAAATCTTGATACTATTGCCCTAAGGTTGGGTCAATTTTTGGTCACCCCATTTTAAGTCTATGGTGAAAAAATAGAAAGGGTTTGTTTTCTATAAAAAACTGGATAGATAAACCTGAAAATCCTCAAACTGTGTATTCTTGACACAATCTTGACCATAAAGTTGGAGTTGTTTACCATTTAACCTCACAAAGGTCATGTCAGGTCACAGGAATATACAGTGATTGTTTTGCCTATAACTTCCCACTGAATTGAGATAAAGCTCCCGCTTTGCTTTCATTGTGCTTATATTGTCACGGGGAGTCGCTTGATATGCAACATGACCATACCAGGTCACCATGTGATCCTGACCTAGCTCGATGTGAGGTCATTTTTACCATTTGACCTAGAAACGTTATATTATTATCATTTGATTCGCCACGATGAGAGAAATCCAATGATGCATGAATATTTGCTGTAGATTTGCTGAGTAAAAATCTAGAGGGGTAAACGTACACCGCCCTGTTTTAAGCCTATTGAACCTTCTTTGATCTTTGCTGACCTAAATATTGACCTGATATAAGAATGTTTCGTATAATTTATATTCGTTTGGTCAAGAGCTTCCAAACGCCCTCCGTAATTTGTCTCTAGCTTTCCTGGGAAATGAGATACGGAGGGGGCGAAAAGCGCTCCCCCAGCGGGGCGCGTCATGCCAGGGACCCAGCGGGGCGCGTGTTAAGATGATTTGGTGGTCTCATCCGTCTTTCCTCAATGTCATCGCTAGATCGCTGTGTAAGGCCGCATTGTGATAACTTGCGATAGGGTTTTGAGGACGAGGCTACCACTCGGTGATAAATGACTGTTGTTTTGAAAGTGAAGGACCTAGACGGCAATAAGAAGCTAGATATTGTCATCATTGGTAGGGTGTGCTAGTCAGAACTGAGCCACATCTTAAAAAAACAGTCGGATCGGATGGAATAGTTGTAGTGCCATGTGTTTTTAGCAGAACCATATTATAAGCTGTCAGTATTGATTTAGTGCCAGCCCATTGCCGGGGGTTGGTGATTGGAAGCCTTAGGTGTCCACTGTTCCGAAAAAGAAACCCTTGAAGCCTTGAGACCTTTGTTTTAGGCTGGCGCTTCCAAGTGTGTGAATGTATTCCCGCCTTATTGTAATGGTAGAGATTGTTTTGACTTTGGTCCTCTTCCTTGCTAATTTCGGCCGGTCAGCCCGTGTTATTGATTCTTCAGGCCCACTTACTTATAAATGTGAAGTTTGTCACCGATTGTGGCTATCCTATCAGCAGCCCGTTTTTTCTACCCCGGATAACTCTGAGTCATCGCTTCCACCAAACAGACATCAAGTTTGGCCGAAGTGTACAATTTGGCCCGGTTCTGTATCAGCCGGCTCCCAAATTGCAGCTGCTGCTGCTGCTGTGTGCGGGACTGCAGGTCGCCGCCTCAGCAGAGCCGAAGCCTTATCGTCTGCTGTGTTCGCCGCCTATTAGCGCGACGACATCGACCGCGACGGCGGCGGCGGCGGGCCTGCTCGATTGTGACGACGGGCCGACCTTGTAGGCCGTCAGGTGGCGTTGCAAGGTCAACCTGCGAATCCGACACGTTGGGAGAGACGGGGTGCAGCGATGGTTGGGATGGTTGCGAGGTAGAGTAGGGTTGTAGAAGGGGCGCGTCGAATGGGATAAGGAGCGTTCAAGCGTAATGCTGTGACTCTGGGAAATATATTGTTTATATTTCAAAATGGAACTTCTTATCTTGGTCATTAGCGAGTTTCGTAAGATGATGTTACTCTTCTATTGATGCAATGATTGTTGTCTTCGCCTGTTATAATGCAGCTCACTTTGCGAAGTCCTCCCGAGTAAGTTTTGTTAGGAGTTGAGTTATATGCTTGGCGTTATCGTGGCTTATGCCTTCTCATAATTATGCCGCCTGAAAATATGACCCAGAGTGCTACACTGGGCTGGTACAGCTGTAATAGCTCTATCATATTCGAACTACAAATCGTAGCCATTGACCTTTGGCAGCCAGCGAGGTTTTGGGCTGCAAAAGACAGTTTATTAGCATACTACCCCATGAAACGAGTTGTGCGCTCTTGGAAAGGCATCGTTAATAAACTTCGGCGCACTGGGAAGTGTGGGCTTTAATGGAGCTTAACAAGGTTGCAGTGAGGTGATTTGGCTCGAGAGCATCCACTCGTTGGTTGATGAAGTGTAACAACCTGTGGGATGCGGTGGCGTGGGGAAGAGCACTTTAATTCCACGCCGGCGATCCGGGTTCAAATCCCCGTGCGAGTGTTCTGCGTAAATATTTTTGATCCCCATAATACCCTCCCAGCTGGGTGAGAGTTGACGACACCGTATTACCTCAGCAGTTTGTGTATCATAAAGCCCCAAACCTGCTTTGTTTGCTCTGTTTGTAACTACTCGTGACAGCCTTGGTTATTTGACATTACATTATGGATTAGTGCGATGCGTAGGTCGGAACTAAGCAACTCCCAGTGTCGTGCAAATAAGGTTCAGAATTTAGAGCAGGTGTATTTATAACCAGACAACAATAACTCGCAGATAAGCGTTGAAAGCTCAAAATGGTGCTGCTACAGGAGTGCTGCAACAACCATTAAAAGTCCTGAGCAGACTGGCTCCATTTTTACAGGACCGATACGCCTCCTGGCCTAGTCCACACGTCTACCATGTGCATGTGTTCAGATGCCAGCTGACTGCGTCTCCGGTGCTGGTGTGGCTGCACTCTGTGGGCCGTGTTCGCCTCGGTCTGCCGCCGCTCTCTCCGGCGCCAGCACCGGCAGAGGCAGCGGTCTGAGGCTTCACAGTCGCTGGCCGAACGTCGGCGGCAATTACAGTAATGGCGGAGGCCGGGGCGCGCCGCCGCTCCCGCGGTTACAGCGTCGTTAGCCGCCGGCGCCGTCGCATTTGCATCGGGTCGCGGCGACGACTCCGACTGTTGAGTCGGACCCGGCGCGGTGGATGCGGTTTGAATCGGTGCCGCGCCGTGCCGCTGTTCCGGCGCAGGTGGTGTCCGGGGCTGCTTTAGATAGTGAGGGGATCCTGGTTTGGGGTGTCAGGTGTGAGGGCTCCTCGGGTTTGTTCTCCTAGGTTTCGTTCGAAAGAGTGTTTTTGCTGCATTCAATATGAAGAGACTAAGGTGATTGAATCTGCTCAATGTATTCCAAACTGTGAACCTTCTATATCCCTTGGTCCATCGCCACTGCTGACTCAAGTGATCCACCGCCACTGCTGGTAGTCAGAGTGGTCCATCGCCACTGCTGATATTTAGAGTGGTCCATCGCCACTGCTGGTCATCAGCGTGATCCACCGCCGCTGCTGGTAGTCATTGTGGTCCATCGCCACTGCTGGTAGTCAGAGTGGTCCATCGCCACTGCTGGTAGTCAGAGTGGTCCATCGCCACTGCTGGTAGTCAGAGTGGTCCATCGCCACTGCTGGTAGTCAGAGTGGTCCATCGCCACTGCTGATATTTAGAGTGGTCCATCGCCACTGCTGGTATTTAGAGTGGTCCATCGCCGCTGCTGGTAGTCAGAGTGGTCCATCGCCACTGCTGGTATTTAGAGTGGTCCATCGCCACTGCTGGTAGTCAAGGTGGTCCATCGCCACTGCTGGTCATCAGAGTGGTCCACCGCCGCTGCTGGTAGTCAGAGTGGTCCATCGCCACTGCTGGTCATTAGAGTGGTCCATCGCCGCTGCTGGTAGTCAGTGTGGTCCATCGCCACTGTTCGTTGTTAGATTGGTCCATCGCCACTGCTGGTAGTCAAAGTGGCCCATCGCCACTGCTCGTTGTTAGATTGGTCCATCGCCACTGCTCGTTGTTAGATTGGTCCATCGCCACTGCTCGTTGTAAGATTGGTCCAGCGCCACTGCGGCCTTTGTGGCAGGCTGAGTGTCGGTTCCCCACAGACCTCAGCAAGGAGGGATGGCGGTCCATTAGCGCACGTCTGGTACCCTTCTGCTGTTGTTCTGCGGCCCGCCGCCCCTCCCCCCTCCTCCCCGGCTGACGTCACACGCCGTCCGCCGTCCTCTGGACTACCGTGTCCTGGATTGGATGTCTGATTGGATGTCCAATCCAATCCATGGAGGATTGAATTGAATGCCATTTGTTTTGATTTAGTGGTATTTTTCGCCTATCGATTGTATTGGAAAGAAGATAATTATCAGCGAGCTGATAAGCGTTGATTTGTGGGGGAATTGCGGGTATGGACTGGGCTGGATCTGAACTCGCCTGTCCATGATACATTTTATCCTGACCCCGACTGTGCAGATGTCCTCTGACGGTGTGTCAAGAAGGCTGACATGTGCGAATTGCCCGGCTCAGCCCCAGCCGTGAGTGGAACGGGCTGACTGCAGTCGATTCCTCGTCAAAGCCGGCCGATGCGTTCTTGGGATTTTCTAGTATTGAACAGCTGTCAGCCTGACGCACAGTTTTGCACGGACCTTGGCATGTGAGAGAGCAGTGTGGTTACGTTTTCCTGGTATAGCTCTAACTCGACAAACAAGTTAACATGTTAAAACTGAGCTGGAAACGTTTTGTTTGTACATCGCCTTGAGACTAGGCTACACTGCGCACTTTTCTGGTTTGCCGCTTTCGGTCTGTTCGTGTTTTGATTCGTTTTATCCCGTATTTAATTTTCTTTTGTCGCTTTTCCGTTTTTTGTTTTACTTCGGTTTTTCATTTTTGCGTATTTTGCACTGTCTCGTTTTTATCATCTTCTTCCTTATGACATATCTTTCTGGACCTATTTTACAAAGACAACTGCCAAATTAACATGTTACCATGGCCTTGAGCTGCCTGGGTGGCAGAGACAGTCTGGCGGCGGGATCAGTCTGTCCGCCGGCCGGCCATATAAGCGGATGCCGGGGCAGTGCTGACAGTCACGTGCACATCCGGAGAAGCCAGACCAGTCTGTCGAGCCCTGCTTGGAACTGCTTTCAGTCTGCCACGTGCTAGTGTCGCGTTCTCATTACCTAGAAAAGGCCAGGTGCTTTGGCCCTCGACGGCCATAATGGACCCTGGTTGAACTGGTTGACCGGGAAGCTGGTGTTGTCATACAGATCCTCCAATTTCTCAGGGCTTTACATTTTACCTCCAGATAGGTACTAGGATGAAAGCTCCATGCAAGGAAAGATATCGTGCCCTAAGCTCCTTTCTACCGTGATCACTGAACCGGACATTTTTATTTCTGCTACGTTACAAGCATACAGATCGAACCATTTGTTCTGTTAGCAATGCAGTGGGCGCTATGTGACCTGACAGCTGGCGTGCTCTTAAGACCAAAATAACGAACTAGCCTTACCTTCACTCAATTTAACATGTTGCCCCACTGAACTGGGCAGGGGAAAATAATACTTGGGTAAGGTACGAGCTCTTACGCAGTGGGCTTTCAGGCAATTATCGATTTTCCGCTGTGCGCCATACTGGAAAATTTACGCAGCATAAGAAACATGTGGAATTTTTACGCATTTTCGTAAATATCAAGTAAATACACTTTGTTTATATATTTTTATTTTTCCTTCACAATTCTGTAACACTTTCCACGAAAACATTCCCGAATCAAATAGCATTTGTATCAATCCTTAACACTGTTGAAAGATACCCACGATTTCAAGTAGTCCCATCTTACGTTACGGATTTTTGTTTGTTTTATACCCAAAAGTCTTGGGGAAACGTAGAGGACTTCGAGTGGTTCGCTCTGAATGTTTTTAAGGTCATGCCGCCACTCTGTTCTGTACGCACCTTTACGTTGTGTGTTCTGGGATGGAAAACTTATGCATATGAATGGAGCTCTCACATTTTACGCCGTGGTTTCTTTGCGCAAATCAACTTTTATTTTACCCTGGAACTGGGCTCCCTAGAGCATGGGCAGATCTAGGATTTTCAATCCCGGGGCCATTTGGACCAAAGGTGCCAGCTTTGGAAGGTTGCAGTCCATCAGAGGGCTCCAAATATTATCATCGGGGCGCCCACGCTTGCATCCTGGGAGAGAGGATTTGGGTTGTTTCAGAGCGGTACCAAATACTTCAGGGGGAGGGGGCGCTAAAATTATTGGGGGAAGGAACGCGTCCGTTGAATTCGCGGAGGCCCTGTGTTCCTTGGATCTGCCTGTGCCCAAGGTGAATACATCACGAGAGGCCCGTGCCCCGGTCATAGCCGGATCTAGAGGGCACGGACCCATACCGATCCAGAGCTCTGCAATCCATGAGCCGCCCTTACAGCTCCTGAAACGCCTACCCCCTCTGGGGGGCTCCTAACAGGTCGCGCCGTTTAGAAATGCCCCCCCCGCCAGTCTGCCATTGCACCTTTCCCCATCGGAAATCCTGGATCTGCCTATGTTCAGCGCCCCTGACATGTACCCGGATGCCCCTTGAAACGTGACTGCCCCAGTATGCGCAGTCGGGACACCCGTGATGTGATCGCATCCCCGACGTATAGTAGGTACAGCAGCTCCCATTTACGTTACTTGCCTGATAGTTATTTGGGATTTAGGGTGCACCATCCTGCTAAGGGAATATACTGCCCACATACTACGCACCAGATGTAGAGTTGTATGCTTTCCTGATGGGCAAACTCAAAATCAAAATAGCGTGGCTCTTGTATCCAACGAAGCAGCACCACCATAACGACTCCGATAATGACTGCAACTGTTGTGCCTGGCTTTTAAACAATGATTGATGATTGAAAACAACGTATTACATTTCAACTTTTCAAGCTTTATCTTTTTTTACTTTCAGAAGATGTTTTCCGGCTGACCACATATTTTCC
Organism: Lepas anatifera; assembly: GCA_034440635.1. NCBI lineage: Eukaryota > Metazoa > Arthropoda > Thecostraca > Lepadidae > Lepas > Lepas anatifera. Next base: position 1,387,264 of record JAOTON010000870.1, read on the forward strand.
AGTTAAGAGGTCGTTTTTTTAACTTTTAACTTCTTTTGTACTCTTGTACTTCTTCTTTGCATTTTCTGCGTGGTGTAGCCATTCTGAATGAATTTCAATGGCATGAACTCGTTTAACGTGACGGAAGCCGGGACTAAAAAGGGGAAAAGTGTGCAGTGAAGCTAGTGTTTTACGTTCTTGGTCTGCGGCGCTCGATTGTGCGCGGAATGATGTCGGGTCGGGGTGGCCGCTGTGACGATGTGTGGAGACTCCCTGGACGTTTCATAACCGGGCCGAGATGAGTTACGGAGGGGCGGGGGTCCCCGGGCGGTGTTTTACGGGTCGGCGCTGGAGACACTGGCGCTGCGACAGTGTCTGCCGTGCGGCTTATCAGGCCCGGCCGTCCTGTCCCGGGGAGACCTCGAAACTGCCGCCGACGCACTGCCGTCACCGAGAGGCTAGTATCTGAGGCTGTCTGGGCCGGCTGAGTCTTGGCGCAGACGCTTGTGGGAGGAGCAGCAAAGTCAATATCAGTTTGTTTCGTGAATCGTCATAATGTGCGCTAGCTTTTTTGTGTGCTGCTCGGGTCGTCCGTGTGTTGGAGCGTTTGACCCTGGCGTGACTGAATTACCATAGTGGGAGCGTCGTGATGGGTGGCACGGCCATGTACGCGGCATGGTCGCGTGACCCTGGCGTCACCGGGGCTGCCACCGACATCCGAATCAGTGTTATAACAGCGATCTGAGGCCCACCAGACCGTCAAATCAGATGCTTCCGTTCTCGCTTGCGAAGTTCGCGGCTAGCGTTGTGGCGTTTGTGGATTTGTCGGTGGGTTTGCTTTCCCAGTCGTATCCCGTTCAAAGAATCGTTTGTCAGCAGAGGGTGGTACGAGTCGATATGAGATTGATCGCTGGCGATGAAGATGGTTGTTGGAATTATTGTTCCCTTTGATGGCTCAGTTCAGGGTATTGGGAAGCTAGGACGAAATATAAGAAATGAAAACGTCTGGTTGCCACTGAGTTAAGATTGTGACCATTTCCTAGATATTGTAATGGTGAAATGAAAGAGAATTGTCTCCCTATATTTGATCCTTTTTACATCTTTGTGGGAAAAATTCAATTTATGAGGTATTAAACATACAATATTGATGGTTCAAAACTTTTATTAAAAATGGTAATTTCTGGAAACATCTCCGGAGTGGTGTTCACTTCGCGACTACCATGATCATCTAGATTTCATCACATTGGACAAACGTCATAGTCTTTATGAATTGGTTGGACATGTTCGAAACGGCTACCTTGGCACAGTCTTTAAAGTGAGCATGACTTTGACGAGTTAAAGATGAAGGATAATCAGTGCGATGCCGTTTTATTTTACTATTACGGACGCGCTGTCAAAACGGATTTGCTTATCTTCTCAGCGTGAATAACGTACTGGCTAGTGAGAAACTCTTGACAGTTAAGTAAAACGGCGTCCATATATTCAATTCGCCTAGTTTAAAACCATGCGAACCTTACGCAGATTCCAAGTGTGCTTCTCTTTCAACTTACGTATTCCGAACGGGTTTCAGGGGCGGCCAGGTAGCACCCATGTTAACCCTGCCCCGGTGGCGGTACGAGCCACCTTCGCCCTGGTGGGGCAAAGACCCCCCACGATCTCAAAACTAGAGAGCTGAAAAAGCGCAAAACGGCAATCGAAGCTCTTCGAAAATGATATCGAAAACACTTCGGTATTTTTCTTGTGGTCATATCTAGGTACGAGGTAAATAGGTAAACCGCTAATATGAGGTGTACTAGAAAACCTCCTTATCTCGAAACTATGATAGCTGAAACTTTCTAACACCATTAAGCTCTGAGATGGCTTCATTACGTGGCATTTTCTGTGGTAAGCCTGGGGCTACAGGTCACTAAATATTGGGCATATTCTTGGGATGTCCATAGCCACCCATGCATAAGGGCGTTTACTTTTCGCTAATAGCTTCCAAACCAAACAAGATACAGCCATAGTTTATGACCATTGCAATCCTCTCGTCAATACAAATCGAATGATATATGATATTATGCCAGGTCAAATTTAAGAATTTGACCTGACCCAGGTCACGGTCTGACCCACTTGACCTGGTATAGTATGATGTTATCTTGACTTCCGTGACTATCAAACACTTTGGTGACAAAATAAAGCTCTATCTTAGTTTATTAAATTTATAGGAAAACACCAAAATGTTTTTGACCTAGGTGACCTTTTAAAGGTAGTATTTTGGTATCACTTCGAAATGGGCTAGAGAAGTGCAACCGATGTTTGAGTTGATTCCATCCATACTTACTGAGAAAAGCTATTTCGTGATTTTCCCATGATTGTCAATGGGGAGGTCATGTCGCACATGACCTTAGGTCACCAATATCAAAATCCCGGAACAAATGTTGTGTCCTGGTGGGCCCAGATGTGGTTGAGTTTCAACTTGATCGATTAACCTTCTTTTAGTTATGCCGTCCTAGTTTTTTAGGTGGGTCACTTCACCTGACCTGGTGACCTGACCTGATATGACCTTGAGCCAAAATTTTCGGAAGATGTAAAAATGATGGGAACAGCTAGACAGTTTGGCGCTGCGCGCCGCCGTTTGGTCACTTTGAAAACCCGAGGGGTCTAAGACCCCCACCAAGGTTAAAGCTACGGCCTGTTCCCATTTGCGCTGAATGAGCTGATTTCTAGGTCTGCGCTATATATTAAGGTTTGGTAAATGCTCCAATAAATCGGCGCGCTCCTAGGCCCCTATCTGCATATTCAGCATATTCCCCGAGACAAATTGCTAGACAAAGATATTTCATTGATATATTTCGGAACGAGCTGATACAAAATACCTGTCCAGTACATATTATATGTATATATATATATATACATCGAGGTTTGGCAGGCATCAAAATTACCTGCTCAACCTCCGCAAAGCACTACCGGGTGAAACACACTTCAGGTCCGCATCTGCTGTGAAGGTTTCCGCGCCGTCTCGGCTAAACCTGCGCTGCCGTCTGAATCCTTCTCGAGAGCGGTATTTTTTCGAACTTGAAGAGGTAATTGGGCACAGTGTCGCTCAATATGTATGCAAATCATGGCTCCTCCCTTTTTGTCCCAGAAGTCAAGGCAATGTGTATTGGAAGATCAAAGTTGTGCACGCAACGTCGGACGGCACGCCTGAGAAAATACGCTAACGTCGCCAACTATTTTTGCTCTCACTGCAAGACTAGGCTAAGGCGAATTCACTTTTAGCACACGGTTTGCTACGTGGGTCGTTCAGTGTCGTAACACGAGACTGAATAGAACCGTTTTTGTGGCAGGACCTGGCTGGCGACTCCGATTCTGACGATGAGGAAGAGCATGCAGCAGCAGAGGTGGCGGCGGCTCTCAGCAGGAGGAAGAGGCCCCGGGTGGAAATTGAATACGAATATGACGCACCTTCTACAAGCAAGGAGAAAGTTTGACGTTCCGTCGATGGTGTGTTCTAATGGACTCAAGTGGTTGGAAGGAGAGGAATATGGTGTTGGATTGCGTGTGGTCTCAGAATGTCCCGGAATGCGCTGAAGTTGTTGGTATTTGATTTGTCGCAGCCGACGCAGAAGGTATCATTTTGGGGAACAAGTGTTTCTTGGGGATGCTGTTTTTGTGCAAGTTGGCTCTCCAAACCTTCCTGCTTCTGCCCCAGCCGTAATGTTTGGAATGCACGAGCCTGACCGGGTGGGTGCCTCGCTTGCAGTGTAAATAGGACATCTCCAGTTATGCATCGAACGTGAACTGTCGCTTAGCCAGTTTTTTTTGGAGTAACACAGCGGAAGACCATACATATGAAAGCTCATGAGCAGAAGCCCTCATCCTGTGGTGTGTCGGAATATATACCATGTCTTCATATTCCTTGTCGTCCATGCGCCGCTGAACACAGACACCACCATTCACGGTAATTTGTATTTCCTGTTGTAACAAAACGTTTTGTGACAGTAACAATAACTGGCGGCGGCCCGTGGGCGCGGGTGGGTCTGCAGAGGTGGTGTTTGCCCGGCGGGGGCGTGCTGAGGCCGTACCGGCGTACCCTGCGCACGCACTTCAGCCGCGACACCGTACCGGGCCCAGCCGCCGTGCTGAACGCTCAGCAGCCCGCCCAAACAAGATAAGGCCTACACAAAGCTGCGGCTGACGCTGCCGCGCCTGGCTTCGCTTACAGTCTATCAACGCTTCTGTCGCCTCCACTGTACAGAACAATAAGCGCGTATTCGCGTACCGGACACGATACTCACTAGACTACAAATGTTAGTGGACGCCTTAAGGGGCGCCTGGGGCGGCCTGGCGGCTCGGCCGACCACTTTACACCACTCGCGCGCGCACACTCGTTGCTAAGACTTTGGTACTTTTGTTTCACGCACTGACAGATAAGAGCTGAGATCGAGGCCAGAGGAGGCCGCTAGAGGAGAAGGAATGGTTCAGCGCTGCTACGTCGCTCGGCTGTTGTGCCAGAGCGGGGCGGCCTCGTCGGCTGCGACGGCGGCGGGCGGGGGCGGCGGCGCGGCACCGCTCCAAGCGGGGTGGGCGACAGAGAACAGAGTGGCGGCCGGTGGGGAGGGAGGGTGCCGCGGACCGCGCCCGTCGTAGCTGCCGCTCGGACGGTCCTGGGCGCCGTCGGCGGCGTCCGTGCCGACGCGGCTCACACGGCACACAGGGCGCCGGAAGGGTCGCCGCCGACGGCGCGGGGTCCAGAACTGAGGACCGCCGGCGGCGCCGAACAGGCCGTCGCCGTCGAGGAGACCGCGCCTCGCTCTGAACGGTTAGCCCACGTGTCGCCGCACTGTTTCACACCTCGGCCGCCGGGCCAGGGGTCTGGCGCGTCGGCGAGACCGCTCCGGTGGCGTCGCCGGTGGTGCCGGCTGGTGCTAGGACGCCGGGACGGGGTGGAAGGTCAGCCGGCGGCGGGGGGTAGCGGCGGCCGGATGCCGACATGTCTCCCCGCCGGGCCGCGCTGCCGCTGCTGGCCAGTCCCGGCCCGCCGCCGGCCGCTCGGACACCGCCGCCACCTCGGCCGCTGCGGCTGGCGCGCCTCTTCGTCGTCGTAACTTGCATAGACCAATATGCCAGGTATCGGTGTCCGGAATCATTGCAATACACACTTTCCTGCGGGCACAGATAACGAGGTCAGGAGGGAGGTATCCTGTCCTTCAGGCCCAATACTCCACAAGCCGGCGCCGTTTAGAGGTTTCGTTGTCTGGAAAAACGCCAGCATGAAAACAGCTCCAACTAGAATACATGACATTTTTCAATGAGGGACTAAGTTCAATGAGGGAGGATGGTGGTAGAAACAAAGGTTGGTTCTACTTGCACCAATGACTATGCTTGTTAAAGGACTACAAGGCAAGAATGGCGTTACTGAAAACATTATCGTACAAATTTGCATGGTCTTTACAGTGTAGCCCCAGAAGACGTATTACATTCCACTTCTGAAATGGGTCCTGGCTAGTTTTAGCCTGTTTAAATTTGCACTGAAGGGATTATATTCATACCTGCTTATCCAGCTTGGACAAAAAACGTCGGTAGCTGGAAAAATATACGTGCTGAAATGTATAAACTTACAAATGCATTGATTTGTGAAGCAATTTTCCCGATCAGTGGACACGGTTTGTAATTTGAGCTAACCTAGGTCAGATTGGTATTTTAGGGCAGCCAAACGACGCTATTGAACCACCTCATCTGCATTTGAGCGTTAATGCATAACGTCATGGGAATGAAAATGTTGTTGAATACATCTTAAGTGAGCCCTTTTGTAAACAGGTAACATTTCTAGGTACCTACTCGGATTTTATACGTCACTAATGTGGATGCTCCCAGTTCAATATGATGGATCTCAAGTAAACGTTTAATATGTGTACATTTAAGTTTTAGACCGAGACACAGGACAAATTGCAGTTTTGGTAAAAAATGATTTAAATTCTAGCTTGACGTTCCTTGTGTTGGTTTTGATTTTCATGAATGAAGGTGTGCCAATTTATGACGTCAAAGTTGATAACCTCTGGTGACCGCAGCCTCCACGTTATTGGATGGATGACAAATCCTCAATTGGTGGCACGTCTTCCTGCTTCCAGTACATCAAGCATGGTTTTTGCCGCAAGATCGAGTAGCAAGCCCAGTGATCACAGTTTGGCCCGATTCTCATCAACTTGACCTCATTCGACCTTGACATAGACCCAGGTCGAATAAACTTGGTGATGACACTAAACCGCTTGCAAGATTTCAATCCATCGACTGTTGGTTTCCAAGCTGTTCTGCGGAGGGCGCTATGGGATCTCCTCTCCATGGAACTTGTCATATTTAAATCCCCTACAGTGTTGATGTCACCCTTCCCCGGTCGCTCTTGCTTCATGTTTTCCGGGGAAAGAGTCTGACATTTTCCCGCTCGGAAAAATGACCCCACTTAACCCCGCCGCATTTGGATGCGGCATGGCTTGGTCACCAGACTTGGCCCCCAGCAGCTTGGTAAAAAGGCCTTCCAACTGAAGTAATCACCATAATATCCGCATTTTTGTCAGGAAGGCGAACCGAAATTATAGCCATTTACGTTCTTTCTCGTTCTCATTGTCATCCAAACTTTACCAATTAAACCCGAACGCTGTGCAGCATCCAAGCTTATGGCTTTCAATTTGCTAGACACGATCGCCCCGTCTGAAAGTGCATAGTTTGTTCAATGAATTTCAGCGTTGGAGGTAGCGGACTGTCCGCTCTGTTACGAGCCCCGCGTTGTCCCGGGAGCGGCCCGTCTTCCACGTTTAGGCTGGCTCTACCGGTCCAGGACAAGCCCCACGCGGTAGTTTCCATGAAATGGTTTGAGAAGAGGTCGCCACTGTGTGCCTCGAAAGAGAGGGGACATGGACGGGTCTCCCGACCTCTCATCCAGTTTATTTTACTGTTGCTGTCAAATTGGGACAAACGTTCAAAGTTTTGACAGAAGTGGTTGTGGGACATCGCGCAGAGCCCGAAATCAATAAACATTTTGTTGTATAAGGGATAGCTTCCTGTCACCGGGGTTTTAAAGTCTCACTCCCCCTCCCCCTCCACCTTTTGGTCGGTGGCGAGGCTCTTGGTGACAGCGGTGATGGGATGAATTCCACAACGGAGACCGAAACTAGCAGGTTTTTATGACGAGTCTAGCGTCTTGGGGCTAACACAAATCATATTTAATCCCGTGCATGCTCGGAAGTTTTCCCGACCAATTCCGTGCATGCTCGGAAGTTTTCCCGACCAATTCCGTCCATACCCGAAGTTTTTCGGTAATTCCAATTCCGTCCATACCCGAAGTTCCCCGACCGATCCCGTTGATATCCGAAGTTCCCCCGAGCAATACAAGCCAATTTGTTTCCACGCCATGATTATCAGGCAAAATTGACTCCATGTCCGGAAGTACGACAAATCTTAAAAAATCAGGACTAGAATGCATATCAAAATCAGAAGTGAGTGAAATTATCCGGCAAATCCAATACAATCCGCTGATGGATTGATATATATATATATATATATATATATATATATATATATATATATATATATATATATATATATATATATATATATATATATATATATATATATATATATATATATATATATGTTCAGATGTTTAGGTGGCCATGGATGGATCCAGAACCATTTTTGTGGGTTTATTATGGATAGAATCGCTGAAAGCATTTCTTTCGACAAGATGCTAAAATCAGGGGCGTAGCCAGGATTTCGCTTAGGTAGGGGCGGCACCTCGAAAAGGGCCCCTGCGACAGCACCAAAAGGACCCTGATGGGTAAAAAGGACCCTCCTTGTCACATAATAGAGTGCTGAATAGGGCTTAAGAGGGCCCTGTCTGGTATGAAATGCCAAATTTGGCCAAAGAGCACATAGTGCGGGTGAGCCGCGCGTAGCGCGGCTCGTGTCCTCAGGGGGCCCTCAGGGAGGGGTGCCTGTCCCTGCCGCCCCCTCCCCCTTGGCTACGCCCCTGACCAAAATCGATAATTTTTCACACTTTGGAACACCTGGCAGAGCCCCTGTGTGGCGCTCCTAGAAGGAGAGAAAGGGCCCACACCCCCGCCTCTGCATTCGGTCCTGATCCATGGCACGCTAAGAGGGACCTATGAAGAGTGCCCAGAATGAGATCTCGAGTTGCTTTGTGGGGCCACGATGCCGCATTTCTTCAGTGATAGGTCTGAAGTTGGGACCACCGGCTCCAGTCCACCTGCCATAGCTCGGCTGCTCTTCCATGCACCTAGCATATTTAGGTGTATCACGACAGGAAAACGCTCAACTGGGCTACTATTTAGCCCGAATTTATTGCTAGTTCGTACATGCGAGCATAACCGCGCCCTCAGCCGCCTCATGTACCAAATAAAGGTTTTAGCCGCCTCCTGACCAAATAAAGGTACTCGCCGTCGTAAGGACTCGCCGCCGATGGACTATTAAGGTACTGCCGCTTCACGCAAGTAAGGTCAGCCGCCCATGAACCAAATAAAGGTACTCAGCCGCCTCCTGGACCAAATAAAGGTACTCAGCCGCCTCATGTACCGAATAAAGGTACTCAGCCGCCTCATGTACTAAATAAAAGTACTCAGCCGCCTCATGTACCAAATAAAGGTACTCAGCCGCTTTATGTACTAAATAAAGGTACTCTCATGTACTAAATAAAGGTACTCAGCCGTCTCATGTACTAAATGAAGGTACTCAGCCGCCTCATGTACTAAATAAAGGTACGCAGGCGCTTCCCGTAGGGTTGCGCTGAAAGCTACTTAAGTGATGGGTAAAACAAGGGATAATACGGCTCTGTGACGTCAGTCCGACCAATGCATTTTTTTTCAAGACTGATACCTCTTTGGTAATCCTTGAGGTCAGGGAAGGCTTCTGTTTTCCACTGTCAAACTCGCAAAATATGCTGAGTGTATTGAGCGTATAGCGCTCATTTGAAACCGTTCTTTTGAAACTGACACAAGAGATCAGTAATTTACGGGGAATATAGTGGTAAATATATAGCTGAAAAAACGTTTTGATTGACCAAGGACTGCGCGAAAGCAGAAGGGCAGAGGCAACAGTCCAAATTAGGTGAAGCGAATGATTTACTAGGGCGACTACCAACAGGCACACCCAGTGGCAGATCCAGGACATGTCAGGAAGGGGGCTGGGGGGCTCCAGCCTTCCCTGCAATTGCCCGGGGACAGCCTCCAACTATGCATTAACCACAGTCGCTCTGACATTGGGGGAGGGGCTTGAGTCTTCTAGCCCCTCCCCTTGTATCCGCCACTGGGCACAGCTGCTCCATTATTCGGAGTACTGGCCTGGGCGTGGCGGGGCTTGATACGTGCGAAACAGGAACGCAAGAAAGGGGGAGAGCCTCTGTATAGTCAGGATGTTGGCCACTGACTTTATGGTCTAGCCTGGAAACAATTGGCCTGAAACTTCATGTATCACCAGTACGTATTATGCAATTTCTAAACCTTTGACCTATGAAAGCGTGTATAAATGTAGAGCTTTTTCATAAGCTTATCATTGTCTTTTATTTGCCCAAGGGTGACATTCAATTTATCCATGTGATAGAAAACGGTTTCGGTATGTACGTTGCAATACTAAAATGTATTCCATAAAGCTCCTATGTCAACTGAGCTATTGTTTGCGTCCTGGGCATTTTCTCATTTTAATACAACTATTTTCTTCGTGTAGGAAAGACGCTCGAAACAAATTATGAAATTTTTCATTTGCTTGTTTTGCTGATCAGAGAAAGGGTTTAACACTTTGTTACCGATGGTTTGTTATTAGTACTCATCATGTGTAGTGTCAGTGTATATCTATGGGCGCTTAAGCATACGAGGTAAGGGTCCAAAGAATACGAGGGGCTACATCTACCTAGCATTCATGCCAGCATGTCAAAGTAGTGCTTCCAAGCGTGCTCGCACGGGTTAGTGCAACTGCAGGTCAAAGTGAAGGGTGCACATCAACATTCAGGCGTCGGTCATTCACCACAGACCGCGTTTACAAGTGTTCAAAACAGTGCCATGGATTCGTTCCGCGGCAGCGCCGGGAACCAGCGCTGCAGTGCCATGGAGCTGTCCAGACCCTTGTGAGCGCGACTCCTGAAGAAGGTCGCACTACCCTATGTATCCCACCGCGCGCAATGGCAGCCATCGCGTGACTGTCTATGGAAGATCACTAATGCGTGTCCAGCATAACGAAAGCATTGGTATCAGGCGTGTTCCCAACACATCCACAAACTTCTGGCCGTATCCAGTTCAGATTTTAAGACAGAGGTCAGAAGAAGAACACACATAGTTCTGGGTGTCACCATCGATCAGACGTCGAGGTCGATGCGCCAGCTGGGCAAGGGTACAGTGGGCCAATGGATGGGCAACCGCCGTCACCCATCAATGTGCAACCATAGTCGCGCCCGGGCTCGGCCGGGGAAGAAAGATATTCAAATGACATTGAACAAGTAAGGGTATGGCTTCCTGAAGCCATCCCACTTACCGTGAATTGACCTCATTTTCTCTGAAACACAAGTCGGACGGGTTATAACTCGGAATTCGGGGCTGACAGTTATATCGACAACGGGGCCCTCACTGGAAGATTCGAAGATGCGGATTGTTGTCTTGGGCTACGTCCCGTGCACTTGTACTCGTTGCAAACAAGTGCATCCTAAGGAATGATCATGCTTGCATATTTACTGCGCCTTTGGAATAAAAACCTACGTGATATCGTGCAACCTTTGCGAAAATAAGGTAAATATCTGTCTGGGCTAGATCAGGTAGCAAGCTTACCCATCCACAACACGCCAAAGAGTCTAGATGCTGCTAATCATTACGTGCGCCAGGCTTGTCCATACCAGCCCACAATACTCCAGCGAAAAGGAAGTGCTTACTGATCGCCCGGGTGATGCTCCTTACCTTCAATCTGTTGTTTGATTTCGTTCACTTGCGTTTCCAACGAATTCTTCAGTTCTGGAAAGAGAGGTAGTGCATCAGCTCATACACTTAAGTTTACCTATCGATGGTAAATTAAAGTGATCCCCTCCGGTCACCGTGCACCTTTCCAAGACACTGAAAGATCTAATTAAGCCCGATAGGCGCCTATTTTTGTGCTCACGAGTTGAAGTGCGACCTTACGATAGTGCTCGCCTGCCTAACATAGCTCTGCCCGCCCTCCTTGTGGCAATGTTGAAGCTCATTTGCTCATTTGCATCATCAAATCTCTTGTCAAGCAACCTAACGACCTAACGATAGCTCTGCCCGCCCTCATTGTCAGAGCAATGTTCACGGGGCACGGGGATGACAGAATCTCAGTTGCCCAGCTCTTGAATGCCGAGTTTCTGCGTTCCTATTTCAACGTTGATGGGGAGGGGAGGGATAAATGATCACCTTTGGCCCCTTTGGGAGAGCCATACGACATTTCGGCTTGCGCTGCTTCCGTGCTCAGAACAGTTGGTATGTTTTTAAACTCGAGGTAAGCCCTTTGTGGTTAACCATACCTTTAAGGTGACTAAAGCCGCAAAAACGAGATTTTTTTGTTTATGTTAAGATTCACTGTTTGTATCACCATGATATTACTTGATATATTTCGGGCACAGTGCTTTCGACACCAGGCTCCTCGCATTTCGTACACAAAAGTAGGTAGATACCATTTCACGTTCTTGCAGCAATTGCTATGTTTCCTTCGAGTCATTCTGTTTTCTATATTCGAGTCATTCTATCTATTTGAGACGGAGAGCCCCTTATCCCGTTCTAGCAAAAACAGAACGTTATAGAAAATCAGCTGAATTCCAGATGCTAGAGCTCTTCAAGAAAGGACCATGTACGTACGCGCCACCGCCGTCATGATTGGCCCTTTGGTTCTTGTGCATGTGCATTGGTGTTCTCAGTGTAGTCTTTTATGTATGATTTGTAACATTCCTACTTTTAGCCATTGGCTACCACAGAGTGATAAATTGTGATGTTTTATGTATTAATATACCTTTATCTCTCTCTCTCTCTCTCTCTCTCTCTCTCTCTCTCTCTCTCTCTCTCTCATCTCTCTATGTTAGTATTATGAATAGGTAAGTGTTGTCTAATGTGTCTAGTAAACACAATACTAGTTACTACTCCGGTCCTGGTTTCAAATCGCTATCTATTCAAAGCCAAGCAATTCCAAAATTTTGCCGTATGTAACATTTAATTATCATAATAATATATTAATAAAGAATTCCTCTCGTACTGCATCGTGACTGCCAACAACTCACTCAGCACGCATTGCAAGTACGCTCGAAGAATAATTGTCTGAAATTTCCACCGAATGGAACAGAAACATCGCCAAAGCTTTCACTGGCCTGACGCCGTCAGCTTCTGGACCATTCACAGCCAACCCGTGCTGAAAACCAGTGTCAAGCTCTCTTCAGGGCGGGCGCCGGCCGCTGACGGGTCAGTTGGGCCGTCAGAGCGCGTGATTTATTTTTACGGGACTCAGCTGGCGCGGTGATAAAATCGGCGGCTGCGGCGAAGACACGCCATCAATAACGCCTCATGGCCACACAAGATTCTTTACGAGTTCAATATGCATTTTGATAAGCCATCAATACCGGTATTGATGTGGTGGTACTGGAGAATTGTGTGGTTGTGCACTTAACACCAGTGGCGAGAGAATACTGCAATACCATCATGACTGCAATACAAGCCAACAAGAATAAATATGAGCCCATGTCTGTGTCTTATTCAGGAGAGAATGAAAATTATATCTCCAGCACAATATTGTTCTCTGGGAAACCCTTAGCAATGTTTGAAAGCTCTCTCTCTCTCTCTCTCTCTCTCTCTCTCTCTCTCTCTCTCCCGTGTATTACTCACTCGTGAACTCGTCCTGATCCGCCAGTTCCGCCTCTCGCGCCAACTCCTCTGGCGTCTTTTTCTTCCGCATCAGCGGATTGTCTGGCTCCACCGGCATGGCTGGCTCCTCTTCCACCTTCTTCTTTATATTATACTATAAGATCAAAACGTTTGTCATTAAAAATTGGTGCTGTATTGATGATGTTTTGGAATGCAGTTCTGGAAAGCAGGCATAGGTCACACTCTCTCCTTTTAAACTAAATTCGAGAGACTGCATAGATACTATGTTATATTGTTACCAGCATCCAAAAAGAGATACAGTGGTATCCGCTATGCACTGTTGGAGACTAGAGATCTTTGAAATCCATACATATGGATGGCGGGTAATCGAGTTAAACATGCTTCATTCCAAGAAGTTGAATAACCTGTAGGCTATATTTCACGGTTTAATTCCCCGAAGAGAGAACACCACCCTTCAATCAATGCATGTGGTTATACGTTTGTTAGGTACTTCCAAGCGGGTACTATAGTATCGACTGAAGTTAAATGTTAAAAAATTGCCCAGTCATGCAAAGTCGATATGTGTGTCGTTTTACTTAAATATGTGTTATCTCGTTTGACATGGTATATAATTTTAAGATGTTTTGTGCTGAAGCTTTTTCTAGAATACACTCTGGAATAAGCTTTAGCACAAACTTTTCTAGCAGAACAACCATCGACTCAGTATTAGTCGGCCATTACATTGGGAGATTACAGCGTGGCAAAATATTTCAACAAACTTTCCACTCATCTTGTTCAAATGTATTGCTGGCGAAGAAATCCTAATTTATTTGATGCGTGTTCCTCGTAGCATTGGAGGGTACAATCTGGTATGGAAAGGGCAAAAATTAATGCTGTCAAGCAGTCACGTGGGAATATGTCAAGCCCTAAAAATGATACAGTAAAATACAGTAAAAATTGAAGAAAAAACAGCTAAAACCCACTCTTCAAATAAAAAATTATAACTAAATTTAAAGTGGGCTAAGACTGGTGCTAAAACTAAAGAAATCACTCAAATCAACACCACTCAAAAACAGCCCAAAATGTAAGAAGAAATCACAAAATGTATACAACCCCAAAACCGGTGAACCAAAAATGCTAGAATTCCAAAACGGGCAAAGAAATAAATAGGCATAAAATGCGTCGGGAGAGGTATTATCAACATTCCGGCCATACAAAGTCAACAGGCTAGAAATTCCCTCGCCTGCCCCTTGATATAGATATAAAACATATCGATGTTTTTCAATCTACTGAGCTCCCAATATCTATGCCACTGAAATCCAAATTGACGCCAGCTTGTATTTGTGTGGCGGTATGGCTGAGCTGCAGTTCGGTGCTGGCAGCGGCAGTGCCGAACGAAGCGCGCCGCTGAATAAGCGCTCTGGCCCGGGCTCGGGCGCGGTCACAGCCAATCACAGAGCCACCGCTGCCAAACGTCACCTCGCCTCACGCAATGAATAGACAATGAAGCCGCTCCCACCGAGCGCTGGAGGGTTGAGACATTTTTTGCCAACAATGACGTTTGATTTAAGATGCATTTCAGTGATCTCAGCTATCTAATCAGGGTATATTTATAGTTTTATTTTTAATTCCTAGCATGGTCGCATTCGAAATTGGGGTTATGTTCATACGTTCATGGCAACATCCCTACGATTGCATTTTTAGCATTTGAGAAGAAACGGTGATAAAGTACAGCTCTTATATCGGACAATCTTCATGATCTTATTTACTTCTGCTAAATCATCCTCACAAGTGATTTCCATTTGAATGCTAAGTGGAAAAACTAGAATGTCAAAAATAGAGATACGAACACGGTTGGGAAAATATGGGGCAGTCCGTACATCAAGCCTACTGTGAGGCATCATTAACACGAGAGAGGATTAACCCGCGCCCCACCGGGGTCCAGCGCCACCTTCGCCCCACCGGGGGGCATCGATGGCCCCATCTCTAACTCCTGAGACCTGATAAAGTACATTTGATAGGAAAATGCCAGACGTTTTTCCGCTTTGTGGAACGTAATGACCTCCCTCCAGTGGTTTGACCTCCAAAGGTCACCTCGTAACCTAGTATGACCTGGGGTCACGAAAGGTCAGAAAGTGATCTTGCCGTATATCAAACAAAAGCCAGTGACGAGACATACCCAATGATATTTGATTCAGCGCTCTAGCTTAATTATGTCAACAGTTATTGTCAAAATACTGTTTTTGACTCCTGGTGACCTTGGATGACCTTGGAGAGGTCAAATGGCAAATATGACCCCTGAGATCCGTGAAAGGGTGTCTAAGACCGCTTTTCCGAGCAAGCTGAGCATTTGCAATCGTTCTTGTGACTTTTAGACCATTAGACAGCTTTTCCCCATGTTTTTTCAACGGGAGAGGTCACCTCGTGACCTGACCTCAGGTGAAGAAATCGAAAAATTCCGGATATACATGATGTAGTTCCTGGAGGGGTTATGAAGTGTAGTAAGTTTCAAATCAAGCGACTACGAAATGTATCTCTTATAGAGCTCTAAAGTTGAAGTGAGGTGACCTTGGTTGACCTCGCCTGGTTATCTGACCTTAAGTGACCCGGGGTAAAAAATTTCAGGGATGATGGAAAAACTATGGGGTGAGAGATAGAGCCCTCAACCTCGGTGCTGCGTCTCGTCGTTTTTCTGCTATCCCGAAAAAATCTTAGGGGGCCATCGATGGCTCCTGTGGGGCGAGGGTTAAATAGTAAAGCATATCCTTCAACACTACACCCTGGTGCTTTCTCCTGTATTTTTCGTTTTGCCATCTCTTCCGACTTCGAGCTTGGTTAGCATCCTTAGAGTTTATTCTTTGTTGGGGGCACTCTTAGAATTCGTGGACAAACTTGTCGAACGTGAACGTGTCTTGAAGAAGAAACAAATGAAGGAATCCTGAAATCTGATGAAAACAGCTTGAAAATTTGTATAGAATCCGTATCCTTCTGAAATCCATCAGAAGCTGTATCGTTCAGAAATTCAGTAAAAAGAGAGGCGTTTTCATTACGCACTGGTAATCTTCTGTCCGAGTTAGAATCTTCTAACTCTCCTATCAGAGGCTTTTCAGTAAACAGCTGCCACTGAAACACTGATTTCGCGTGTGAAATGTGTTGGCCTTCAGCTTCTAGCCTTTTGAACGTCGGGGTCATCCAAGTAATGCATTTGTGAGTAGGCCGGTGGCCTTTGTCATTTCTATTCGGCTCCGGACGATGGAAAATTAAGTCCGGGAGAAATAGTGGCTGGAGGCACAAGCAACGGTGCCTGGCGCCTGAAACGGCCAGAGAAGGGCGACGCCTTCGCCTTGGCAACCTGCATATACCCAACCACGCGGTTGTTCCGTGTGGATGTGTGTTTCTTAAACCGAGTACTCTGGCAATTTTGAGAAACTTACTCAACAGTCTATCGTTAACTATTCAGTCATAATGTTGACTACAGGGGTACCAATAAAGAATATAAGCCATCTCTATAAGGCGGACACTGATTATAATTGTTGGGGTTTAACGACGTACCATCTGCCAGGGCCACACAGCGTCGTCAACTCTCAAGCTGTTGGAAGGAATTTGGGGATCGGATCAACTTATTCAGAGGCTCCGTCGGGACTTGAACCCGGGACCAGTGGCTTAGAGGACAGGGATGTTATTCCCTAGGCCACCCATCCCCCAAGGAGGGCACTGAGCAGCGTCAACTTTTTCAAATGCAGTCAATTGTATTGTAGATGACTTTCACTGTCGGCACGCCTCTGGACAGCTGTTGAGCTAAACTGTGGGTTCGCATTCCCATCCCGTCCGCCGTTTATCATCGCCCAAGACCGTTTTACGGTAAATAAAATAAGAATTGTCAGGAGCGCCTCTGGTGGGTAGAAATTCCCATAAAAGGTGATATTGGCGTAAGCCAGTAGTCCTGGAGATGTTCAAGAGCCACAAGTACAAATTTATTAGATATGATCACTGTCACTTCAGATCATGTGATATTGTACTATTTACAGCACCAGCACCTCAAGCTGTTAAAAACACGGCTCTAAAGAAATCAGTGTACATCGTGCGTGATGCAGGCCGCACTGATGACCACCGCCTCGAAATGGCACTGAAAACTTCGAAACCGCACCTGCAAGCGTTCACCATTTCGAGACTAATGGACAGGTTAACTAGCTGGCTCCTCGATCTAGGCCATTGCCGTGTGCTTGTACTGGCTGGACGGACCCAATTTATCGAGAACCAGGGCCGGGAGGGGATAGGTGTGTATGAGGCAAATCTGGCATAGGCGGATCCAGGGGAAAGGGGGGCACGTGCCCCCCATCGACCCTCGGCACCCCCTGAAAGGTCGATGGCGCCCCACTCCCTGAAATGTCACTTCCCACCCTCCCCCTAGGATGCAAAAATCAGCGCCCACCTAAATGTTTTTGCGCCCACCTGATAGGTTTTATCGGTCAAAAGTGGCGCCCCCTGGTCTGGATGGCGCCCCTCCCCCGGAAGGTGCCCCGATCGAAGGCTACGAGCATCAGTAGAGTGTTGACATTTTTGGGGGACGTTCCCTGGTTAGCCACCTGGAGGGGACGCGCCGAGGTCAGAAAAACCACAGTCTGGCCAGCATTATAGGGGAAATCAAAAGAAAAGAGGCTATTGAAATATCAAAGCAGGGACTTCTACCCATTTTCGTGCCAGCAATCTCGTCAATATGAAATAGTATGATGTCACATGGAATCTGACCTTCTCGTTATAAACCTTAGAAATAATTATGCTCTCTCTTGCAAGCTTGCAAAGACCCGTTTAGTTCGGGAAACTTCATCGCCTGGGAATAAAAATTGGTCTTCGTTGGGAAAAAACCAGCTCTGGGGACACGTCTTTCTATATCGTGCTTTGAATGCCGGTACCCTCAAGTAATATAACCAGAGTTTAGTTAAACGTAGTCTCTTTTGGTAGCTAAATATATTTGGGGTCATTGTAACGTAAACCAATGCATACAATTTGACAGTGCCAAATTTCAATCATTCGGCAGTCATATCTATTAACATACTTTAGCCCAGTAAGAAAAGTTATGAGCTATACTGTCGAGGCTCACAGAGTCATAAATGCAGGGTTGGATATCTCTTCTCGATGCAGGAGGGGTGGGCGTCCTGGATGGGTTAATATTGACACAGCACTGCAAACCGAATACAAACCCCAAGGAAGACAAAAAACAGAAAGAGGTCATCCTGACCCTCCCCTCCCTCAGGCATCTCCGCCTATGCTCTCCGAATTCGTTAATATACAACTTCATGGAGATGTTAGCAAGGATACAAGAAAAGTGCAATGATGCCCGGATGAAATAAATATAAATAATCCTACCCGATTTCCCTCCATCGGACAGAAACGCCGAGGACGACCATTTTCGCATTCATCGCATCTAATCGAAACTAATTACTGGTGCCTGCAAAACTGAGCCGCTGCTTAAAGCTCGCAGTTACAAACGCCCACGAGATTTAAGTAACGTGAAATGTTGATGAAGTTTCACGGCGGACGCATATAGTTGATGAGGTTTAACGATCCACCAACTGAGTTGCATGTTGTCCCTAACTTTTGATTATTAACGGAGGAATTTTGCGAAACCAGATTACACCTCATTGAGAAAATCTATGGGGACTTGACCCAATGCACTTGGCTGAGAGCGTAGTCAACCGCTGAGACACGTGTCACCATGGGAAGCTCACAAACAATCATTATTCACCACACCAGCATGTAAGTTATCGTGACAGTCATTAGGGTGGAGTGAAATATATCAAACTCGATTCATCATTCCTTAACATGTTTTTCTACTGCGCGTGACCTTGATTAACGAGAGGTGAACGAAATTTGAAAATCGGACCACGAGAATATGAGTGGTTTTTAGCATTTATGCAGACATGCTTGGGATGCTTTTCAGCGTTGCAGTCTCCGTAGGAAATTTTTGGTGCTTCTAGCCGGCATGGCTAAAGGACCTGCTGTTCGAGACGATAACGTGCATGTTTATCCTGGGGAGCACCCCAAACATGTGAGAGGCAGAAGACATCCCCCAGCAATTGGATAGGTTTATTTTGACAGCCTGCAGGGCATTGCTAGTTTTCTCTATTTAAGTAAGGCTATTCTGAAACCATCGTTACAATAACTACACTCACATCACGAGTATAGCAAGGCACACCACGAGACACTGCCGGAGTATGTACACATGATTTCAAAAACTGTCTTGCGAGACTAACATTAACTTCTTATCACTTGCCTTATGCGAGGTTTGAACACATCGATACAGGCAATATGAAGATCATTTGATATATGGTGCTGGTTCTATTTTGCAGAGGCTCGATATATGAACTGACGTTTTCTATGGTTGTTATTTGGGTGATAGAGTGACAGTTGCGATGCTTGCCGGGTTTCACAAGCTATAATTTTGTGATTGAATGATATGTTGCTTCTAATGGATGAGAGCGTTTCGTTCGTGATGATTTATGGAGCAAGCATGCATCGAAGTAGGTTATCAAGTGGGGAATCATCAGCCATTCCAGTTGTCGAAGAACATCGCAGATATGGACTTATTTTCTAGGTCCAGAAATCACAATTGTCGCAAAGCGTCTTTGTTCACCCTTTTGTAGCTCAGAAAGCACACACGGGCTTGCGCTGTCATGCATTTGAGCACAATATCTAACGTGTGACATGACAAGTGGGTCGATCAGACGAGGCAATGCGGAAAGAGGAGAGCATGTTTTGCATGAGTTAATCCTGGTAGCGTGCCGAAACATCGACCTATTAAGTTTTTGACGTGATATTTCCACGAGAGGTTGTTATCCATTGTAACGCCAAGGGTTTTAACCTGGTCGGTATATTTTAGCGTTTCGCCCATGAATCTGGCACTTGGGAGCTGGGTTACATTTGCGATTTGTCTAAGATCTCCGCAGAGTAAAAGCTCAGTTTTTTTCAGCATTAAACATCATTCCATGCTGTTGGAACCACGTGCACATTGTGTTTAGTATCATTTGCAAGTAATGTTGCATAGCTGATACTCTGTTTCGGGGTCCAGTGATAGCCACCTGTGTGTCGTATGCGTGGCGAACAACTGTGACTCGGAACCCATCGAGCTCAGATGGAATGTGACATGTCAGGTTATTACTTATAATGTTAAACAATAATGGGCCCAGAAAAGTACCCTGAAATGTGCCTATAATTATCGGACATTTTCTCAACTATTCTGGCACGCTGAGTATGTCGACTCATCTAGCTCCTGAACCATCCCGTCGCAATTTGTAAAATATCGATTTGGTTAACAGTGCCTCATGGTATATGACATTAAAACAGCGACTGAGATCAGTCAACGTTAAAAGAGGTTGATGTATGTTGCATGTTAGACATGTACCAGATTCACCAACGAATGTTTGTGAAGGTGGGTGGGCATACAAACGGAACTTTGGGGGTATATTTTTCAAATTAATCGCCTGACAGGGACGCAAAACGAGTGTCTCTAATTGATATCAGATGGGCATCATTCGAGAAAAACCGAGTGAGGGGGCTTCCAATCGGACATTCTCGCCGGTAAAGGTTTAAAAGCCATGCAAAGATTGCTCAGGATCCCACATGGATGTTCCCTCCCGTACGAAATCCGCGTCCAGAATGAGGTGAAAATCACACAAATACTGCTTCAACTCTCACCTTATCCCTGATTCCCTGGCGCAGCTCCTCGCGCTCCTCCTCCATTTTGCGGTGTTTCTCCTTTCTGCGCTCCTCGGCTTCGGCGATGGCCTCCTGTCGTTCGCGTTCTGCTTCCGCTTCCTTCTCCTTGTCCCCCTCATCGTCTCCGCCCCCCGAGCCAGGCAGCTGGCCTGCCGCACACATTCAACGGTGAAAGCACTTATTCATCACGAGAGAACGTGGCTATGTTGTCACTTATTGCTTAAGAAAGAGAGAATATTCTTTGCGGCTTGCTGCTCAAATGCATGCCGAAAGGGTAAAATTGTGAGTGTATATAATTACCATAATGACAGCATGTTTATAGCACGTTTTCTGTATGAGCCTATCTAGATTTTAGTACCTGGTTGTGTGTATGTAAATATCCATGTTAAACATACTGTTCCGTGTAATCCAGACAGCATTGTTACCTGCATCAGTACGGATCATCAGGGACGCATTAATTTTACAAATGGTACCACGTATGTACATACCAAGCATGATATGCACTTTAACGACCAGAATTAGGCAACTACTCAACTGCTAAGAATATTATATAACATCGCCGACTTACATCCGTGTGTAGAGACTGCCGGAGCCCGAGCCCGTTTTAATCAGGGGATCATCCACCACTTGAAACCGAAACCCTCTCCTCAGAGAGGCCGCCCAGAACTACTAATCCATCAATATCCATTGGATGGGTTCAACAGCGTTTATGTTGTTCGACATGTGTTCAAGCTTAGAAGCCTTCGCCAAAGTTATAAAGTGTCGTAACCGTTCATATCTTTGCTTAACCAGAACAGAGGACATTCTCAGAACTTCCTGCCCTCGTTTGGCGCCAGGATATTTTACTCGTCTCGCAGAAAGAGTTATCAATCCTTCAGCTGTAAACATGTGTTGATCCAACGCATGTCAGATATTGTGCGTAACACGCCGGGCCGGGCGTGTGGGTGTGTGTGACACCACTTCGGTGGCCAGAGGCACGGAAGCGTTCAGAACAGCTCAGGTAAGAACGCAGCTGGTCCATGTTCCATGCGCGTGGCAAAAGTCCCGCAACTCGTCGATATTCCTGGCGTAAGCTCGCACACACATTAATCAGCGCGGAAGGTCAGTGGGCTACTATTGTCTTCGGGGAATGCTGACGGTTGTGGGTAAAGGTTATCACTCGCATACGTTGGGGAAGGGGCCGGTGGATCAATTATTCAACCGCAATTCCCATTATAGTGATCAGATTCGGTCCACAAAAGAGGTAATCAGACCACGGCATGCCATGTGCGTTGCTATTGGATTTGTGCCAGGCACTAACACTGGAAGCAGGCTACCACTGCGTGCCTGGTTTCTTTGCGCGGATGAACTCGTCTGAACTGTCCCTAGCACGCTATCTACTGGAGCCAGGGTGTTTGGAAACCACTGATGATTATCCTATCTGACAGGAAAATAATGCAGTGTTTTGTATCAGTGGTGTAATAGCTATTTTTATATTCAGTCCATGAGACGCACCTATAGATTATCTATAAAAGCACACTATTCTAGACCTTTTTATAGCATGCACCTGCCCTTAATCTCCCATTCCCTGCCCCGCTGCAGTCAGGTCACGTGACCCAAACGGGAGCGGGAAGGGCAGAGGTCGGTCGACTGAGCTCCGTGGCTACGGTGACGTGGTGCCTACCAGCCATGCATCTACTGCAGACGGTTCGAAAACACTCTGCTCAAGCCCTCCAGAAGATTAATCCTTCATAGAGGCAAAAATGACGGCTGCAAAGGTAAGTTCACCACTTTTAACATCGCGGCACTGCATGGGTGTGGTTGCTATATCTTTAGGGGCGCCACGGCACCCCCAATGGCTATTTTGGCACCCCTAACCAAAAAGGGAAGCAAGGTCCCAATAAATGCATACAGATCAGGAAGTTGTGAACAAAAACTTGTTCCCCACTGTCATAGTGACAGTCTACATCTTAATTACAAATAAGTATTTTGCCAAGCAAGGAAAATCCTCAGGCATAATGGGCAATCAGCAATGGATGTACAACCTGCAAAATACATTTTGCATGCTGCACACCTAAGAAGTGATGCAGTCCATAAGATGCAGAAAACCAAAAGTTGTACACAATAGCTGAATTAAGTGCAAATTCTCACCTAATCAATTTATTCACAATGAGATCAGCACATGGAAAAAATTATTTGGAATCAACAAAAAACACACAGCCTCATGGGGATTTTTGTTCTGTGGTACCAGCTGCTCTCAAATATTGGTATACATTTCTAAACATTTGTATGCATCGACCACCAAACGTAAGATCGACATTTAACAATGTCTAATATTGATAAGCAGCGCCTCTTCTGTTCCGTTTCTACTGGTTGACACTATGTCATGCCTTGAAAGTCCGAGGGCCTACTATATCTAGAATTAAGATACAGTCGTGTCAACAAAATTATATCTAAGATCCAGATTGCATAAATATCCACTGTATCATTTATCAAGTACAAATTCATAATCCAAGGTAGCATCACTTCAAACATAAAACACTGGTTCTCCATTGTCCCTATACTAAACCATTCTGTACCGGGAAAACAATCCCATTGACCGTCCATCAAATTCCCCATGGGGTCTTTGAGCAAGCTAATTCTGACTACACAATCCAGAATATTTATTAACCCTTCCAAAAAGTCATATCCGCTGTTCGCCTGATGTTACAGAATAGTTTAGCCCTGTCGCTTTTTTCCCACCAAGCCCAAGCGCAAGTCAGACAATGAAAAAAAGTGAGGAAAATGATGCCAGCGCACAAATGACACAAAACACCAAACAGAAGTTTTTTTCCTATTGTTTCGGCTAATACATTAAAACACGTAAGGAATCTACGTAACTATTTTTGGTGAGCATGGTTGAATATTTTTGTAATTATAGTTATTTGGTTATCATAAATCCATGGGATTTAACCTTTGCATTTATTAAACACTTAAACAAAAATACAGCACCTCAGATACCAATGATACAAAAAACATTTATTAGTGGTGTGTGTTATCGGGTGGTCTGATGGTCTGTGTTTCAAATAATAATGCGTTTCATTCTACTACCTACCCTGGTTTAGATCATGACGGCTCATCAATGCTTAAGCGAAATCTATTGGCAAATATTTCACCAGAGCATATAATGAAAAATACCATTTGTGGAACAGCCTAAATGGTTCAGATCACAGTCTGCCCCGTACGATTAAGAAAACACTCCAGCGCTGACCTTAAAATGGTAAGGAACTGCATTATTATATTCATGATATGCTGTATGTATGTGCTTTTGCTGTGTGATAGCTTTTTCTGTATGATTTGCTGTATGTCTTGAATTTGTTCATTAGCAGCCATGCCACTTGATGAGTCTTCTCACCAAACAGGAAGCACTAACTGACTGGTGGGTACATCGTT
Source organism: Lepas anatifera (assembly GCA_034440635.1). Lineage (NCBI taxonomy): Eukaryota > Metazoa > Arthropoda > Thecostraca > Lepadidae > Lepas > Lepas anatifera. The sequence continues at coordinate 1,411,209 of JAOTON010000870.1, forward strand.
CACTCTCACTGTATTTCGTTCTAAATGATCTTACAAAATAGCTTTATGTTTTAGGAGTATATTTCCAATTATATGCCCGCCCAGTGCCCAGCTAGATAAATTTTACACCGCTATTAAAGCGTTGAAATTATTTACCGGGATGGGGTGTTGATTTATATCTCAGTATGTGGGGTGCCCAGTCACCCAGGGTTAGTTCATACTGGGCAATAATGCTTGGTTTCTTATGTTTAAGAGGATTTAGTTTTTTTAATAGTCCGTAGTCCATATGGTTCTCATAACGCTGTCGTAATTGTCAATTTGCGGCTTTGGGCGCTCTCAATGGTTTTCGAAAGATCACGTTGATATGATGGATCGATTGAGAGTACCCTCCTTAGACAAAAATACCGCCTTGGACCTTAAGGTCTCGCCACAGAGTTTTACTTTTCACGGTGTGGTTTCAGAAATATGAAAAAAATCGCAACGTTTTGAGGCCCGGCTGAAGTTCGTGCCATTTCATCGTCTTCCACGGAGCAAAGCAGCACGTTCTCTCTCCTGATATCTGGTTGAATTTCTGGAGAGTTCTCTATTAGTCCTCATGATTAAAGTACACAAAATTAACCGATACTCGTTCGTAATAATCCGAAGTAATCAAAATGGTCGAAGAATATATCATAATATTTCAACGCCGGGTCTTCATTAAATAAAGTTTTGAATTTTCTCGATTCAAAACTCAAAATTCAATTCAAATTCAATTCTCATTCATATTCAAAGCTTTGTCTGACGAAGAAACGGCGTTGAAATATGATATACTCTTCGGCCCTTTTTATTACTTTGGATTATCATGAACGATTATCGGTTAATTTTTCAAATTATAATCACGACTAGCTTGCTCAGAACCACACTTCAAACCATTAAAGCTTATTGGTCATCACTCTCTATGACTCATCCAACAGTTAAGTTTCCGTTTTATGTACGTCTCCCTCCTCCCTCCCTCGTTTGCCTTCGGGCCGGGCCCCAGTCCTCATCACTTGGCAGAAAACACAATGAACACTCCTAACTTTAGCGAACTCGGCCGCCGGCTAGCCTGGTGCTGACTCTGTCGCCGTCTCGCCTGTACCGAAGAGCTGCCTAGGATTGTGGAGGAGATAACCAAGCCAATAGAGAGCAAAGTAATGCTAGGAATGTTTGAAAAATATAATGTTAATGCATCTCTTGTGTCATGCTTTAAAGCTCTATTATTTTCATGGAGATATGTCCGTTGAATTTTCTCACAATACAATTGAACGCGCCTGCACCAATCAGCGGCCGCCATCCGCCAGCTGCCGTTTGCCTGCGGGGCACAGAGGTTAGAGAGGTCACGCTGGGCGACGCCGACGCCGAGTTCAAGCGTCGGTGAGGAGCGGTCGCGAGATAGATTATAAAACCTACGTCTGTGTTGTTGAGCATGGTAGTGGCTGTGTCTGTTGGGCTGATGAAGAGGGACAGGTGTAGTAGATATTCTATCCATGTGGGTGGATATATGGGTTTGGCGTTTGTATGTACATACATGGTGTGCGTTGTTGATGCACATGGAAAAGCATGAGTCCATTGAATTATTTATGAACGCGGATATGCTTGGTTGGAAAAAATGCAGGCGCTGACTCCGGCTCCGAAGTAGTTTGCGATACATGTTGGAGCCTTTCAAAGTTCTTGTTTTTTCAATTGGCACAGCTATTGGCAATACATCACACACGGTACATGTGAGATATACGCCTAGCTAACATTTCATACGCGTGCAATGCCAACAGTTTAAGGTGCTTAAATTATTATTTGACGCTAGGAATACGTAGTTCTAAGCGTGTAAACAAGAAGGGCTCGAGACAAATCACACAGTTCACCAGGCAATTAATTTATGGTAGGTATGTATATTTTAACGGCGTTAACATCAGGGCATGCATTTGATATTGGTCATTCGCTATCACATCCTTTCGATGTCGCCGCCACTCGGCCTCCAGGCAACCAGAAGGCACTTTGCACGGCCGTCTAACCGTGATTGTCCGGAGTTCCTGTTTTTAGACTTAAAAAATGGTTTGTATAATACAATTTTCAGCTCTTATATCCAGGGGGACGTCGTGTTTTTTCATAATTAGTTATTGCGTATGATTGTTATTAGTTATTAATAATCGTGTGATGTTATGATATCAAGACGTTCAATATTGAGCTTTCGAATTATCCCTAATTTGGTGTAACTGAGGCAGTGAGTAACGTCACAAGTCATACCAAACATTGCAATGTCTGGATTTTAGAAAAATAACAGAAATACTCTTTTGATAGATGTTGAGTTTCCAGGCAAAATTTCCCGTACTGATCAAGCATTGGTACGAGGATGGGCAGGGGCGGATCCAGCCTGTAGGGGGTGGCAACAACTCCCCGTAAGGGTGAGGGTCCGGCTCATTGGTGGGGCTTTCAGTAAAAGGCGGATAAGCAGACTCCGCGCTGAGGACGACATATACCAGTAGCTCCGTACAAACATATCCCGTTTATGCGCATACTTGCTCTTTTCCACAACCTCTCCTCGCTAAGTAAAATTTGCATAGGCTGGTCCGGAAAACCATCCCTAAATGCTGTCATAATTTTACATCCTTCGCCCAGCCGTGGACACGGCAGATCTTGGCGGGGACGAAAGCAATCCGTCAGCTGACAGCTGACATCGTCAGCTGAGTGCAGTCATGCGGTTGACGACATCTGACCAGCTGGTGGCGGCAGCGACCACCGACAAGAGACCAGCCGTTATTCACACCCGGCGCTCTGGGCGACGGTGGCGACAGCTGGTGTCACGTCAACTCAGGGTGTCACTGCGAGAGTTGACGACGCCAGGAGAGGACGGGATGGAGATTTAACGGGCTGAAAAATCGGATTTTAAAAGATAAAAACAGTAATAAAATGATGAATGAAAATCAACGTGAAGATACGTTTTTCCGTTTGAAACATCATACTGTGAAGTAGCCGAACGGTACATCATGCGCATCAAGCAAACGAGCCAGCCGTATTGATATACATGGTTGGTGTCACATGAGAATATGGGGTTCCAAAGGATCGACAGAGTATGCAACAGCAACGCAAACTGACATTATTGCGATTTTGGAAAACGTAAGAGGTAACTGGGATTGCGCATGTAAGAAATAAACAAGTTTTTTTGGCAAGGAATCTTATGAAAGATGAGAGCGAAAAGCTTACTCAGGAAAAACCGAAGGAAACCTATGGAAAAAAGGTGTAGTCTTTTCGGCCGATTATAGAGAAGCGCTCTAAAATTGCGTTTTCTTGCTGCATGCAATTTTAATCATAGTGACGCAATAGACATAAAAACATACACACGAATGCAGCACAGCTTTAGCATGCATGCGCCGGCACCGCTGTCACATATTTTGAAGAAATGCAGAACGCAGCTTACTTGTTCTTAAACAGACAGCAGAACTTTATTTCGCGTTTTAGAGTCAGGGCAAGGGATTTCAGAAGGAGCCCAGAAGTGCTCACGGGGCAGATATTCAGATTCAGGAAAGAGAGCTGCTTTTGTTCCAGCTAATTCTGCCTTACATTTTTTGAGCCTGCGATACACAGCTATTCTATTTGTCTGACAGGAGATGATATAAATATGTGAGTGGTGTTGTGCTCTGCATAGTTCCAGACGTCCTTCTTGACCATCAATATCGGCACCTTTGGTAACTTATATCATAGAGTGTGCGTGCCAATCTCTTATTAAAGGCTTGTATTTCCATCACTTTCTTTGCACCGCACAGATGTCATTAGAGTGTAATTCGTCACTGAGCTATATTGCGATACAATACACATGAAGCCATCTGGATGCATAGTGGTCAAGAGGCTCGACTAACTCATTTTTACAGCTATGGTTTGAGGTAAATCAAATTGATAGCTCCGAGCACACACCTGCTTACCCCAGTCACATGACCATAGCTGAACTTGAAAAATATCAAGGAAGATGTACTATTTCTGCAACTCTAGTGATAATATGGGCACCTGTATCTGAACAGCATTCTAGCTAGAAATTTGATGACCTTTATATTGAGGAGTATTATCTCTGGGAAGCAAATTCAGCGTGATTTTCCGCCTTCTGAATCAATATTTCGTAAGGGGAAGTGGTAACCTAAGCCCACGGTACGTTCGTGCTGCTACAGTACCTACATAAGAATACACGCGTATTCATGTTTGAATTTCATTTATACACGTCCTGTGGCAAAACATCATAAGCGCCCGGAGCCTCTCCGTCCTCTCCCACCGCCTGAGTGCGCTCTCTTGCTGTGTGTGTGTTCCGATGGACATCTGTCATTTTCCCGTCCCCACCTCAGCATCATGGGCGCCGCGCAGGCTCTGGCCCCGAAGGAGCCGCCCCGGCCGACCGTTATTGTTCTGGTCACGCGATCTGCGCCGGACCACGAGAACGCCGACCGGCCGCCTCCACCCGCCGGCAACATATGGCGCGGCATTACCAGAAATTGTGCTCCTTCTACCCTGTGAGGGTGATGCTATTTTTAGGGGTTAGTGTGTGCCTTCTGAAGGGATTTGAGTTTTTCCTCGTCACACAATAGATCCTTCTCCAGGTGAAACATGTTTGTAAGGTTGCATCTATGATTCGTGTATGCTAGTGTAGCATTAATGTGGCGAGAACTGATATATTAACAAGTTCCTGCAAGTAACTGCAAGTAATCAAATTAAAACCAGTAATTGCATGTACGATAATTCAAGGGCTGGGGAATATTTTTTCCAATGAATCCATGTATTCCAATGAATCCATGTAGGAATGAATTTCCACTGAACCCATGTCAAAATAAGGTGCTATAGTCGGAAGAATTCTTTCATCTAATACACACCGTTTGAGTTTCAAAGTAAATTGTCATCTGAGTTTAATCAAAATTTTCAATTGAGTTTTAGGGCTTCAATATAAAGTTGGGACATTCTGAACCAAATTGGCTCAAACGGTTACCAAATGCGAGAAGCAAAACACCCAACAAGACCATTTTTGTTTGCCCTGCATTACGTGCGAAGAATGGTCATGACAGATGGTGCAATACATCGCGCTGGCATCGGGGCGAGGATGTTGAAGACAGATAAGCCCATACATCTCGGTCCTATTAGTCACAGCAGGGAACGGGCGTGGACCTGGCCTCCACCCGTCACACTATCCTTTTTGCTGCTCTTCGATTTTGTCGTGGAGAAAAAGACTGTGATACTCTTGCACAATGTGAGGAAATAGCCAAACAAACGCAATGCAAGAATGAAAAGAATAAAGATGCAAAGAGTCGCAGAAATCATAACGACGCAAAGATCATAACGAAGAGAACAGATAAAAGAGTGCGCATTGAAAAAGGCAGGACATCGAATCTTCATTATTCGTCAGCGATTGAATTTGGCGTATTAGTAAATAGTAAATGTAGCAAGTGAGCACAAGCAACGTGTTTGCAAGGCAAAGAAGAAAATAATTTTGCTAGTATGTCAAGCATACTTGTCTTAGCAGATCCATGCGAGCAAGAATGTAACCCAGATTTAGGAGACTGAATATGCTGTTATCTACAATTCAGCCCATTGTTTACTATTATCTACGATTCAGCCTATGATCTACTGTTATCTACGATTCAGCCTATAGTCTACAGTTATCTACGATTCAGTCTATGATCTACTGTTATCTACGATTCAGCCTATAGTCTACAGTTATCTACGATGCAGTCTATGATATACCCTCATCTACGATTCAGCCTATGGTCTACTGTTATCTACGATTCAGCCCATTATTTAATACTATCTATGACTCAGCCTGTGGTCTATTGGTATGTTTATTTAAACATATGTTCTACTGATATCTGTGATTCTATATTGGTCTACTATTATCTATGATTTAACATATAAAAATTATGAAGAAAATGTCTGCTACACGCAAAATTTTTCTTCTACCTCCATTTGCGAGAACAGCACTTCTCGGAAATTCTAACACGTCCTGTGCAGGTCAGGGGGTAAACACCACGACATCAAAGGCGTTAAGCACCCCGACCGCTTGTAACATTTAACTGGGTTAGATACTCCAGTGCGGGAATGGGCCTTAAATATTGCAGGGTAGATTGCTATTTTCCGGGAAGTATTCTACTGGGAACATGGATACTTTGCTTGAGTTCATAGCCGTTAGTGAATATAACCTGCTTTACTGATTCAGCTGGAACAAAGAATGTAATAATGCAAGATGCCTTTCTCGCTATTTTAGTGCATTGCATTGCAGCAATTACGTTGGAGTTAATTTCAAAGAATTGTTTTCTTGATCCTGGCAGCGATCTTCCATTTATGTTCAGCTAGCAGTCATACAGTAGATTTGATTTGATTATTAGTAGAGGGTACAGTAGATTATATTTGATACCACATTTGTACATTTGGTGATGTACAAATGTGTACATCACCAAAATAACTGACGGACCTTGTAGGAGTCATATACTCCAAATACATGAATATTCAATTTAGAAAACAGTCTTTAGAAGTTCGTACAATGTATCACGTCCACCCCACAAAAGTCAGACACTTGAGTTAGAATCGGACTTATGACGTAAAACATTCTCCGTTTGGACCCGTGCAGAACGCACCGTGGTGGAGGTCGTACCACGGAGAAACAGCGCAGAGGCGACATAACCTGTTCATAAATCAAGCATAGCATTCACCTCATCGTTACTCCAGACTCTTTTCAACTTCGACAACCTAACTTACAGTACTTCTTGCAACGGGAGCCCAATGTCTGGAAGCAACCACCACAACTCTCCACAACTCACGCAGAACTTCGCCCCGCGAAGAACCGGAAAAACAGGTCTGCTGACAACGAAAGCAGAAGGCAGATAAATGACGGAGCTGTTATCGGAGAGAAATGTGTGTCCGACCACAACAATATTTTTCCTGTTTTTTTATAATTTTTATATCATAAATAAGTTCAATTAGATGAGCAATGCCCATTTTATACTGTGAAGCCAGCAAAACGACTATTAAATATTCACAATACCTTGATATTGTGAATATTGAATATACTTCTTGCTGGCTTCACAGTACGAACTTATCCGAAAGTCCTTCCTCTGGAGAGACTGAGACCAGATATTGCAAACGCACCAGACTCCTGGTTGCATGCGACGATAAGTCCGTTCCCGCAGTTGGGACGTAATAAGTACGTATCGAAACTGCTCATGTATCCAGGGTTTATGACTGATGCAGTATGTTCAATAGGCTCTTGGGCTGTCGATGCCAGTGCTACAGCAGGTACAGGGGAGCCTAATATAGCGCACTGGAGTCAGGGGGCAGACAAAAAAGGATTGCCAAGAAAGCTTGCAGCTAGGACCATTTGCAGAAGCACATCTGGGAAAACAGTTCACTGAACATGTCTGTTGGTAGCTTAGAGAAACCTTATGAAATCCTATACAATCAGTGGCGGTGGATACTATTTTTGGATGGGATGGGGAGCCATAATTTTTCCAGGGATTTTCCCCTTGACGATGGGGCCCCCTCTGCAACAAAGGGCCCCCTAAAAACTCACAAACTGTTGAGGGCCCAGTCAGGTCGCTTATGAACATTCAGAAAAGAACCAAGCCAAAATTCCGTATTTTTTCCAGGGGCCCCTCTGATAATTGGGGGGGGCCAACTGCCCCCTGCCCCCTTATCCGCCGCCACTGTGTACAATTTTTTGGAAGACATGAATAACCAGTTTTAAGCAAATATCGAGGTAAAAAATATAGTCTGGCTTTGGGTTTGCGTGGATACTCTCAGCTGATAATAGCTATAGGCTGTGATAACAATAAAAATAATAACAATAGGCTGTGATAGCTCGTTGGTAGGACGTGGGCTGAGATCTTACTACGCGCTCCGTGACTGCGCGACCAGCTCGATGGAAAAGTCTCATTAAACACCAATTTCCCATCCCTTCCAACTCGGTACCTGGTCCTAAAGATATGCGGTAAAGTGAGGAAAAACGTCGTGCAGTAAAACTCGCTGAACAAGGAGCAAGCTGGCTCCCGAGAGGCGTCGCCAACTCTTTTCCAACGGGGAAAGAGTTGGCTACGCTGTATGACCCTGGAGTTGGTGCGTCGATAATGCCCCAAAAATTATTATTATCGTACAGTAAACAGTACTCGGGCATAATAGCCGCAGGCATATCATTCAGCTCAAGTCATAAACAATATTTAGCAAACCAGGCTTCGATTCTTGATCCTTTACTCTCCACGGGCTCTTACGACCCCAACCGACCACATCCACCCCGAAGGTCTCCAGCACATTGCTAAGGACAGACGCATTAGAACGACAATGGTGCGAAATAATGGCGGGAAGTAATGGCGCCACAATGCCGCTACCGCAGCCGATAACGGCGCGCCACAATCAACGAGTGGCGCGCCGGTGTCTGATGACACCGGCTGCCTGAGCGGCGAGACACGTGCGGCGTTAGCGTCGGTGCCGGTTGGCAAAGATGGGAACGGGAGCAACTGAGCAAAGGGGGGTCTTACAACTTCCGAGGAAAGATAAGAGAGACTACGTCAACTATCTATGGTGGAGAATTTGTTTTATGTCATTATGGTTTTTAATTTCTGCTATTTTGTGAGATACATTGGATTTACAGAATAACTCTTTATTACGTACATTCAGGCGGGGATGCTATATATGAGCCGCTGCCGGTATGGGATCTGACCACTTACTAAGTAATTCTTATGGGCACTCAGAAATTACGGGGGCTTGAGTCTCCCTAGCCCCCTTGTGTTCACCACTAGCCCATACTGAGGCGAGGGATGTCTATTTGCGACTAACATGCTCGGAAGGAACTTGAACCACAATATGCGAATCCTATATCTTGAGCAAGATATCACCAGCCAACTCCGAACATTTCACGGTTTGCTTGAACAGCTTCCCTGCACTGAGTTGAGAAAATTGCAGCTCACATCGATATTTTACTGGATTTTGTGCAGAAATAAAAAAATTTCTCGCACAGAATTAAGGGTCAGAATATCAGCGTTAAAAGTTCAGCAGTTTTGAATTAGTCAATGTGAATTTCCATGCTATAGGTGTGAAGGTGCAATAAACGTAGCCGCATTCCATGCATTATGCAGGCTTTACAATAATGAGGTAGGAGCGAACCCAGGAGGGGGAAGCGCAGTCCGGCTATGGCCCTCCTCCAAAGCCAGACAAAGGGGGCCAACCCCAGTGGCGGATCCCGGGGGGGTGGGTAAAAAAGGCATTTTCCCCCAAACAGAAAAGCTCGGGGCAAAACTATGTTTTTGCCCCCCTAAGCGACCGACCTCCTTTTTTCCCGACTCCTTTTTAGTTTATAAACAAGATTTTGGTGCTTCAACTCTTAACTTCAAACATAACCAGTTAAGTTCAGTGTAAATATTGGGCCTTGGATAGGAAAAAATTATCTCGAGCCCATATTTTTCACCGTGACATTTTTTTGCTTTTCGCCTTGCAAGTAACAATGTATTGCATATTTTTTATGTGTGACTTTTTTTTGCTTTTCAAATTTGGTTTGCCCCTCCCAAACCGACTGGCTAGATCCGACACTGGCCAGCCCCTTATTCCCCCTTCCCAACTGACCGGCTGTATCAGCCCCTGATGACGAGCGAACCGTGCTATCACGTAAACGGTGTCTTGTGATACAAAACTGTGTCTCCCCAGCTCATCGAGATATATTTGATGTATTTGTTCAGAGGGCAAAGGAAAACAAAACCGTGGCAAAATAGGTTAACACCTCCTTATTAATTCGAACGAATTTTCCCGCTGATGCGCGCAGCCGCTCTGCGGATGCAGTGATCCGAAGCAACCGAGCCAGGGTTGTTCAACGGTGTCGACCTTCTGAGTGTGGCGGCTCAGACTTTACTTCTCTTATGTGTTTCGTATTTGTTTCGTGTCCCTGAAATACAGTTTTTCAGCATTCATTGTGTTTTCTTATGTATTTGAGTTGAATTGAGCCGATGTCTACAAATTAGCTCTTGTTGCCGATAAGCAGTTGCAAGTTTGAGACACTAAACTTTGATGACCATGGCCTGACAAAGGAAATATTGACTGCTGTGCACGGTGGTGGATTAGTTAGTAGGTTTTTATGGTGCTGGTAGGGTGTCGGTTGTATAAACGTTTGTTAGATTAACCCAAAACAAGAAGTTTTGCTGTACGATCAAGGTGCCAGCTACAGAGGTAGGACGGGCCCCAGTGAACCTTCTTTACATCACTTCACCGACGCATGAGGCGTTAGGTTGACAACTCCACATACAATGCTGACTTCATTGCATCCAGTGCAGTGAAATGGCCATGTTAACCATGAAAGTGACCGAGCCTCGGCCGAGGTATGCGCAAGCAAATAGTGGAATATTGCAAATTTGTACAGTTGAGTTGCACCCTTTAGTTCTGTTTTTTTCACAAATGCATTCAGCTGGATTTAAACTTGTAACGAGTGTCTCCCACGGACTACCAAAATGTGGCTCAAGCATGCAAACGTGATTGGTACATTTCAGGGATAAAAAAGTGGCACGTGTTAAAGTTTTAATGCACCAATTTATGAAAGTGCAGCACGGATATGAAAAGCTGTTTCTATAAATTTTTCACATAACATTCATCACCAGTTTATTTCCATTTTGAGGTCATTAACTTAGCTAATAATTTAGACGGTACATTTTTCAACATTCTAGGGGCCCCAAACTATTCTGCCCCTCCCCAAAAAACCACCAAACTTGGTCGATCTCCCGTGGTGCCGTTTAGACCTGCTCCTCAGAGGCGGCTCAGTAAGTCACCACTAATTGAATTGTCGGCGGCGTCTGGTGAGCCTCCGCGGTGTCTGATGGATCTGCAGTCATCAGCCGGAGAGTCGGCATTGTCCGCGGCCGGCTGGCCAGTCGCGCGTGCTGAGCTGGTCCCTGCCCGGCGACAGTGGCGCCACCCCCCCCCGCAAGGCGGGATCAGACGGACGATCGGTAAGAGAGCGTCAGAATCAGAAGCCGCTGAAACCAATTGAGCCCCAAAGACCCGACTGGTGAAGGTCTTTTTAGCACGCGATTTGACGGGGTCTGAATCACTTTTGCTTAGACAGGGGGGGGCGAGTTTCCCCAAGATCTCGAGAATCACGCTAGATAGCGAGAAATGGTAAACGGCGTTGGTTAGGACATCCACTTTTTATCGAAAATATTTGAAGCATTTTTGTCAGGTCACATTTAAGGTCACTAGAGGTCAAGACATGCCTTCATAGGGATAACATGTAAATGAAGATTTTCGGTCATTTCATCTGAACAAGTAAAGATAGAGCAAAACTATTTGGAATCCTCGCAGCAAGCCCAATCAAATGATGTATAATATGACCTTGCTTGGTCAAATCGAGGATATAACCTGACCTGAGGTCAGGCGAAGGTCAAATTATGTAAAATGCATATCATTAGAGCCGCAAAGACAAGGTAAATCTAATGAAGTTAAAATAAACGCTCTGTCATTATCCGTTACCACGTTATTCAGTTAAAACCATTTTCCCTTTATTTCCAATGAAGAGGACATGGCTTGTACCTGACCTTAGGTCATCGATACCAAAAATACCGGAACATGTTTTAGAGAATTCGGTGGGACCATTATGTGATATCAGTTTCGATCAGATATGTTCACCCTGTTCTAACTTATGTTATCTTAAAAGTTTTTTGAAGACGGTTCACTTGACCTGTACTCGTGACCTGACCTGAGGTGACCTAACCTTAAAATTTTGAAAATAGCTGTAAAAAATGATGAGAAAAAGGTACACCAAGTACGTGGGCGCTACGCACCGCAGTTACGCACCGCTATCTCTGAAAAACCCGAGGGGGCGGGTACCCACCCCCACCCCCGTCAATGCGCGTGTTAAGAAGAAGAGGTTAGTTGTGAATTAGGGTGAACATTCTTAACCCGCCCCCACCGGGGGTCCGGCGCCACCTTCGCCCCACCGGGGCCATCATCCCCTCTAACTCCGAAAATATGGGCGTTAGCGCAAATCTGCAAAGTGCAATAGAAAGCTCGCGTGAATTCAGTAAGAAATTACTTCGCATGTTTTAGTGCTCAGGTCAATGGTTTGACCTCCAGAGGTCAAATTAGGTCAAGATCGGCTATTTTCACTCAAATATGCAATGATTAAGCAAACTGGGCATAACTCTTATGTCATTAGAGCTATTGAGCCCTGGTAAAGTACATTTGATAGCAAATTGCCAGTACTTTTTCTGCTATGTGGAACGTAAAGACCTCCCGCCAGTGGTTTGACCGCCAGAGGTCACTTCGTGACCTAATATGACCTGAGGTCACGAAAGGTCAAAAAGTGACCTTGCCGTATATCAAATGAAAGCCAGTGACAAGAAAAACACGATGGTGTTTGTTTCACCGCTCTAGCTCAATTAGGTCAAAAGTTATTGTCAAAATACTGTTTTTGACCTCCGGTGACCTTGGATGACCTTGAAAAGTCAAAGGCAAATATGACCCTGGGATCCGTGAAAGGGTGTCCAAAACGTTGTTCTGAGCAGTCTGAGTATTTGCAATCATTTTTGTGGCTTTTATATCATGAAATAGCTTTTCCCCGTGCTTTCCAATGGAGAGGTCGCCTCGTGACCTGACCTCAGGGCACGAAATCGAAAATCCCGGATATACGCTTGTAGACCCTGGAGGGGTCATAAGTGTGGAAGTTTCAAATCGATCGACTTTGAAATGTAGCTCTTACAAAGCTCTAAAGGTGAAGTGAGGTGACCTTGGTTGACCTCGTCTGGTGACCTGACCTTGGGTGACCCGGAAAAATTTCAGGGATGATGGGAAAATGATGCAGTGAGAGGTAGAGCCCTCAACCGCGGTGCTGCGCCTCTCGTTTTTCTGCTATCCCGAAAAACCTTAGGGGCCTCTGCCCTGCGGTTAAGATGTTTATTCTTACCTACATGTTATGACTGATAGCAAAAAAGCAGGCTCTACTCTTAAATGTCCTGACAGATGCCAACTTCATTTGATGGTAAAAGTTGGTATCCCCATGCGGATCCACAACACAAACTTTGCAGATAGTTGCTGCTGGATCGAGCAGGGTCACGACGCCCGCCTCGTCATAGGGCAAATGATTGACCGTGCATGTGCTGGATGAGGTTGATGGCTATTGAATGGGAGCCACATGTTTCGGCATCACATTTAACCGCCACGTGGTCCTGCCGTTACATAAGCAGCGATCCCAGCTGGTACAGTCAAAAGATTGAGCGGACCACCGGAGAACTGGCGGATGCAACTACCCTGCAGCTATGTGACTATCTTACACTATATGGTTATATATGGTTATATATATATATATATATATATATATATATATATATATATATATTGTGTTTTTTTTTTTTTTTTTTGTGTTTGTTTTTGTGTGTGTGTTTGTGTGTGTGTTTTTTTTTTTTTTTTTGTGTGTTGTGTGTGTGTTTTTTTGTTGTTTGTGTGTGTGTGTGTGTGTGTGTGTGTGTGTGTGTGTGTGTGTGTGTGTGTGTGTGTGTGTGTGTGTGTGTGTATTTGGTAAGGATCGGTGCCCTAATGCCCGATAAACCATTCCATTGCACTGGATGTACTGGAATGTCAGAACTCAATCTAGAGTTGCCAGTTCACTGCAGCATACGTCAGTTCGGTCACTGGCTGATCCAAGGGGGAGGGTTAGAAGGCATTTATCCACAGATTCCCCGATTCTCACCATTTTTGTGTGTAAAAAACATGTTTTCATTATTTTTAACCCGTTTACCCCTCCACACAATTAGACTGCATCCAGCACTGAGTACAATGATATTGACCAGGTCCACTGGGTTTACCCCTTTAGCTAATACATCAGCCAACATATTTGGTTGTGGCTAACAATTAACACGCGCATTGACGGGGGTCTGATCCACCTTTGCTTTGACGGGGGTGGCGGGTACCCGCCCCCCTCCCTAAGATCTCGAGAACCACGCCAGGTAGTGAAAAACGGTAAACGGCGTTGGATAGCCCATCCACTTCTCCATCAAACGTTTTTGAATCATTTTTGTCAGGTCACATTTAAGGTCACTAGAGGTTAAAACATGCCGTCATAGGGATAACATGGAAATGAAGGTTTTCGGTCATTTCATCTGAATAAGTAAAGATAGAGAAAAAACAACTTAAACCATATGAATCCTCGCACCAAGACGAATCGAACGATATATAATATGATCTTGCTAGGTCAAATCAAGGATTTGACCTGACCTGAGGTCAGGTCAAAGTAAAATTAGATAAAATTCATATCATTAGAACCGCAGAGACAAGGCAAATCTGATGCAGCTAAAATAAACGCCCCATCACCATTCGTTACTAAGTTACTCAGTTAAAGCCATTTTTCTCATGTATTTCCAATGGAGAGGTCATTGCTCGTACCTGACCTTAGGTCATCGATATCAAGAAAAATGAAATGTATTATAGAGAACTCGGTGGGCCCATTATGTGATATGAGTTTCAATCGGATAAGTTCACCCTGTTCCGACTCATGCTACCTTAACCTTTTTTTAGGTCACGTCACTTGACCTGTACTGGTGACCTGACCTGACATGACCTGACCTTAAAATTTTGACAAAAGTTGTAAAAATGATTAGAAAAAGGTATATCAAGTACGGCGGCGCTACGCGCCGCCGTTTTTTTTGTGCTATCTCCGAAAAACCCGAGGGGAGCGGGTACCCGCCCCCCGTCTATACGCGCGTTAAGATAACTTCCGATTTCTCTATTCCGTGCTGGACACGAAAACAGAACATACTTTGGCAAACTGCCTCAGTTTTAGTTTATTTTACAAACCACCGATTATCTTGAGTTCCAGAACTGGTTTCGTTTACCATCGATAGTGCAGCCCAGTGTCCCGACCGTGACATATGGTACGAATGCCAGGGTAGCGTAGTGATAAAAGGCACTACGCTTCAGTGTGGGAGGCCACTGGAACAAATCTGGCCTCTGACATCCTTTTCCTCGACTCTCGCTTGCGCAAGAGATTACAGTAAACTGGGCAATGACCAGTGGGCAGTGCTCGCTTTGACATGAAAGCGTTGCTGACCAATCAGCAACCCTGCTATTGGGAGCACGGGCCTCCAGATGGACCAACGGAGCCGGTGGCAAGCCCAGAGGGTGCGGCCTAGCTTCGTGTCCACAGATCAGTCCTCTGTTCCGATAGACGATACAGAAATTGCGATACACTCACCACATCATACAGTGGAGAATGTGAAAGTGAGCGTGCGTTTGCGAAGTTACTGCGAAATAGAAACATGTGCTGTGTACATAGTGTGGATGTGTGTTCGTGACGCAAATACGCAGAATGTCCCTGGCTCGATGGTGCAAAAATAAAGGGGTGTTGCACAAAATGTTGCATTGATTCGCTGCACTTATGGAGTACAATCTAACTTAGTTATATTGCTTCAGTCACGCGGATATGTCCCTACAGGCTGCAAATCCCTTGCTGAAGAATGTTGAAGCTGACCCGTCTTGGCAGGTGCTTGGAGCATGATCTAGCATTCGCTGTACGTTCAGAGCTTTCCAGAACGGGCATCTTTAACAAATGATGTAGTCGACCAAGTGATCACTGCTGAAGTTTCCGGGCGGGGCACTGTTTGGGTTAGACAAGTGAAGATTAAATGTCGAGTGAAACATATGGTGTCGATAGCTAGGCGGAGCATTGGATTTCTTAAAGGCTATGGCGTAAACTGAAGGGGAGGGGAGAGGCAGATGTATCCGCTAATCCAGAACATTTCACAACCAGCACACCCAGGAAATCAAAACAGCGAGGTTACGTCACTCTCTCTGAATAGTTTCTCGATTTGTATACAGACCATCACATTACCCTCTCCCCCAACAAACAGATTTATTAATCTTATGTGTATGAAAAAGTGGGCATAAGCCTACCATTACTGGCATCATTCATATCCATTGCTTCATAATAGTCACATTAAAAAAGTATTTCCAATGAGAATTTATTCATGGACATCCATTGCATTGCTGAACTCAGCTCTGATACAAGGGTATGCGATGGAGTATTTCCTTATTTACCCACTTCTACAGAGTTGAGTCGCATTGCTCTTTGCTTTCCAAGCCTTCATCTAATGCTGATCTCGTCTCGGCACAAATTGGTGCTATTGGAAAAGGTTAAACCAGTCCCCACAAGATGTCTCAGTTATCTATACCGACACGCACTTCAGAGAATCACCTACACTCTCTAAAGCTGATACAGAAAGCTGCAACAGATTTAGCTCAAGAAGAAAAGTCTTGTCCCCAGCGTTCCGTATTTCAATTGCTTTATTCAACGCACTGTCAAAAAGAATGCACATTCATCAAAAAGTTTTTACAGAGCGGAGCCGGAGCTCTCGAGGTCAACTGTTTTACAGTGCACCACTTTAACCGTGGTTACCAAGAATTCTACGCCTCAGACTGGTCCCCAAAGCCTCGTCTGATAACTTTTCACAGAACGTGACTCGAAGCTCAAATAGAATGGCGAGCCGAACACAACACGTATAAGTGCAGACTCAGATCAAGGCTGTCAAAAGAAAAGAGGGGAGAGAGCTAAAGCGAGAGACAGAGAGAGAGAGAGAGAGAGAGAGAGCCTGAGGAATTTGAGCTGAATTGATGATCGCTGAGATATTTTAACTTGTCTCATATTGTTATAGCGCGGGAACTGTATAAGTAAAGAAAGTAGCAAGTTCCCTCTATATCCTCGGTAACTTACCAACCTTATAGCACTATTTTCTGGAATGTTCAGAGTCGGATCCATCAATAATTGGGGGTGCAAATATTTCATTGAATAACATCCGAAATATGATCAAATTTTCTTCTGCCGGATATAACTTGTGCAGCAAAATTGAAAACTTTCTGGATTCTATCTTTGGATTCGGAATTTGTGCTGCCATAAACCTGAATACAGTAACGGATATGAGACAACACTAAAGAATCAATAATGCGTGGGAGCAAATTTTACATGCTGTGACCATGATAAGTGGCAGTCCATGTAAACACCTAAATTCCTAACAACACTTTTGCTTACAATTTCTTCACCCATGAAGTTGACCCGTAACGGCTGCGGTATGCAACTCAGTTGCCTGCGGTCTCCACAGAGAATCACCTCTGTCTTGCCAGCTTTGATCTTCATGCCATTCTGTTGGAACCAGGTGGTCAGTATATCTAAGACTTTTTCTAAACTTCCTAGCATGTTCGATATTTGTCCACGTGGCCCAGAGATACCAATTTGGATATCAACTGCATACCTAATACAAAGGATCCTAAACCCGTTTAAGTAATCTGGAACGTGACAAGATAGGTCGTTGCCCATTATGTTTGCAAGTATCGGGCCTAAACAAGTGCCCTGAAAAGTGCCTATATCAATTGGTAGGGGTTCCGAAATTTTGTCTCCGATTTTCACTTTTTGTACATGGGCATCGAGATAGCTTTTAAACCAACCAGGAGAGATCTGCAAGAGTTCTAACTTTGTCAAAAATACTGTGTGGTCAATCACATCGAAAAATCGACTCAAATCAATCAAGGTGAGCAGAGTAATTTCCGAACGGTGCATTGCTTTTAGAATTTCATCGTTTATGGTGATAAGGGCTGTAGCTGTTGAACGCCCAGATCTGAACCCATGCTGATCATCAGCCAGGAGGTGCTGTTGATTTAGATATTGCGAAAGTTGATTCAATGCTAGTTTCTCGACAATTTTACTAATAGTGGGAATCGTTGTGACCGGTCTAAAGTTAGCTGCGATAGATGGATCGCCTTTTTTATGCAGCGGAATGACTAACGCTGACTTCCAATTTGGAGGTACCGTTTCCGAAACAAAACTAGAGTTAATAATACGCAACAAAAAACGCCCGATTATAGGGAAACTGATTTTCACAACTTTGACCGGTATATCATCTTGAATTAGAGAATTCTTGTTCGGCATCGAGAAAACAATTTTCTGCAGTTCACTCAAAGTAACTGGGGTAAGTCTACGGCTGCCTGAATTTACCCTCGGTAAGCGAGTACTGAGGGCCACTCGTCCTGAACATCTAAACTGTGTATCCACATCGTCTCGCGTGATTTTACCTATTGAAGTGAAATATTTGTTTAGATCATCTGGACTTAAATTATCTGGCTCAGTCACTGGTCCACGTTTTGGAGCGATTACATGTCTTAGATTGCGGTACAAATTACCGGGAGGAGAATTTCGAACCTTCTGAGAGATACTGTTTCGTAAGTCCTTTCGAATAGCCCTTTTGGCCAAATTATTCAACAGCTGGTAAGACGGGTCATTCTCTAGTCTAGCCTCACGTCGTTGTGCCATTAAGGCCAATGTTTCCTCAGAAACAGGAGGAAGCGACGGATTATGCACTCTAAACCGTCTCAGAGGAGCATGAATATCTAAAATTCTAGTCATTGAGGACGAAAAAGCATCCCACTGCTGTTCACAAGTTTCACTTGGTTTCACAATGTTGTTCCAATCGGTCGAACGAACATCTGCTAAGAAAGAATCAGAATCAAAGGCGCGCCAATTCCGACTAGTTTTATACATAGCTTTAGCATTAGCTCGAGGCACGGTAACGTTAAGACAAACACGTCGGTGGTGACTTGTGTAGTCACATGGCTCTACAACATACACGGGCTCAGGTCTAGTGCTGCAGATGGCATCAGATGCTAGAATTACATCGAGCTTCGACTCAGTGTCGTCACGAATAAAGGTGGCATCATTAACCAAACATTTTAAACCATATTTTTCCAGTTCTCTTAGTCTAGCAAAAGCTACAGGGTTGGTCCGCTCGTCTGCGTTGAGATCTCCGGTAAGAATGATTCGTTGGGAGGGGGTAAGAAGCCACGATGTCCTGTAGCTGTCCCTCGATGTCGTTGAAGTCGGCATGCACTTGCACTGGGCTTGTTGTGGGAGGACGATACAGGCTTCCAACTAGTGCCGCTTTTCTTTTGTCCAGTTTGACTTTCACCCATATTGGTTCCACACGAGAGTCCCTTTCCTTATTAGAAGATCTAGCAATTTTTTCTGCATGGAGACCATTTTTAACATAAAGGGCGACACCACCACCTGACTTTTTACGCCCCATGACTCTATCACGCCTAAAAACTTGATAGCCCTCAATACATACAAGGCGATCAGGGGTGGCTGGTTTCAGATTAGTCTCTGTGTAGCACAAAATGTCTGGTTGCCGCTGATGAGCTTCGGCACGGATGTCTGGAAGTTTGGGTAATAGAGACTGCACATTTAATAGTTCAAGTTTCATATTTCCAGTTTTGGATGACTGCGCTGCATCCGGCGGACTAGTTGATATACTGACACCTGCTCTGAGTGTTTGTCGAGCATTCAGTTGAGGTGGCATCAGCAGGCAACGGTCGTATCCCCCTGTGTGTGAGGGTTGCCCCGCCCCATCATTGCCGCTCCTCGCCGCAGCGGGCGCACGCTGTGGCGCCGGTTGACGAGGCCGCACCAGGACTGGGATGGGCTGCTGGTCATCGTCATAGGCAGGTGTAGGCTGAGTAGAGAGTGGGACCACGATGTTCGGTCTGTCATAGCTTGGAGAATAGTAATTTCGGGATTGTTTTCCAGCTCGGCTAGCTGTAGCCGGAACACCGCGCGTCTCCCCCTCCGGTGTCGGCTGGGTCCGCCATTGCCAGGTCTCAGTCGATCCCCACCAGGAGGAAGGTCGGTCACCGTGGCTGGTGAGGTGTCTCCCGTTTCTGGTAGAGCTGCTTATTCCTGAGATGACTCAACCTCAAAATTTTGGGAAAAGTTGCAAAATTAATCAAGGATAAGGTGGGCAAGTACAGTGGCGCTTCGCGCCGCCGTTTGCTGGGTGTCGCCGTAAAAACCTAAGGGGGTGTTAAAACACCGCCACCGGGGCGAAGGTTGAGTGCTCGTATTTTTAGCTTAATGATGCTAAATTCATTGTATGCAGTTCAATAGGCCTGTTGGAATGCTACAACATAGCTTAGGTATATAATATAATATGCATTATAATATTGTAATAATTGATATTGTTCCACATTTGGGCACTCCAATTATTTTCAAACATCCACACCCCTCAATGACATGAAACGTATATTGTGTGTGCAAGAAATTCAGGTCACGTTCAACACGCTAAAAATACCGAAAGTCAATGGCGAGTCATTGTGGCTTCAAAGACTCGCCATTGACTTGCATCAATTGGCGAATCTTTGAAGCCACAAAAAGTGGCTTTCTGTCTATACTATTATCTAAACAGCTAAGAAGTTTTACCCGTGGGACGAGGGTATACAACACCTTCGGTAGTAGGAGAGAAAATGTATCACAGAATGCATTATCACGTTTTTTTATAAATTTTGTTCAAGTCGTTCCTAGTACGGCTGCTGGAGTCGGAGTCTCACTAAAGTCATCAAGGGACTTGTCACGGAGACCCCGACCCCACCACCCGCACCAGCAACTCCCTCAATGGAGGGTCAATTTAGAAGCCAAAGTCCCACAAAGCACAGGGACGGCCGCCCCGCTCAGGTCACCCTTTCATCAGTCAGTTGCCAGCCGACCTGTACGTCGGGTAAACTATTGAGCGCCGGAGCGTCTCAGGGGAACCGATCCCAAGCCTGGACATGCACTGCCACTGCATGCTTCTGAGCAGCGGGCCGGAGCCCAACGGTCTATCAACTGAGCTACCGGGGCGGCTCACGTTCAGAACTTATGGCACTATACTGTTTCTTTCGCATGGGTATCCCACGCGTGACATTGGTATTGTCGTTTATCTTTCAAAAGGCTTGCTATGAGCTTATTTTGGGTAGCCTGGGTCCCACATTGGCGCTGAGAGTGCCTGTCGCGAGTGCCATCTTGCGGTAAAATGTTTTTTTTTCGGTTCATGAGCAACAATTAACGCGTTTCAAATCATGTCGCGTCCATTTTGTTTCCTGAAACTGCGTCCCCTGGCCAGTGGGCAGTTGGGTTGTACTTTGATGCTCCCCTCAGAGCAGCGACGACCGCCGCTGGTATTAGTGGCGGATCCAGGAGCAAATTTTGGACGGACCAAACCAACGTTTTGAAGGGTGGCTATATTGGGAAAAATAACAAAAACACGAAATCTTTAAACACAAAACGGCTAAAATTTGGATCCATGGGGGCCAAAAGAAACTATTTTACGTTTTTGAGAGGACAGCGACCCCTTTCCCCCTTGGATCTGTCAGTGGCTGGTAGGGCATGAGGTTCAAGATCACCGACCGCCTCGGGGCACGCTAAGAAACAGACGCCAGTGTGAAGTGGTAAGGACAGTACAAGGGATCACAGCTGGCGTGTAATCAATGGCGGTGAGCCTGGTAGCAGAATTATGTCCGAATGTTTGATTATTGATGCTAGTAGGGAGACCGTACCGAGACTATAATACCCCATCATTTGACGAGAACTGTCGAAAATGTATCTAACTCAATTGAATTGTCAGTCATGAAGGTGTGAAAACTATCTTAATGTGACAGGGACAAATCCAAGAGGAGAAGGGACGTTCATCCCCCCTTAGGACCGTGGGGTCGCCCCATTGAGCGCCGAGCGCCCTGGGCACCCATAGGCATATATAATTGTGCGGCACAGGCGCCTTAAAATGGTTTTTGGAAGGGGACTCTGACATAGCCGCCCTGCTTCTGGCGTTTGTTTTCATTTTATCCGACCAGCCAATGGCAGCCGCGGTGTTCCGTTTAACTATTTGGACGCCCGTCTCCAGAAAGAGGGACCCCTTTAGCCAAATTTGATCCACTACTCCCCGGAGTCCTTGGAAAACCCATATCTTAATTGTAAAAATGTCATGGGTTGGATGCGCCTCAGAAACCAATGACAGTACTTTTCAGGCGACATAGACCTTAGTGAAATTCTAAATACATTAATATTTTGTTAAAGTTTATTTGTCGAATCATGGACATGCACAGGGGTGGTTATAGTACTTGAAAAGAAAACTGGTCGACTTACGTTGGCAGCAAAGAACCGGCCATAAATAGCATGAGTCGTAGACGGCTTCTAATCGGCATTGGCGGATCCAAGAGCAGCTGTTGGAGGGGGCAAACCAACGGTTTGGGCGGCTTAATCGAGAAAAAATCCAAAAAACGGCATTTCTAAAGATAAATGGCCAAAACTTGATCGTCGGGGGAGGGGGCAAAATATACTATTATAGGCTTTAGAGGGGGCCACGGATTCTTTGGCCCCCCTCGGATCCATCAATGGTAATCGGATTGAGGATTCTGGGGCTAAAATGCAAACCGGTCCCGGATTCAAGTCCCGACGGAGCCTCTGAATAAGTCGATCTGATGCACGAAACCCTTCCAACATGGTGAGAGTTGGCGACGCCGTGTGACCCTGGCACTTGGTGCGTCGCTAAACCCCAATAGTTATCATTAATGGGTTAAAATCCAAGGGTCGGGCTTACTTCTAAGCACTGACGGAGCTCAGCAGTGAGCTTCGGCAGCCTCACAGCCACCAGCTGCGGTGGCCATCGATACTACCCTGCTGCTCTCCACGAAGAAAGTGGGACAAAGAGATTTACCTTAGAAACAGGGAACTTTGCTCAATAAAACCTTGTGATAAGATAATATAAGATTGTGACCATGTAGTAGCTGAGCAGTAGACTGGACTTTGAAATGCAAGTGCTTAGCGTTTTGATCTTTAGTTTGCTGATTGTCCCAAATATTTTAACTTCACAACTCTTCTGAATAATACCTAGCGAAGTTGTGTCCTGCGCGGTATGCCCTGATCTGCTTACGATCTTCGAGACAACATTCCTGAGATTCCATTCCTTATCAAGTCATAATTTTTCCATGAATTTCGGCTGTGAGTGAAATTTTTCTGTTGTACATTACGAGTTTGACATTTTATATTTTTAGCCTACGAACCTGGACAAAACTAGGGCAGAAGCCTGAGCGAAATCACTCATAGGCGGATCCAGGGGGGGGCAAAGGAGGCACGTGCTCCCCTCCAATCGACCCTCAGCGCCCTCTGAAATGGTCACGGCGCCCCCTCCCCGAAAGGTCGATGGCGCCCCCCTTAAATGTCGCTTTTCACCCCCCCAGGATGCAAAATCGGCGCCCACCGATGGGATTTTGCGCCTATCGGATAAGTTTTGCCGGTCAAAAGTGGCGTCCTCCCGGACCAGATGGCGCCTCCCGGGAAGGTGCCCCGCCCCCTGGTCGGCAATCCTGGATCCGCCTATGAAATCAGATGAAATTGTTGGGCAGTGAGGTTGGAAGGCATTGTGGTTATGCGGCAGATATGTATATTAATTTCCAAAATTATGACGAATAAGTCAGACAGATGACCTGGATCAGAGCTAGGAATTTTACACGATAACGACGTATCTTGATGACGAGATTCAAGTAAACAATCGCATTCCATTCATATTCGGTACATATTTGTTGCACGGGTCACATCAAATACATTGAAATCATACAGCCAATGATTGACCCAAATAATTTTTATTGACAAATAGGACAGGACTCATATGTTCCCACTATACTTTCGATGTGTTTAATGTTTAGTAGGCCGGATAGCAACATGATTCTCCTTAGGCGCTGGCTGCACTACTCTGTTCTGAAATCTGCAGCATGTTCATTTCGGGAATATCAATTTCGTATTGTCTGAGAGTAATCTAGACAATAGAGGACGCCGTTGGTCTATTAAAACTTGTTTAAGAGCATAAAATCCATGAGCTAGGTCAGTGTTGGATACAAGGGGGCATGGGGGTGGGCAGGGTGGCTCAAATGTTATAGTGCAAGTGCCCCCCCCAAATGTCATAGTACAGATGCATAGCCGGAGGCTGATCCCAGGCAATGACGGGGGAGGCTAGGGCCCTCTACGTCTCCCCCTCTCCCTCCCCTCCCCCCAGAGTAGGTAGATCCACCCAGATCTGTGCTCCATAAAAACCTGCCCGCAGCTACGCCTCAGGCCCGTTTTTCATGGATGGCTTGTTAAAAAGAATAAATTTTACAGCCCCAAGCGGATAAATATATTCCGACGTATCATGTATATCTTCATAATGGCATGTGTGGTTTAGTAAATTATTTCTCGAGGACCGGTATTGAAACTATCCACCCTTCTGATTAATTGACCGTCCTTATATTCCAATTCTTCATTTTCTTCACGCATAAACTATCAAAACAGAACGAACAACACGTGCTTATTTTGGCATGTCTAAAATGCTTTGAATTGCTTAGTATACACGTACGTCTCACGTGGCCTCCCTTGTCCGATAGGGATTAATGTTTTAATCGGAATCATACGACGCAACAGCGACTGACGCTGCTGTAGCAATTAGTGGTTGGAAGGAACACATATTTATGAGCAAGAGACAAGCGCTATATTTCCTGCTGCAAGCGAAATCATGCAACCAGTTGTAATGGAGCAAAACGATGCCACTCCTGCATTCCTGACTGCTTGCGGCTTTTGACAACGCATAGCAAAGTTTTTCACTAGCTGAATAAGAATTTCAGCTATTATATTTTTACGAACATGCAAGTGTTGGTTGTTGCAACTACTTCTGTTAATACCGGCAATACCTGGGTTTAAAAGTGCACAGTAGTGTTGTTGTGCAGAATAAACTTGCGTGCGTTAGATGGATGCTGCAAAGCCTGGTCTACGTAGTTGGCAGTAAAGATCCATAAATTCCTGTTGTCGTGTCCTGACTACTATATTGTGATCTATATTTGTTCCAGGCTATTTCCGCCAGATGCATCACGCACGAAAACATCTAGAATTTATGGAAAAACGAAAATATGCTTACTGGTGACGGCGCTCATTGGGTTCAGCATTCCAAACATGTTGGCTGAGTTGGAAGGAGTGGCCGGAAGATGAACTTGTAGTGTTCCCGGTCAGCAAGAGATGCCGCCAGGGGTGGTAAGGGTGCTGAAGGGAAAGGATGAGGGGTGAAAGACGGAGAGGGAGAGTGGCAAGAGGGCGCGTGGCAGAGAAAGAATAGATAGGAGGATTGGGAGCGTCACAGCATTCTTCTCAACACTGTAAAAGGAGAACGTGGGCAGTCAGCGTAAGCCTGGACTAAACAAACTTACACATGTGGTCTCTTCTTAAACATACTCATTAATTTCCCCACTTCTAGTATAAGAGTTCGGACATCCTGGCGTGACAAACGGCGTTTGATATGATACAAAGCAATTCGCAGTGTCATTTTCTCAGCGTTCAAAAGCTGGAAACTTAAAAAACTGGTAGAGGTGTTTTGCACTGCAAAATTTAAGTACATGAGCGCGTTGATTAAAGGGAATGTATCAATTTTATTCTGCTTCTAAGGCTACATCCATATTGTGGACTGCAAAAAATCACTCCTGGTTTGATATTTTGGACGTCTCCGAACTGTGTTTGCGGATAAATAATCGTTTCCCGAGAGCAAGATCATTTCACGCAAGTTCGCTCCGTTAACTGCGACGCTTTGATTCAAAGCCCAACAGAATGAAAGCGGGGTTGGATTTAACCTAAAAATCGTTTACTTCTCTGCGACCAATAAGTTTGGCCCCGATAAATTTTGAGACCGAGGATTTTTGGCATACTGGGCAAGACTGCTATTCAAGTTCAAACTATTTCTTTTAAAGTACCACGCTCCTTTTAAATGCTGGCTCTGAAATCAAACCTTAGAAGATAGAAGTGACCTCGGTTGTGGTAAAAAAAAAACACACACACACACACACACACAAACGATGAACCTTGCAGAAAACACAACCAAAAACACACCAAAACACACACCACTGTCACTCACACCAGTTACAAGTTACAATCAGGGGCTTATACAGAAGATTGTACACGGGACACTGATAGATACATAGGATTTAACATGTACAATCAGGGCACTTGAACACAATGTCACAGGAATTAAGCATCCAGATCATGCAATGCTACATTGATAAATACACTTTGCGATACGTGTCGCGCACTTGAAAGTCAGACAGCTCCCGTGCGTCAGAACCAACACATTGTACATACACACCTCCACATAGTTCAGCAGTATCAAACATCAGCCTTTGAGCCACCTTATTATTGACCCCCAGCTCACCTTCGGGCCGCCTGTGGCCGTCCGAAGTCCCTTCTGTTTGATCGATAGTGAACCCGCCACTCTACTCGCCATTGCTATTTACAGCTCGCATTCATGGAAAGGTTGGCGGCAGTCCAGCCGTCATAGGGGCGCCGCAGTGCCCCGTGGCGCGGGGTCTGGCGTCATGGGGTGCACCGGCCTGCAATGACTGCAGAGCACGCGACGCGGTCTGGGGCGCGGCGCGTCCTGCTTGTGTGGTCTGTGATTCACGGCGCAGGCGTGCGAGGGCACAATGGGATCCAAAGCCACCGAGATGCCGCGAGTGTTTTTCTTTTTTGTTCAGCTTTTCTGATATGTTCTTAACAGATGTATGTCTTGTATCAAAATAGTAGGAATTGGATGAGAGAGATACAGAGTGGATTGTTCAGGTGGTCTTACCCGTAAAGCCATTCATCACCTAGAGCCAAACCATTCAACAACCCTCTATCGCAACAGCATTGACAATTGAGTTATCCTGGGTGGTAGAACATGCATTCCTCCATGCAACGGGACAAACTCTGGAAAATGCGTCCTTCAGAGTCATGTATTAAGAATATTTGTTTTGCAATTAATTAACGTGCTTTAATTAAATGTATTTTTACGGCGAATAGTGTCTAAACACCATTCTCAGATGACCTTTGAGTCGACTGTTGTCTTTATTTCACGAAAACCAGTGATACAAGCTCTGGAAGACGACGTCATAGCTGCTAGCAAGTCTGAGTCAGCGATGGTTGTCATTACGAGGTATCGCGCTCGGCACTGTCGCAGATCAATGGGTCCTCGACGAGTTCATTGTGTGGAGGTCTGATATTCCCGGGAGCTCCACGGCAAAGGCGTAGAATATGACCACGGGTATAAACAAAAGCTGTGCGTAACCGCAATAATGCCTGGGAGGAATTCAAGCGAGATAAATAATAAGTCTTACTGATATTAGAACAATAATAAGAAGAAACTGGGTACAGTGAAGGATCTAGGGCGTTAGGTTTAATGGGGAGACAGCCAAAATTTCACCATTTTTGTGAACTTTTAACACATCGATTTTTAAGACATGAACAAAGAATTACACACAAAGCAGCTACTTTTTTCGTCACATGTAAGTTTTTCGTTGAAACCTCAGAAGACAAATAGCCATTCTCGCTTTCTGTTCCAGTGTTTTCTATAAGCACTCCCCGGTACGAGGGTCTGCGCTACCTTCGCCGGTACGCGGGGTAAGTAACCCCCCCCGCCCCCGATATCAGCAACCATGTTAGGTAGCGGAAAGTGGAAAGCAGCGTTAGATAGACCATCTTGACGTCTACCGAAATACATATTATATACATTATTTTGGTCAGGCTACTTTTGAGGTAACTAGAAAGCAGAGTATGTTCTGATATGAATGTAATGAAAATATACCCACTGTACTATTAAAGCCGACAGCGCTTAGCTAAAAATAAATAGCAACCATCAGAGTTCTCTTGTCGAACCCAATTCAATGTGTTCCATATGATCATTTTAGGCCAAATACTAGAAAGACGTCAGACCAAAGTCAAAATAGGTCATAATGCATATCATTTGAATAGCAGTGGCAAGCCAAACAAAATGACATCAAAGAAGGCTTGCTACCGTTAGTATCTGCAAAGCTATCGTCGTTAGGTCAATTTCCCTATGCATTTCCGACGAAAAGGTCATGACCCTGACTCTGACCCGAGGTCGACATGCAGAATCCTGTCACTAAATGTGGTTGTACCTGACATCCCTATTATTCTATGTGAGTTCCAGATTGATAGATTACGTTTGTCCTTACTGCTGCACCACTAAACGCTGTTTTAGTTTAGCTCACTTGACCTGAACCGATGACCTGGCCTAATATGGCCTGGGCCTAACATATTGTCAGGAGATATAAAAGATCCGGTAACGGACAGACTACGCACGGTGGCGCTGCATACCACCGTAGTTTGCTATCTGTGGGAACAAATTGCGGAGGAAGGGTTCCCGCCTGGTACCAGTGCATGTAAAGCTCCTCACGAAGGAGCAGGCTGTGCCCTCATACATCTGTGGACATAGTTTACCAATTTAGGCGAAATAGACAAGTAGGCCCCTAAGTCCGTTTTGAGGGATCAGGCGAGGGTTTTAACTTGAGCGTGAAATCCCAAAGCCACTTAGTACCGGCCTCCAAATCAGCCACGGGGCATTTCCAGTAATTGGAACTGTTCCAGCAAAAACAGGCTCGCGCCAGCTGACGCTACTCCGCCGTCCAAGGGTCACTGCCATTGTTCGCTGCCTCCTGCTCGCTGCACATTTCGGAACATAGGTGGACGATGCTCCTACTTTAGCCTGGGAAGGCATTGTGGTACAGCCAAATGTGCAGGATGGATGTCCAGCGGGAGGTCGTGCGTGCGGTCTTTCCTGGAGGGACAGAAGCCGCCGTACATACCGCGGTGCTGGGGGTAGCCCTCGTGACACTTGCCGGTGCGGCAATACCTGCGCCATTTCCCCACAGCTAAAACAGCGCAGTCACGGATCTTTATTTATCTCTTTGGGGGTGTCAGAAGATAAAAAATGGAAACGTCACGATAGTGCTAAAACATCGTTTGGTATTTTGCGCTCCTAACCATCGTCCCACCGGGGCCATCGATGGCCCTCCTAAGGTTTTTCCGAGATAGCAGAAAAACGAGGCGCAGCATCGCGGTTGAGGGCTCTACTTCTCACCCCATCATTTTCAACCACCCTTGAAATTTTGTACCCCGGGTCACCCAAGGTCAGGTCACCAGGTGAGGTCAACCAAGGTCACCTCACTTCAACTTTTGAGCTCTATAAGAGCTACATTTCTAAGTCGATCAATTTGAAACTTCCTACACTTTATGACCCCTCCAGGGCCTACACAGTGTATATCCGAGATTTTTTCGATTTCGTGACCTGAGGTCAGGTTACGAGGTGACCTCTCCCATTGAAAAAGCATGGGGAAAGCTGTCTTATGATCTAAAAATTACAAAACGATTGCAAATGCTTGGCTTGCTCAGAAAAGCGTTCTTGGACATCCTTTCATGGATCCCAGGAGCCACATTTGCCCTTTGACCTCTCCGAGGTCATTCAAAGTCACCAGGGGTCAAAAATAGTATTTTGACAATAATTTTGCCTAATTAAGTTAGAGCGCTGAATCAAACCCCATCGTGTATGTCTCGTCACTGGCTTTCGTTTGATATACGAGCAAGGCCACTTTCTGACCTTTCGTGACCTCAGGTCGTATTAGGTCACGAGGTGACCTCTGGAGGTCAAACCACTGGCGGGAGGTCATTACGTTCTATATGGCGGAAAAAGGTCTGGCATTTTTCTATCAAGTGTACTTAACCAGATCTCAACAGCTCTAATGGCATAAGAGTTATGCCCAGTTTGCTTAAGCATTGCATATTTGAGTGAAAATAGCCGATCTTGACCTAACTTGACCTCTGGAGGTCCAACCATTCACCTGAGCGCTTAAACATGCGAAGTAATTTCTTACTGAATTCACGGGAGCTTTCTAATGCATTTTGTAATTTTGCGCTAACCCCTATATTTTTGGAGTTACAGGGGGCCATCGATGGCCCCGGTGGGGTGAAGGTGGCGCCGGACCCCCGGTGGGGCGCGGGTTAATCTTAGGGGATTTAAATCGGTTCTATACATTTTAAGAGGCTTATAGAAGGGCTCCAAACAATGTTTATATCTGTGGCATCACTTTTGATATGGTATATTTTCAATTTATGAAATTCGGACACCCTTATCGTCTCCGGAAATCTACAACTCTGCTTGCAGCACACCTTGTGGCGCCTTTCAGCTTCGGAGAGGAGAATTCTCGCGGGACACTCGTCACGAGTAAAGCTGGTTTCTTCACAGAAAGTTCTTGTGGGACAGCCTACCATCCCGGCTGAAAGTATCGCGGCACAGTTTCTCCACAGGCAGTCACTGCGGAACAGTCTACCATCCAGGTTGGAACCGAGACCGTATAGCGAGTCTTGCGGGGCAGCCTACTATACAGGCTAGAAGTACACCGGTGCAGTTTCCCTACAGGCGAGTCTTGCGAGATAACCTGCTAGCCACGGATGAAGTGCCGCGGTTCAGTTCCTCCCCAGGCTGTCACTGCGGAACAGCCTATGGCTCCAGGTTAGAAGTGCAGCTATACTCATTCTTCACCAGGCGTACTGCCGGGATGGGATACTACCCAGGCTGCAAGCACAGTGGTAGTCTCTCCACAGGACGTCATCACAGTACAGCCTACTTCCAGAAATCATTGACAAGTGTGTAATGGGAGTGCGGCGACAGCCTACCCACGCCCAAACCTTGCGGGACAGCCAGCTCCATAGGTAGTCATTCCTGGGAAAGCTCACTGCACACCAAGCTTAGGCCTGTTCAAATAGCAAGAACCGAGCTATGGCGCAGTAAGTGACAGAAATTCGATGACTTGACATGCCCCTGTTATTTATCGTACGTGCCACGAACTTGACCTGTATCAACCGCAAACATCCCTGATAGAATCAGTCAGTAATTGAATTGACAAGGCTATAAACACGGTGAAAACCTCATCAAAGTATGTTGCACCCTATTTTCATGAGCGCGACGGTCGGGGCGGGCCGTGACGGGTCGGGACGGGCTGTGTCGGGACGGGCCGTGACGGGTCGGGACGGGCTGTGACGGGTCGGGACGGGCCGTGACGGGTCGGGACGGGCTGTGACGGGTCGGGACGGGCCGTGACGGGTCGGGACGGGCCTTGACGGGTCGGGACGGGCCGTGACGGGTCGGGACGGGCCGTGACGGGTCGGGACGGGCTGTGACGGGTCGGGACGGGCTGTGACGGTCGGGAAGGGTCGTTTCGGGCCAAGCTGGGCCGTGTCGCTCATATGTAGAGAGAGACCTCACCAGATGCGCCGCTCGGTAACCACTATGAGACATTGGGCCATGGCACAAAGGATGTGGAGGTATATGTGGAAATAGGGGACAAAAGGGCGGGGCAGTTTCTCCCCAACCAAGCATAAGAACTCCCTCTCGCCAGACCTGGTGTTCATCAAAGCGCCTGGCTGATCTTGAGAGGTTATTTATCACTCTCTCTCCTCCAGCGCAGTATGGACGAGAAGCACTGCCTCCGGCATTGCAAGAGTGGAACAGTTAATCATTTCTTTGTTTCGATTCTATACTTGAAACAGTGTTAAGAGAGTGCTTGAGAGAAAGCTATTGTTGTTTTGCCATCCGTTTGGAATTTTTTTCCAAAACTCAACAGAAAAATTTTTGAGTACAATACCCAAAATGGCACAGTGCACTTTTTTCCTTTGCCATAGGTTTCTAGGAGGTGGGAGTAAAACCATGCCTTTGCCCCCTGCCCGATTACAAGGAGGGGGGGCGGTTCATGCACCCTACCCTCCCCTCCCCCGGGTGGTGCCACCCTGGGTAGAGCAGCCAGCGCAACATATTGGTTTTTTTATAAATTTTGTCAAACTTGTTCCCAGTACGGCTGCTGGAGTCGGTGTCTCACTGAAGTCTTCAAGGGAGTTGTCACGGAGACCCCGACCCCACCACCCGAACGAGCAACTCCCACAATGAAGGGATAATTTAGCAGCCAAAGTTTAACGTCCCACAAAGCACAGGGACGGCCGCCCCGCTCAGGTCACCCTCTCACCAGTCGGTTGCCAGCCGACCTACGTCGGGAAAACTATTGAGCGCCGGAGCGTCTCAGGGGAACCGATCCCAAGCCTGAACATGCACTGCCACTGCATGCTTCTGAGCAGCGGGCCGGAGCCCAAAGCTCTACCAACTGAGCTACCAGGGTGGCAACTGTTTATATGACAAAACTGAACATCTGGCCCATATCAGTATGGAGGCCCCTAACAATTAGAAGCCCCCCCACGCTTTGGATTAGGGATGGGAAGCCCGCTTGTAGCTAGCTTCTATGGAAAGAAATTTGTGGCGAAGCCCCTGATGCCACTCGGCCTGCAGAGTGTCACAGCAGTGCTGTGGAAAGCGTTGCGGGCCAGATTACCACCCATACTGTTACCGCAGCTGGAAAGCTTCCCCAAAGGTGGACCTGGTGGGGCAGCCTACAACCCAGACAGAAAGGGCAGTCGTACAGTTTCTCCACAGATGAGTCTTGCAGGAAAACCTACCATTCAGATAAGTGGGTACGATTTCTCCACAGATGAGACTTGCAGGACAGCCTACCATTCAGATAGGTAGGTACGATTTCTTCACAGATGAGTCTTGCAGGACAGCCTACCATTCAGATAGGTAGGTACGATTTCTTCACATATGAGTATTGCAGACAGCCTACCATTCAGATAGGTAGGTACGATTTCTCCACATATGAGTATTGCAGACAGCCTACCATTCAGATAGGTAGGTACGATTTCTCCACAGATGAGTCTTGCAGGACAGCCTACCATTCAGATAGGTAGGTACGATTTCTTCACAGACGAGTCTTACAGAGCAGCCTACCATTCAGATAGGTAGGTACACTTTCTCCACAGACGAGTCTTGCAGGAAAACCTACCATTCAGATAGGTAGGTACGATTTCTTAACAGATGAGTCTTGCAGACAGCCTACCATTCAGATAAGTAGGTACGCTTTCTCCACAGATGAGTCTTGCAGGACAGCCTACCATTCAGATAGGTAGGTACAATTTCTCCACAGACGAGTCTTGCAGGAAAGCTTACCATTCAGATAGGTAGGTACGATTTCTTCACATATGAGTCTTGCAGGACAGCCTATCATTCAGATAGGTAGGTACGATTTCTTCACAGCTGAGTCTTGCAGGACAGCCTACCATCCAGATAGGTAGGTAAGATTTCTCTACTGGTAAGTCTTGCAGGACAGTGTACCATATAGACGGAAAGCGCAGTGGCATGTGAAGTTTATCCACAGATGAGTCTTGCAGGACAGTCTTCCACCCAAAGAGAAAATGCAACGGAGCAGATTTTTCACAGATGAATCCTGCGGAATAGCCTGCCACCCGGAAATAACCTAAGCTCCAAGGAAGTCCGGGTAAAGTTATATCAGTTATTGGCACTTGCACTTGTCACTAGATTCCATGCATAACATTGTCCAAAAAATGAAATTATGCCTTTAGAAAGGCTCCAAGTTTTTACAGAGTCGTTAAGCCATTAGGAAAAAAACTGACAATTCAGCAGGTTCAAAAGTTTGAGTACCCAAAGAATGGGTCCAAAATGCAGTCCGCCTGGGCCATAAGTTGTTTCTACGCCCTACCTCTGGCTATGAAAACCCGAAACAGCTTATTTTACGCTATCAGTAGTAGAGTTTTGTGCTATTAGTAGTGGAGTTTTGTGCTATCAGTAGTGGAGTTTTGTGCTATCAGTAGTGGAATTTTGGGCTATCAGCAGTGGAGTGGGCAACAAGAAATTATATTTCAATATGTGAAGCTGTTGAAGCAGACGGCACGGTTTACGATAACCAAACACGGCAGTTTCATGTTTCCCGCACGTTTTGCGTGTGTTAAGGCCGGCGTTGGGACTAAAGCATATCTGCAGTGTTTCCATTTTGCAATATCTCATGGGGGCGCACAACAGGATTTTCATCTTCATAAAAGAGCGGCATTCATAGACTGGATGTATGTAAATATGGTACTCATACTCCGGCTCGCAGTTTTGCAGGTCATTTAAGACTTGTGAGCACCTCAGTGTGGTGGAAGATGAGAGGGTCTGCGGTAGATAGACCACATATCACACACGTAACTGCTCAGTTCCATTTCTGAGACCCGGAAGACACCAAAAGCTCAGGGCTCAGGCAAACATTACAAGAGAAAACTTGGATTAATCCAGGAAGTTCTTCCGTTCAGAACTTTTGGCATATTGATGATTATTATGCACTAACAACACCAATAGGAAAACAAAGTCGTTGGGTTGTCGTAAGTGAAACTTTTCCTCCTCATCGAGAGAAAACGACCTCTAGATTTGACAACTCTTTGAATTTCAGCACGGCGTACCTTTCCGCTCATGCTCACAATTTTTAGAATTATGCCAGGACTCGGCTGAGATAGAAAAAATATCAGGCCAGATCTATGGCGTGCCTGTGGCCGCCTCCAAAATGGTCACAACCATGGTATCGTTACTGGTTCAGAATACATAAAACAAGCATGATAATTTTTTTGACAAAAAATGTATGTAAATGAAGGACTAGATATAGTTTGAACGCATACTCTTTCATTATGCTTGGATTAGAGTGATCATATTTAGAGGCACGGATTTTTTGGTTGGGTGGGGGGAGACTGAGGTATTGAAAAACAACTTTTGAAATTATCATTGATGCACTATATATGCAATGTGATGTAATGTGGTTTTGAACAAGGATATACCTTTTCAATGGTTCTGCCGACTTTCACTTTGATCTGATTCCAAGATTGGCCCTCAGAACAAAACATGATTAGGAATTTGTTCTCACTTCTGATTGAATCCTTGCAAATGATGATTAGTGTGTGTATCTATTCAGCTTTGGAACAAACAAAACATTACTCAGGGTTTTTCCGGCAAGCTTTAAAAGGCGTTTAGATGGCTTGAAGTTTAATAATTGAGATATAGCAGTGCCTTTAAGTAGGCACTCGAATTGATCCGGGATCCGTGATCACCATTGTGAAACAAAAATAAGTTTATACTCTTACAATATTGCAACAAAAAAAGAGTTTTCGACAGAGAGCATGCGCTTCACTTTTGCGTTTCTGGTGTACAGCGCAAGGTCACGCCGTCCGCTGAAGGATGGTGCTCAAACTTCTGCAATCGTGATTGTACATCTCTTGACTGTGTTGGCTCTCAAAACAAACTGAGTTCCAAAGTTAACTCGTGAAAAAACAAACGCAACTCGCGGCGTATTGCCCACGTAGTTGATCTAACTTTATCTCGTCTCGCACACTTCTGCCCAGAACTTTTAACGATACAAATTGCCCACTGGTGATCAATGTTGCAAGTTGCAAACTACCATCATCAATCATAATCAGCAGTGACCTGAAAATGATCCATCAATTTGCCACCGGTGTTGAACTTGCAAACGGAGATAACAGCTTCCGAAGCCTTGGCAGAGCCTGTTCCAGTTACCCAGGTGGAATAAAGCCACCACTGCAGTCAGAAAATGAGACAGCTGGCGTCATTGGCTGTACAGTTTGAAACGCAAATACAGCGTGGGCAGAAACAGATAAACAAGGTCAGCATAAAGAAATTGCATGAGCATTTCATGACCAGTCATCTTAGAAAAATTGCTACGATAGCATTCATATTTCAGTCTGTTGCACAAATGTCCACGCTTCAATACTACCTGCCCGTGATATCTAAATAGCTTTTGAAGAGATGAAATCTTGAGTAGTGTAGTGTGCGTATACTTTTACAGAGAATCATTAATCTGAACCATATTGATTGAAAAATTAATCATTAACCATATTTCCTCTGAAAATTAGCTTATGAGCTCATCATCATTTACTGTTTCTTTTTCTTTCAAAGAGGTAAAAGCACTACGAACGTGGCGCCCTAATACCTAGCCTTTCTGACGGCCCGTATATAAGAAGCTTCGCTGCCATGGAGATCACATATTTGTCTGTGACCCTGGTTGATGCAATAATTTGTACAAAGAATCTATACTTTGTGTGGTTATCTCCAGTCTTTTGTATGTTCATGCTGATGGTGTTATGTTCATGATGGTTGTTACCTGGATAGGGTGTGTCCGACGGTCATAAGGAGTCGCAGTCTTTTGTCACTCGCGATGTTTCCTTGCATTATTTGCAAGGGAGTCACCCACATCGGAGCGGGTATACTTGGAGAACAATAAAAACAGTCGGCACAATCGCCACCTTTGCGACTGGTTTGCCGATAGCCGAGCTAACAGACATGTCTACTCAGTATGGCGTCACCATAGGTCACATTGTCATAATTGCACATGCGTTTAGGAACGCTCAGAACACTAGGGCGCCGGGCAAGGTGTATTTTGAAGTAGTTTCTTTCCAGTCAGTGCCATATGGTCACCGGTTAAGATCTTGAACATGGAGGTGGGCATGGTCCCTTGGTCCCCTATTCCTACGCCTGTGTATGATAACCAATTTTATCACGTGACCACCCGGGATCACATGACTGACGACATAGTACTCTTTCCAGAGGGCATGAATTTCGACTCGTTTTCGCCGCAAATGGCGAGTTTCTGCAAATAGTTTTTTGACTCGTTTTCGCCGCAGAAAAAGAGTTCTTAGACAAATTAAATATCAAACAG
Organism: Lepas anatifera; assembly: GCA_034440635.1. Taxonomy (NCBI): domain Eukaryota; kingdom Metazoa; phylum Arthropoda; class Thecostraca; family Lepadidae; genus Lepas; species Lepas anatifera. Next base: position 1,447,422 of record JAOTON010000870.1, read on the forward strand.
TTGTTTTCGGCATCGCTTGTTTCATCGTATGGTTATCGCAGTTTAAATATCACTATGAATGTGCTTCATTTCCTTTAATATATATATCGCTTAAAATCATATGAAACAGATATATTTACGAACAACCACAGATCACATGTAAACTCACAGACCACGTTTCAGATACATTACTACAAAAAATGACAACGCGCACATATATTAGCCACAGCGCAGGATCGTGGTATACCGAAAATCATCGGGGGTACACGAAATTGGAAACAATATAAGGAAGTACCACTTGAAAATAGAGATTTTGATATTACCTTTGTTTTGTCCCTCAAAAAATTTATTGAACTCGATAAAGCTTATTTAAAGTCCTGCAAATGAAATTAAATAAAATATAAACAAAATTATAACACTAACTCAACCTTCCATCAGGTATGCCCAGACGCCCCCAAAGAACCATCAACAACCTTGCCCTAGCCAACGAAAGGGAAAAACTGCTTGAAGCTGACAATATTAGTTCTCTTGTTGGGAGAACGTAAAAAATGCAAAGTTTTCCGAACCATATGTCTACTAGTATACTATACTAGGAATCAGAAACTCGCACAAAGCACAGAATCAGGGAAAGCTTCGAACGGGCTCTGTTAACATTCCAGTCTTCTGGTAGCTACAGCATCAAACTTTGACGCAACCGCTCCAGTCACAGAACATACCGGGCTAACCGCCATACAGACCGTACCACTTCAATACAGACCGTACCAATCGCAACAAATATTGTACCAGCCGCAATGCAGATCATACCAACTGCAATAAAGATCACACCAGCCGCATCACAAATCGTATCAACCGCAGTACAGATAGTAACAGCCACAACACAGATCGGACGAACCAAAACTCGGATCGCACCAACCCCAACACAGATCGCTCCAGGCATAACACAGACCGTACCAATCGCAACACAGATCGCACCAACCACAACACAGATCGTAAAAAATACAACATAGATCTTACCAACTGTTACACAGATCGCACCAACCACATCATAGATTGCACCACACCACAACAAATATTGCACCAAGCACAACACATATCGTACCAGCCACAACACGTGTGGCGTCAACCATGACACAGATTGTACCAGCCACAACACGGGTTACACCAACCACAACACAGATCGCACCAGCCACAAAACGGGTCGCACCAATCACACTACAGATCGCACCAGCCACAATACGTTTTCCGTTCACACCATCACACGGACAGCTGGCTTGCTGGGATTCGCGTGGAGTGAGGAGCAGCGACACTTACCTGGTCCATGGCGTCTGAGCAGCTACTGGCCGCCCGTCGGCGGCGTCGCGTCGCCGCCGACGGCACGCGCCACACTGACGCCTACTGCGCATCGATCCCCGCACATCAAACATATATACACACACACGCTGGCCTGCTCGTATGTACTCCGAATCCAGTGCACCAGACCCCAGGCGGTAATATACAAACAGGAAGATAGGCTTGTGAGCGGATTAGCGGGTGGGATGCCTGTGTCGTTATATTCAGTTCAATCGGTCCGACCCCAGTGCGGTCTGGGTCGATGAGAGTCAACAGGAACGGCTCAATGATATATTCAATGTTAATTTGTTGCTGCAGTTTTACCTGGTATGATGGAACGTATTGAAACATCCTATTTGCACCAGTAGAACTGATTATGTAAAAGCCAGCAATTTACTTAGTTATGTGAAGTTTATACTTTCCTGCTGTCTTCCAGTCTAACCCTGCTTTTCTGGCAGCTGCATTTTAAATTGGGCACACGACTTCTAAAAAAACGCACACATATCTAAAACTATCAATAGCTGCACGCAGCCAAATTGGTACGCCCAAAAGCGATGCTCCAGCTCCAGCAGGCGCCGCCGGAGGTGGACCACGATTTGGGCGTCCCTCTGGATGAGTGGAGGAGTGCTGCGCCTGGGGCGGGGCCGGGCTAACATCAGCAGACGTCACCATTCTCCTCCTGGATCAATAGAGATTTTGGCGGCCCTCCAGGCGTCGCAGCCCGGGCCCGCCCGGGTGCCGTGCAGCAGGCTGGCCTGGGGGTGGGGGGGGACAAGGGGAAGAGAGAGACGGCCGGGGTGCAGAACAGCGGGGAAAGCAAGGGGTGGAGAGGAGGTGGGTTGGGACGGGGCGCCTGGGTGCCATGGATAGAAGAGGTAGAAGGCAGACGGCCAAGATATTTGATTCAGGAACATGGGGAAGATATCATCTCTTTATCTTCGAGCTTTCGACGGCTTCTGATTTTGTCATGGACAATTTCACCCACCCAATGCCTGTTTGGGACAGTGCAAAGGCCCACCTCACTGCAAGCAGCAAAGTCCAAAGTCTAGCACGGAAGAAGAAAATAAATGCCGAGAGATGGAAACATATCCCAGACAGTGACTTGACCCAAGCTTAGCATAATATCATTGAAATCATCATGGGCGGATCCAGGAAACAGAGAGGGCAGGTCTCCTTCCACGGCGAGCATCAGTACCTCGCTGAAAAGCCACTCCCCGGTCACTCCAGGGATGCGAGTAGGAGCACCCCTCGATGCAATGCAGCGCCACGTCGACTTCACTATACCGTCAAAACGTCCACATGGTCTATAAAAAGACCTCTCTTAAACAGTCCACATTCAAAAACTTGGGATTTGCCGGTGGAAACTATTATCACTTCGAGTAATCGATGTACTGACTGTTAGCGATCATGATAACTAATGGACAAATCATGTTCAAACGAGCTGATCTTACTAAGTCAATGGTTATATCCATTGTCCGGATATAAAACCACAAACTTTGGAAAACAAGGGTTATCGTGAGGCACAGCATCTCAAACCATGTCATCATAACAAGATAAAGGCTACTTCATACTAATGATGTGATCGCATTCCGCAATTGAAAGTGTGGCTTGTGCAAGCAATAAGAAACAATTTCCACAAGGAAGTGTAAAAGACAAGGTGTTCTTTCTCCAAGTATAAGAGAGCGAGAGAGAGAGAGAGAGAGAGAGAGAGAGAGAGAGAGAGAGAGAGAGAGAGAGAGAGAGAGAGAGAGAGTAAAAGGCCAAATCTCACTAGGCTAACTAGGGTAGGTAAAGTGCAATATTATCTATACACATTTTGGCAAAAGTCCATGTATCATTAGAAGTAGATCCAGTGAAAGAACTTGACCTTCCGAAGCGAGATTCCATTCACGGTGTAAGAAAAACTGCGAGCTGGCATTCATTCCACGTTATATAGGATTTATAATTATTTTTTAGTTTGAGTGGTAAGCTGACCTCTAGTGTCATCTGGCTTCCACTTTTAATGATTCAGTCTGCAATAAAAAGCGACCAGCTACAAAACAAAATCTCATGAAGCATAAAGGCCAGATACCTCCAGCAGGCTGAAACCACCATGCTGATCTCACGCGCTTGTTTCTTGACGTCGCTACACAATCTGAAGCTCTGCCCGAGTGGCCAGTGTGAGCCATCGAGGTAAAGAGGAGGAGGTTCCTGTTTCGGAGACTAAGAGGGTTTCGAAAAATAGTTAAGGCTACTCAAGGTCAAGATCAAGGTCAAAGGTCAAGGCCAAAGGTCTTTTTCAAGGTCAAACCCTCAATTCTCTTCCAAAGGCTGATAAAGCGCCAGTTAAATTGTACATTATTATGAATATGCCATATTTTTAGGTCATAGGTCATTGATCTTGACCTCAAAATCTCAGAGAACATTGTGTGGTACATTCCATACATGATCAAAGCCACTTTTGGTGCATTCCCGGCTTTTTTCCGCAACAATCACGGCAAAAAACTCCCTTGTTTGACCTTGAAGACATTGACCTAGGTCAATGAAACTTGGTCGCAATGTAGAACACTATCGCCCCCTACGCACCCCCAACGAACGTTTTTCTAACCCTCTTGGCTTCAGAGATCTTCAGAGGGAACTTTAGGAATCTCCTCCACTGCGTGTTGACACCAGAACCCTCTCCACCGCGCGTGTTAAAGAAACGGGGGTATGACCTTCCATTTGGACGGTGGTTTCATTGAGCATATAATAGCTGAAGCTTTGATGTTTTTTTCAAGTTAAGTCTTAATTTTGGAAACAATATTCTGATAATTTTTTCAAACGACTTTTTCGTGTAGGTACGCTCGAGACATTAGCAGTGAAAATGTGCATCAGAATCTACTCTTTAAAGCAAAATCATAGAACTATATTCCTTATTGGTTTATCAGTGTCCAACGGAACATAGAGCGATAGCCCATTAGGCGTGCCCTATCGTAATGCCAGACTGGTACTCGATAGCTCGATGACACGCATACGTCTGATAGCCTGCCTTAAAACCAGGGTTTTACCAACTGAGCCGCCCCAGTAGCTCAGTTGGCAGAGCATTGGACTCCGGTCCGCTGCTAAGGAACATGCAGTGCAGTGCGCGTGAGGGCTTAGCGATATAGCCTAGATGCTGAAGGCACCCTATAAACCCCAATACACACGCGTGTGAGGGATTAGGATTGACTCCCCTGAGACGCTCTGGCGCTTAATATTTACCCAACGTAGGTAGGATGACTACTAACTAGTGAGAGAGTGACCTGAGTGGGGTGGTCGTCCCTGTTCTTTGAAGGACGTAGAACTTAACCCGCGCCCCACCGGAGATCCGGCGCCACCTTCGCCCCACGGGGGGGCATCGATGGCTCCCTCTAACTCCGAAAATGTGGGGTTAGCGCAAATCTGCAAAGTGCATTAGAAAGCTCGCGTGAATTCAGTAAGAAATTAAGTCGCATGTTTAAGCTCTCAGGTCAATGGCTTGACCTCCAGAGGTCAATTTAGGTCACAATAGGCTATTTTCACTCAAATATGCAATGCTTAAGAAAACTGGACTTAACTCTTATGCCATTAGAGCTATTGAGATCTGGTAAACTATTTGATAGGTAAATGCCAGACCTTTTCCGTTATGTGAAACGTAATGACCTCCCACCAGTGGTTTGACCTCCAGAGGTCACCTCGTGACCTAATATGACCCGAGGTCACAAAAGGTCAGGAAGTGACCTTGCCGTATATTAAATGAAAGTCAGTGACGAGACATACACGTTAGTATTTTATTCAGCGCTCTAGCTTAATTAGGTCACAAGTTATTGTCAAATTACTGTTTTGGCCGCTGGTGACCTTGGATGACCTCGGAGAGGGCAAATATAACCCTTGGGATCCATGAAAGGGTGTCCAAAAACGTTGTGTTGAGCAGTCTGAGCATTTGCAATCATTTTTGTGACTTTTAGATCATATGCCAGCTTTTCCCATGCTTTTTCAGGGGAGAGGTCACCTCGTGACCTGACTTCAAGTCACAAAATCGAAAAATCTCGGATATACACCTTGTAGACCCTGGCGGGGTCATAAAGTGTAGGAAGTCTCAAATCGATCGACTAAAAATGTAGCTCTTATAGATCTCAAAAGTTGAAGTGAGGTGACCTTGGTTGACCTAGCCTGGTGACCTGACCTTGGATGACCCGGGGTAAAAAATTTGAGGGATGGTGGGGAAATGATGGGGTGAGAGATAGAGCTCTCAACTGCGGTGCTGGATCTCGTCGTTTTTCTGCTATCCCGAAAAAAACCTCAGGGGGGCCATCGATGCTCTCCCGGTGGGGCGAGGGTTAACACGCGCATTGACGGGGGTCTGAACCACCTTCACTTTGACAGGAGGGGGTGGGTGCCCGCCCCTAAGATATAAAAAACACGCCCGATAGCGAAACACGGTAAACAGTGTTGGGTAGCCCATTTCTCACTTCTCTATCTCACTTCTCGTCACTTCTCTATCGAAAATATTTGAACAATTTTTTGTCAGGTCACATTTGAGGTCACTAGAGGTCAATACATGCCGTCATAGGGATAACATTTAAATCAAGATTTTCGGTCAGTACATTGAAATAAGTAATGATAGAGCAAAGCAATTTGAACCCTTCGAATCCTTGCAGCAAGCCGAATCGAATGATAAATAACATGACCTTGCTAGGTAGAATATGAGATGTGACCTGACCTGAGGTACGCTCAAGCTCAAATTAGGTAAAATGCATATAATTAGAACCGCATGGACACGGCAAATCTTATGAAGTTATAATAAAGGCTCTATCGCCATCCATTATACATTATTCAGCTAAAACCATTTTTCCCATGTATTTCCGAAGGAGAGATCATGGCTCGTACCTGACCTTAGGTCATCGATATCGAAAAACCGGAACCAATTTTGAAAACTCGGTTGGGTCATTATGTGATATATTTTTCAGTTGTATACGTTCATTCTGCTCTGACCAATGCTATCTTAAACTTTTGAGCTCAGGTCATTTGACCTGTACTGGTGACCTGACCTGATATGACCTAGCCTTAAAATTTTGAAGAAAAAAAGTAAAAATGAGCAGGGAAAAGGTATGCCAAGTACGGTGGCCCGACGCACCGCCGTTTTTATGCTTCCTCGAAAATACCCGAAGGGGCGGGGTACCACCCGCCCTGTCAATGCCCGTGTTAACCCATCTTTGCGTGCGTTGCTCGTTCGGGTTGTGGGGTCCGGGTCTCCATGGCAAGTCCCTTGCTGACTATAGTGAGATTCCGACTAAAAAAACGGAGCTTGCGACAACTTGGACCTTTGTATAAAATGATGTTTATGAGGAGAATGATAGAGGAAGTTAACACCTTTGAAAACACACAATTAACATACGCACTTATATAGGTACAATTTCAAAATACAGAATCTATAGGAAAAGGCGCATTGGGTCTCCTCCCACAATATTATATCACTTCCTATAAGACGGAACCGATCATTGAACTGGGTGCGTAACTTTCAGTTATCGCTTTCAGACACAACTACAATTTCTGTATTTTTGGGCATTTGGCAGATCACATGATGAGCAATTCCACGTGAAACCTCCCATTTGGTTCTCCCTTGCAGTGAGGCTCTGTGTGGCTTTCAAGCAATTCGATGGAATGCAGCATATGTTCTATGGTGATACCATTAAAAATATAAATTTATGTGGATAGGGAATATAAACTTCATCATGGGTCATGGGTGTTCGTGGTTTACAAAGCTGGATACGAGCTTCGCTTTATTCTTTTCTGCCTGATTCTGGAGGTTTGGCGTCAGACTCCGCTGGGTACAGTAAAGTGCATTCTCACAGGCGTCCCTATTTTATCCTAGTTTGGTGCAGCTCAGATGAAAGGACATCAAAACAGTTCGACAAAACTCGAAACAGGTAAAACTTGAGATGGGCTTCCAAAGTGGCAACGCATTGGCGTCCCCCTCAGAGCTGTGGCTTTCAATCAAGTATTTCAGTTTTCCCCGCATATTAGTGTAGACTTTGAAATGCCCAAAATTAACTGAACATGAATTGAAATGTACAAAACCCGAAAACATACACGATGAAGAGCCTCATTTTGAAACATAGCTTGAGAAAATAAAACAAATGCCTTCTTAACTTTTCGATAACTACCTAGTACCTACTTTACATCAAATAATGAATCCAGCTTAACACTCGCATTGACGAGGATCTAAGCCACATTCGCTTTGACGGGGGTACCCCTAAAATGTAAAAAAAACACGCTAGTTCGCGGAAACAGTAAATGGCATCTCTAAGATAACCTGACCTTAGCTCTAGACAAAGTGTCTTATAAAACCAGGTCAAAACCAAGGTCACCAAGGGTCAGCGCACGGCACCATAGGGATATCATGGGATATAATGGAAATGAAGGTTTTTCAACCATAGCATCTGACGTAGAAGAGATATAAAAAACTATATAAAACTTTGTAGTCCTCTCAGCAAGTCACGTCGAACGCAATATAATACGGCCTTGCTATGTCAAAAAATATATGACCTGACTTATTGACGCTTGACCTACACTGGTGACCTTACTTGCAACGATTTGAACCAAACATTTTGACCCAGCTGCAAGAAGGATGAGAGAAAAGGTATACCAAGTACGGCGGCACTATACGCCGCCGTTTTCAAGCCATGTGCGAAAAACCCGAGGGGGTTGGGGGTTGGGTACCCGCCCCTTCTTCAATGTGCGCGGTAATCTTTTGTATTCCATGTTGACATATGACGAAATTTTATGCTGGAAAGAAAATGTGATTCATCTCAAAGTCACATAGCGAAATGCATGCCAATCGAAGGATAACACATAGTTTGTCTATATCATCCCAAATATTGACCTACCGACTTCGAAGTAAAATAAACTAAATATTTTCTACTCAACAGGGAACATCTTGGTGATGCCACTGAGGCTTGGCTCGGCATTGGGCCCCATTCTCGACAGACCGTCATATGGTGTGCTGAGGCGAGGGAAACGGCTGTTCTGAACGAAGAGGGAGCTGGAAGAATGGGTGAGGTCTCACACAGTTCTGCTATTTTTCACGCCGGCTCTCCCTAGACAGAATATTGAAGCGGCGTGATATTTACTGGTTGACGAGTATGAAGTAAAGTAGCGGTGACGGTTTCCTACTAAATCTGGCTAGTCCAGCCTCTGACATAGCTTCTGCTGTGCATCCACATCCCAACGGGCTCAGCGGCGTTGTCTGTATCTCGACCTTTCACTCGTGACCGGCTGAAAAATAACTGGGAGGAGGAGGGGAAGTGGCAGGCGCAAGGCAGCGAGAGGGCTTCTGCCTTAAAATCATTACATTTTTAGACAAACGACATTATTTTTTATTTACTTCGACTCTTTTGCATCCGCTTGTTGCCTAAAAACACCTGGTGTGGATAGGCGTGAGCTTGAACCTTCTTATGTGCAATTACAAGTATATCAATTGTGTAACGTTCCACATTACCACGAAATCCGTTTGATATTCATGGAGCCTGTCAGAACATTGAATAACATAACCACTCCTAACATCGTCAGGACAACTACTCCTGCGGACCTATCTTATAGATCTCCACAAAAAGATGCGCAATTTATTCATTTAATCCCATAAAAAAATTCAGAGCTCTGCAGTCTAAATGCACCTCTTTTTTTATTTCATCAAGCAAATTGACAACCACACATATAACCTTCCATTTAGTGCTTTTTTTCACACCTTTAACACGCGCATTGACGGGGGTCTGAGCCACCTTCGCATTGACGGGGGGCGGGGTACCCTCCCCCTAAGATCTCAAGAACCACGGTAGGTAGCGAAAAACGGTAAACGGCGTAGGGCTGCCCATCCACTTTTCCATCGAAAACATTTGAACCATTTTTTGTCAGGTCACATTTAAGGTCACGAGAGGTCAAAACATGCCGTCATAGGGATAACATGTAAATTCAGTTTTTCGGCCATTACATCTGAACAAATAAAGATAGAGCAAAACGACTTGAACTATATGAATCCTCTCAGCAAGCCGAATCGAATGATATATAATTTGACCTTGCTAGGTCAAATCAAGGATTTGACCTGACCTAAGGTCAGGTCAAAGTCAAATTATATAAAAAGCATTTCCTTAGAACTGCAAAGCCCAAGTGAGTCTAATGCAGCTAAAATAAATGCTCTATCACCATCCGTTACTGAGTTATTCTGTAAAAACTATTTTCCCATGTATTTCCAATGGAGAGGTCATGCCTCGTACTTGACCTTAGATCATCGATATCAAAAATACCGGAACATGTTTTAGAGAACTCGGTGGGGCCATTATGTGATATGAGTTTCAATCGGATAAGTTCACCCTGCTCCGACTTATGCTATCTTAAACTTTTTTGAGGTCGGGTCACTTGACCTGTACTGGTGACCTGACCTGACATGACCTAACCTTAAAATTTTCACAGAAGTTTTAAAAATGATGAGGGAAAAGGTATACCAAGTACGGCGGCGCTACGCGCCGCCGTTTTTCTCCTATCTCCGACAAACCCGGGGGGCGTGTACCCGCCCCCAGTCAATGCGCGTGTTAACACGCGCACTGGAAGGGAGGGGGCCTCGGAGGCCCCCACCAGTTTTTCCAAGGTGGCCGGAGAACTGCCACTAGCCGAAAAACGATACGTAGCCACATTTAACAGAATTGGATAGCGCGTCGATTGGTGATGACTTCTTGAAAATCCGTCGACAATGTTTTGACTTATAGGCTTTCAAAGTCAGACCTTTATTTTGAGATCGCCGTAATCGCGCCGTCGGACCAGTTAGCTTGCATTTGAGACCGAAATGTGACGTTATAACGCCATATAACCGGGATTATATGTCAAGGTCACCTCACATGAAACTCAAGGTCAAAGGTCAAAGGTCAAGGTCATATTTGCACTTTCAAGGTCACTGACCACTATGCTTCCGACCAAATGACCTTTGGCCTTGACCTTTGTATTGGGGTACCTATCGATGATGTCATAGCATAATATATGTCAGACCGGGTAACGTCAAGGTCAAAGGTCATTAGGAAAGTTCAATCCTCATTTTCCGCCAAACAGTGGCTACAGTGTTAGTCAAAGTGTACATCATAAGTAGTATACCATATGGTGACCTTAAAGGTCATGACCTTGAATTACCTTGGCCCAAAAATCGTGGGGAAGTCTTTTTGAGACTATGAACATGGTCCGCCTTTAGCTTATTCCCGCCATTTTCCCGCATAATCACAGCATTTACCAATGGGTTCCCAGCATAGCCAAGATTTGACCTTTACGACCTGGTTTGACCTTGAAGATATTAACCTAGGTCAATGAAAATTAGTCATCATGTAGATCACCATAGCCCCCACCCATCTCCTAAGTGGCGTTTTTCTAAACCTATTAGTTTCCGAGATCTTAGGGGGCCTACTAGGCCCCCTCCAGTGCGCGTTAGTGCCAGACCCCCTCCAGTGCGGGTGTTAACACGTGCACCGGAGGCGAGGCCTCGGAGGACCCGCCATCTATTTTCCAATTTGACCAGAGAACCGCTCGTCCCCGAAAAACGGTGCTCAGCCTCATAGAACAAACTTTAATGGTGCGTCTATTAGTGCACGAATTTTTAGAATCAGTTGAACGTTTTTTCTTATAGGCCTTCAAAGTTAAACCTAAATTTTGAGATCGCCACAATCGCGTGGTCGGACTAGTTAGCTTGCATTAGAGACCGAGTTGTGGTGTCATAACGCCATGTAACCGGGACATTATGTCAGGGTAACCTCACACGAAGTTCAAAGTAAAGGTCAAAGCTCAGAGGTCAAGGTTATATAAGCACTTTCAAGGTCATTGGCCCCAGTCCTTCCGGTCAAATGGCGTGACCCAGCCTGACGTATACTATGCTATGACGTCATAGTTACGGTAACTCAATTTTAATATCAAAAATAAAGGTCATAGGTAAAGGTCAATCGTTATTTCGCACCCAACGGTTGCTCTACTGCTAGGTATAGTGTAAATTTTAGGGTGTTTACTATATTGTGACGTCATAGTTCAATGGCCTTGAATGACATTGACCCTAAAATTTTCGAAAGTATTGTTTACGACCTTCTTTTTATGAGTCAGGTCCTCCTTTAGCATATTCCCGACGTTTCCCGCATAATTAAAAAAATCCTAATAGATCTCAAGCACATTCAAGATTTGACCTTCATGACCTTGAAAATATTGACCTAGGTCAATGAAAATTGGTTCATTTAGATCACCATAGCACGCACCTCCCCAATCGGCGTTTTTCTGCGCCTCTTAGTATCCGAGATCTCAGGGGAGGGGCCTACCAGGCCCCGTCCAGTGCGTATCAGTGTCAGACCCCTTACCAGCGCGGGTGGTAACGCGAGCAGTGGAGAGAGGCTTAGCGTCAATGTGCCATGAAGTCTGGTTGTAAAGTGCCCCTCCCCCTCCCCTGAGATCTCAAAAACTAAAACTTTAGATTAATTCTGGTTAGAGGGTGTGTGGAGGCGATGACGATTTAAATTATAGCCAAGCTTCATTGACCTTGGTTAATATCTTCTAGGTCAAATGCGGTGGCAAAGGTCAAATCTGGGCCGTGCCTGAGACCTATTGGGGAATGCCGTAATTATGCGGGAAAAAGCAAGGAATGCATTAAAAGAGGAATAAGTTCATAGAGGGAACGTCCCACAAAATATTCGCTAAGATTTTGAGGTCAAGGTCATTCCTATTCACTTAACTATAATGTAACAATGGCATATTCCTAATCATGTACAAAATACCTGACACTATAAGAGGCTTTCGGGGTAAGATGAGCATGACCTTGAAAAATACTTGAGACTTGACCTTTAACCTTTACCTTTACATTGAATAGCCAAGCCTACTTTGAACCATGAAGTCATTTTATAACATAAGTCATACGGAATATTGTCATCTAACCGGAATACTGGGCTCAATGACCTTGACATGTGGCCCTTTTCTTGAAATTGACCTTCATGTGAGGTAGCCTTGGCATATATCCCAATTATATGACGTTATTATGTCAGCACTTGGTCTAAAGCGTGGACAAAGTGGTGCAACTGCGCGATTTTACCGTCTCATAATATAGGTCTGACTTTGATCGCCTCTTGGTCAAGAAAGTATTGACCGGTTTTCCAAACTCTCCTGCACCAATCGACGCGTTCATAAATTCTCTCAAGTATAGCCAAGTAGCATTTTCCGGCTCCGAACAGCTCCCCGGCCACATCGGAAAATTGGTGGGAGAGGAAGGGGGTACTTCAGTAACCCTCTACCCTGCATGTTAACACGCGCCCTGCCAGGGTGAAAATCGCCCCATCCTGGTTTTCCAGCAGCAAGGCAAAAAGAGGAGATGTAGAACAACGCACCTTATCCACCTTACACCTGATCAATTCGACACCTTTCATATCTATTTTATGTCGCGATATGCCCAATCAAGGAACTATTCAAGTTCATGTGGTCGACCTAAAAACCAAAATTGCGAACTTGAAGCAATGTCGAAGGGACATCTGCTAACAGATCACTTCTTAACTGTTCCAACATAGTTAGGTCAGTAAAACCTACACTTCTCTGAATTTTCGTATTGTTGACCAAGCGTGGACTTAATTTTTGGCTACCCCATTATAACTCTGCGGAAAAACTTGAAAGGGCTACTTTCCAATCACCAGTCATATCAAGATGTAATGCATTACATTTCAAAGCAGAATGTTTACCATCCTAGAAATAAGGAAATGGAAATCCCACAAATGCAGCAAACCTTGGCATGCTGTTCCGATCCGAATCCTTCCTCCTCCTCCTCGCCTTCAATTTCGAAATCACCGGTGATCGAAAAAAATCGGAATGGCGTTGAAAGCACCGTACCGTCTTCTACGGTTGAACCAAGTTTGAGCCATATCAAATGCCCTGTGACGCCAAATGAGGACAGCACGAATACAATTTAGACCAAATGGGGAAATCCCGTATAGCTCAGAACATATTTTATTATTGGAAACTCCAACGGCACCACTGTGTTAGGTTACATACCGAACTTGACCTTGGGTCAGGTCAAATAATTGTTTTCAAACTTACGCAGTACATGATTTGAGTTTTTAAGCCATTTGCTCGTGACCATGACATCAATCCTATTGCTGTTCTTGTTTCGTAAAGAAATACAGATACAAACACATTCAGAAAGCGTGGCCTTTGGTGACCTTATCAAATTGTACCTGTAAAAATAGTACCTTATCATTGAGCCTGACTTCAAAATCAAAGTGACGCTTCTGTCATTCAAATCGGCATGAAATCATTTGAAAAAAGTGAGAGGGTCCAGTGGGATCCTCCAGGGGATATCAGGTTAATGAGCGCCGGTTAAATTTACCACACGAATCGAATGCCTTGGTGACATATTACATCGTGATGTCGAAATTCTGGAGATTTTCACTGCAGTTTATAATAAGCCAGTGTAGTTTTCCAGTGTTTACTATGCAAGAGCCCCCTGTTGAGACCCAACGTCATTTTAAGTGTTTTATAACGCGCTAGCAGCAGGGCCTGAAATTTTTCAACGTCTTTCCAGTGTTTTATGTCCTTAAATCACCAGGTGTCCTGTTTGTAAAAAATAGGATTGCTGTCTTCAATTCACTTCACCCGAGGTCATCCAATGGCGGGCCAACCCAGGTCAGCTGCTTTGTTCCAACGGCCGCCGGTATGGGTCCCAGCAAACATGGCGTGCGATGCTGCTTGACGTGCTCCCTTGACCTGACCCTGCTGCACCAGAGCTGTTCTCGGTGCACTGAGCTGCGCCAGCCCCGTTTTCTAGCCTCTAACACGTCCGTGAGCTGGCGCAGCACAGTCAGTTTTCCTACAACTATGTGGGTCCAGCCAGTGGAGGATACAAGAGGGTGGGCTAGGGGAGGGGCTGAAGCCCCTCGAAATTTTCGAGTGCCTATAGTTAATAAATAGGCGGAGGCTGATGCATGGCAATGGCGGGGGCTCCAGCCCCCCAAATTAAGTCCTGGATCCGCCACTGGGCCCAGCGTATGTCGCTAGCCGCGGGTCGTCGCGGAATTCCAGCCGTTGGTAGGTTTGGCGAGAGGAGGCGTTCCCTTCAGCCACTGTCGTCCCTCACTCACTCTGCCTCTCGCTACCACATCGTGACATCTCCTCTCGCTATGCGGCTTACAACACTGTTCCCTCCCATCCCCTTTCTCGCACGAACCCTTCTCGGTCGCGGACAATGGAAGGTACTGTCAGGGCTGCTTCTTACATCGCCCTCCGAATGGTATTTCTATTCTTTTTGTTATGATGAGCATATTAAATTATGCTCTCAATTACTCTGCCAGTTGCTGTTTTTCTCTCCTTTGTGTGCAGGAACGAAACAAGTCTATGGATATAGAAAGAAAAAAGAGAATCGTGAATAGCATCACCGTTTTTACCACTTAGTATAGTGGAATTCATTGAAAAGCTGGCATGAACTTTGGATCTATTGCGTTTGGTTTCTGATTTTCACCCCCAGGCAGGTAAAATTTCTTCCGTTACATTTCTGTGTTGGGTCAGCACCTTGGTGGGGAAGAAAATAAACAGGTCCGAAGCCTCTAATCGGCCTCTTCCTCATATTTTTCAAGATTGGTGAAATAAGTGAAATAATAATAATAATGAGTACAACACATGTGCTATATCCTAATGCAAAAGAAAATATCAATGCGTCTAAGACCAACAATATCTTCTCCCTACTCATTGCTAATTTCCTAAATATATTATTATCGAAGCCTCGGGACGAAGATGCACACTCCTATGCTAGGTGTAAGATATCAGCTCACCTTCAACTTGCTTGGTATCTTGCGACGGTGACGTCATCCTCGCGATGCTGCGAAAAGTTTTGCAGCTTGAAATATAGGCAAACTTGGTATATTTTCATGGTCAGGAAGGCTTGCTGCCAATTACTAAAAGACGTCAAAAAGGGTTTGGTTGACAAGTTTTGTCATATTTCTAGCCAATACAGAGTTTCAGTGATACTTAGGCCATCCTGCAGGAATTGCGTGGGCTTTTCTTGCAATGGTGTTCTTTTGCTCTTATGGGTAATTATCGGTGGAATAGCAAAGTAATTATATCCTTCACGTCATCGTTGCTTAGATAAAAATACGAAGTATGGGTTTTTTCGACGGAGGTTTTTATTAAACGAACAAATCGTTTGAGGTAACGCGCAGTCGCGGATCCAGGACTCATTTTGGGGAGACTAGGAGACTCAGCCACTCCCGCCGCCAGTGGCAGATATAAGGGGGACTAGGAGACTCGAGCCCCCCTTCCCAATGTCATGGTGTCTAATAAATGCATAGGCGGAGATTGATATAAGGCAATGGCGGGGAAGCTCGGACCCCTAGCCCCTCCCAATATAAAACCTTGTACCCGCCACTGTCCCCTCTACATAGTCTTCCGAACAACCCTTGCTTTTACAGATACTAAAAGGCATTCTGACATCTCGGAGGGGCCCTAACCCTTAGAGGCTCTAACCCCCTTTGACCGTCACTGGTACCGTGGACGGATGCAGGGGGCGGGTGCGCCCCAATCGACCCTCGAGACTTCCTCTGAAATGGTTACGGTGTTCCCTGAAAGGTCGATGGCGCCAACCTGAAATGTCTCTTCACATCCCCCCCACTCCCCCAGGCTGCGAGAATCGGCGCCCGCGGATAGGATTTGGCAAAACACCTGATGGGTTTTGCCGGCCTAAGTGGTGCCCCCTGGTCCGAATGACGCCCCTCTGGTCCGGATGGCGCCCCCTCCCGGGAAGGTGCTCCCCCGATTGGCAATCCTGGATCCGCCTATAACTGGCACCCTGTAGATACCAACAGCCCAACTACAAAAACTTTGGGTAAACTTTTGTCACAATTACGGGTTGCATTGAACTAGGGTCAGGGTCGTGACCACGGAATTTTTACAAGGGCGGGAGCAGTGCAGCATGATGGCAAGGGAGGAGGGGGGGCAAGAGTTGGCACCTCGCGGATGCAGGAGACAAGGGTGGACACTTGGTCCACTATTGTTACTGGTCCCGCATTTACCCAAGCCCACTCCTTTCACTCCCTATGTCGTCTCATTGGCTTTTATTCTCGCTCGGCCCCGTAATGTTCCCCGTTGACTGTGCTGGCGGATCAGTAAAAACCTTAGTAGGATTACCAGCTTAGTATGATTTTTTCGTATAGCATGCCAAAGCTACTAGATTAGAGAAAACAAATTTCGCGGACAATACGATGAAAAATATATTCCATTGCTCTTTGTTTGACTATTTAAAACTGATTTGTCCAAAAAAGATTACTTTTAGCCCCTGACTTATGGAGCTGTTTCCCTTTTTAGTGGATGCCAAAACATAAGCAAGATTCCACTAAAGGGGTGCTAAAAAATTGAACGAACCTGTGTTTCTAGGGCCTTGTTAGATATCACCATTAGTCAATAGCTATTTTGTGTAAACCTGATTATGTAACTCTCGCAGTATCATGCTTTATCTGACTTGCATATCCCAACTGAGCTGCAAGTAGTTACATGCGCTTAGGCATGCGTTTATAAAAAAGGCAGTCCTAGCACGCATTACAAAAAAAACTGAATGTCAAACACAATACGACAACCCTAGTCCCCAGTGTAGGTACATACCTCCAGTACGTCTTGGACAAAACTGGCTATGAAGAGCACCCCTGGGAAATTATTTCTCGCATAAGGCCATTACGTGCCCCCGAACGATGCAACAAACCCCTGAGAAAACATTGTTTAAAAAGTAGAAAACCGGAGCGGATGGAGTGTATCGTAACCTACAGCTCTGTTTACAAATAAAAGTTGCCACACGACCAACGCCATAGTCCAAGCGCTCGTCACTCCAGTCACGGCCAGTTTGACTATAGCCGACAAATTCTCTGGCGATATGGTATGGTACAAATTTTGCGGGGGCAAGGCTTAACAATATACACTTTTTCATATAATGGGTCAATATCTTCCGATGAGCGTTGTCGGGTTTGTTTTCAAGCATCCTGAATATAGTTATGTAAATATAATATTCCTTTTATTTTCTATGCTCTATATGCTCATGTTTTTATATGCTCTATATGCTATATCATCTATATGCTATCTACTATCTGCTATCCGCATCTATCTGCTATAGGCATCTATATATGGTAGTATATATATATATATATATATATATATATATATATATGATATTTTCTTGCTGGAGGATACGAATCTCACTGGAAAATCCAGTATATTTTTAGACACAATACGGAGGGGAGTGTTTCAAATTTTTCATACGTCGAAAAGCCGAGGAGCCAGCATCCCTTTTATAAAATCCAGTAGACTTGAGCTCTTAGAAACACTTCGAGTCAAAAATGGGAGCTTAGTTTCAGCTTAAGTTAGGATAGGAGTAGGCACCTTTGGTCTCGCTTGTTTATATGGGGCAAATAGTGATAAACAGCAGTTCTATGTCGAAACCGAGCTACTCATATCTGGGTTAGATGTTGATTTTGTCGTCATTGAAGGTGACTTTAACTTACTCATGGACGAATGCCAAGATACTTTCAGGGGCGTAACCAAGGGGGGTGGCAGGGGCAGCTCTCCCCTTAGGGCCCGAAGGGCCCCTAAGGATACGAGCGGCGCGAAGCGCTCGCCTGCACTAAGCTCTGTGGCCAAATTTGGCATTTTATACCAGACAGAGCCCTCTTAAGCCCTCTTTAGCACTCTATTCTGTAACAAGCAGGGCCTTTTTACCCATCAGGGCCCTTTTGGTGCTGTCGCAGGGCCCTTTCCGGGCGCCCCCTCCCTGAGCGAAATCCTGGATACGCCCTTGGATACTTTTAACTACAGGGCCAAACATGCCGTCTGTGCAAAGGAGGAGATGAAACGCCTGCGGAAACCACAATCTAACTGACATCTGGTGGAGCCTGAGCCCTGAGACGTTTTCGAACACTTGGGTACAGCTGAGCCCAATCAAATTAGAGCCCTTGACAAGGTATATACTGGCCTGTGTCCTCAAATTCTGGATTAAACTATACTTAGATTATATATTCGGGAACAGCCCTTCGTTCGGGGTCTGGCTACAATATCACTGAGAACTTTTGATTTTACATACCTGATTTTGATGAAGGGCTGCGCCCGAATATATAATCTAAGTGTATTTTACATCCAGGATTCGAGGAGAGACAGGCCAGTGTTTACCTTGTCAACTTATATTCATGTTCCTGGCCTCAGCACTCCAAACCAAACAGAGCCACATTGATATGTTCTTGCTAAATGACTATACCAGTAATTATATCATATCATGCAATACTTTTCCCGGGTACAGATCAGACCATTGCGCAATCGATTCGACATTTGGACTTCCTTCGATTCAAAAGTGGTCATATATTTGGAAGTTCAACCAGCTTCTGCTAAAGGACGTACAAAGGACCTGCTCTCCGCTAAAGGACCAAGTTGCGATCAACAAAGCAGATTCAGACATAAGAAAGGTGATAGATCTCCAGGAGCAGTTACTTGAACTTAGGAAACCCAGAATGGAGGGCTTCATCGTTAGATCCAGAGCGAAATGATCCCAGGATTTCGAGAGAAGCGCATCATATGTGTTGTCCCTTGAAAAACAATTATGGAAAGCAGTGCATTCATAGAAATGAGTGTTCAACATAGAAAATATTGATGTATTTACACATCTTGCTGCTACTTAGGGCAAACACAATGAGGATAGGCTACAAATCGGTGCTTTCTTCTCTCATTATATCGCAAAGAGATTAACTGATAGACATGATGATAATGTTATAAAAAATTAACGGCAATCGCTCATAGTATAATGAAATTGAAAATGCCAAATAGTATATTGATATTTCGACGGCGTGTCTTCTTCAGGAGCAAGTTTTGAATTTGAAAGTCATTGATAGCAATTATTTTTAAATTCAATTTAAATTTAGGGCGAACAGCAAGCAGGTACACGTGAAAACAATGTTTAACATCTCGTGAAGGATACAGTGATGAGTTACCTACAAAAGAGACATTTAAAACTACAGGATACAGAAACTAAACACACATAAAGCACAGTATGCAACAAAACTTTGGATGTAACAGTGAGTAAAAACAATTTTCAGCGATAGATTGTGGTGGTATGGCGAGTGTTTATGCGTGGTGGTTTGGTCTTGAGTGGTATAAGTGTATGTGTATGGTACTGGTTTGGAGGCGCCACGAGAGAATTGCTTATTTATTTGTGGTCTGCGGTTTCGATTTATATTGATTCTTTAATTTTGCATTCTGCCGAGTCTTTACAAACATGAATAATTTTTATTGCGAAGTCCTTATCTTTGATGCGTGTAGGACGTCGCAATAAAAATTATTCATGTTTGTAAAGACTCAGCAGAATGCAAAATTAAGGAATCAATAGAAATCCGAAACCGCAGACCACAAATAAATAAGCAATTCTCGTGGCGCCTCCTACAACCAGTACCATACACATACACTTATACCACTTAAGACCAAACCACCACGCATAAACACTCGCCATACACCACACATCTATCGCTGAAAACTGTTTTTATTCACTGTTACATCCATAGTTTTGTTGCATACTGTGCTTTTATGTGTGTTTAGTTTCTGTATCCTGTAGTTTTTAAATGTCTCTTTTTGTAGGTAACTCATCACACTGTATCCTTCGCGAGATGTTAAACATTGTTTTCACGTGTACCTGCTTGCTGTTCGCCCTAATTCAAATTGAATTTAAAATAATTGCTATCAATGACTTTCAAATTCAAAACTTGGTCCTGAAGAAGACACGCTGTCGAAATATCAATATACTATTTGGCATTTTCAATTTCATTATACTATGAGCGATTGCCGGTTAATTTTTTATAACATTATCATCATGACTTTCACGCTCATTACAACACTTCAAACTCTTAAAACTGATAGACAGTGAGAAAAACTTGGAAAAACCAATCACCGTGAAGGAGTTAACAAAAACACTTAAAGAAATTGACAAGTGCCGCTCTCCAGGACAACACGGCCTTACAGTAGAATCTTGCCTCGTCTTCTGATCCCATCTCAAGTTGTTCCTGCTATGAACATATTCTGACAGCATTGCAAATAACAAAGAGTATTACGTCTCAAAACGAAGGAATTGTCACTTTGATATCGAAACGTAATGGGAACGCTCAAGCTTCTACAGGCTGGAGACCCATTACTTTACTAAATGCATATTCTAAAATAATATCTGCAGCGAAAGCAAATGTATTTTAACTTGTTATTGGATCTTTGGTTGATGCCTCGCAAACGGCATAAATGTAGGTTTATAGGCAAGCATAGCCGACTGGTTTACGATACTATTAAATATGTAAACGACAAAAATAAATGAGGAATATTAATGGTGGCTGACTATGGGGCAGTATTTGAGACAGTGTCTCGGGAGTTTCTTATGTCCGTTCTGATTCATCAGATCTGTGTTTTTTTGAGCCTGGTGAATACATTCTATTTTGATGACAATAATTAAAGTAGCACATTGCTCGATGGTTTTTGGGAGATAAAATTGGGTTTTGTCGGGGAATTAGGCAGGGTGATCAAGTATCAAGGGTGATAAGTACCAAGTGGATACTTATTATTTGGAGATAACGTGGCATAGTCATGGTTATTAAAAGATGCTGCTAATCATTAACATACCAAACATATTTTTATAGCATATACAAACCCAAGGCCAAAATACTAGCTATTTTGACCTTTGCTTTTGTATGTTATGAAAATGTGTTTGGCAAATTAATGATCAACATCATCTTTTTAATATGTGGATATCTGGACTTGTTCAATCTCAGTGTTCAAGCACTGGAATGCCAAGTACAGCACTCAGAGAAAATATATCGCATTGAAATTGATAATTTTAAAGAGATATACCTTACACATCATGCAAATGACTACATCTTGTACCTAAGCCTAGATAAAAAAATCCCCGTCCGGAGCACTTGAACTATATCTCTTTGGGAACTACTCTCTCGAAGTCAAATATTAACAAGAACAAAACATGTTTAGAGATAGGTGCAGCACAGTTAAGGAGGTTTAATCGGGAAATTTCAGTATATTGGGCACCGAACATGATAATTCTCGGCATCGAATTCCAAAACGGCTTAACAAACAAAGCTGATTCTCTAGTTAAGTCCAATAACAAGTTATTCGCAGCTGTCGGTATAGAAATATTCATTTGTCAGTCCATCCCCATTTTTCCTTGGATTTCCAATGGAGAAGTCACGACCCACACCTGGCCCTAGGTCATCAATATAAAAATCCTACTACCACAGCTTATGGTACTTATAGTACCCACGGGGCATCGATGCCCCCTCTAACTCCGAAAATATGGGGGTTAGCACAAATCTGCAAAGTGCATTAGAAGGCTCGCGTGAATTCAGTAGGAAATTACTTCATATGCTTAAGCACTCAGGTCAATGGTTTGACCTCCAGAGGTCAAGTTAGGTCACGATAAGCTATTTTCACTCAAATATGCAATGCTTAAGAAAACTGGGCATAACTCTTATGCCATTAGACCTATTGTGATCTGGCAAAGTATATTTGATAGGAAAATGCTAGGCCTTTTACTGCTATGTGGAACGTAATGACCTCCGGCCAGTGGTTTGACCTCCAGAGGTTACCTCGTGGCCTAATATGACCTGAGGTCACGAAAGGTCAGAAAGTGATATTGCCGTACATAAAATGAAAGCCAGTGACGATACAAACACGATTATGTTTGATTCATTCAGCTCTCTAGCTTAATTAGGACAAAAGTTATTGTCATGATATTGTTTTTGACCCCTGGTGACCTTGGATGACCTGTGATAGGTCAAAGGGCAAATATGGCCCCTGGGATCCGTGAAGGGGTGTCCAAGAGCGCTTTTCTGAGCAAGCTGAGCATTTGCAATGTTTGTGGTTTTTAGACCATAAGACAGCTTTTCCCCATGCTTTTTCAATGGGAGAGGTCACCTTGTGACCTTACCACTGGTCACGAACCTAAAAATCCCGGATATACACTTTGTGGCCCCTGGAGGGGTCATAAAGTGTAGGAAATTTCAAATTGATCAACCAAGAATTGTAGCTCTTAGAGAGCTCAAAAGTTGAAATGAGGTGACCTTGGTTGACCTTGCGTGGCGACATTACCTTGGGTGACCCGGGGTAAAAATATCAGGGATAGTGGGAAACTTAGGGGTGAGAAATAGAGCCCTCAACCGCGGTGCTGCATCTGGTCGTTTTTTGTGCTATCTCGAAAAAATCTTTAGGGGGAGGGCATCGATGGCCCCGGTGGGGGAGGGTTTAAGTCACTTAGCCTGGTCTAGTGACCTGACCTGATGTAACAAAAAAATGGAGAAAACCTGCGCAATTGAACAGATTGAGGGTGTACCAATGATGGCGGAACTTCGTGCCAGCGTTTTCCGGTGCCGTCGAAAAAGCCAGAGGGGGCGATGTTTAAACACCTCCATCGTAGCGAGGGTTAAAATAAGGAAATAAAAATAAGACACCTTAAGAAAGGTCAAAGTGACAACCAGATCCGTCTATATTTTAATGTACTAAATACAGGGTTTCGCAAAAATCAGGGCAAATATTTCATTTTTAGTTTTAAAATGGTTTTCCCAAAATATGAGTAGACGTTTGGTACTATAGCAAAAGTAAAAGTGTCAGTAAAATCATCTGCATAGTCCACCTGGGCCGCTGAGTTCTTTGAAGTTCAGTCTAATTTTCCCTTGAACGGGCGGAAAACCGTCGCTGATTTTGACAGGTGGCAATGGGTTGAGATTTGAATGGTTTCACCGCCATCGACTGACCTTTTACGGCTTTCAGCTGGCTTCCCATCATCTGCTTCGCCACAAAGGCCGCCATACTGCTGCTTTACCCGGCTCCAATGCGATGCGTTCTGCCGGACACACAGAGCTCTTCAGCCTTCACCAACACTGTCGGCTGTCAGCCGCATGCATGTAGTGTTTCAAAGCACCGCTTCATTCCATTGCCATATAAGAATTTTAAATACAGCCGGGTGTGTCACCTGTACCGGTTTGGCTTCTGCCGGCTGAATAAATAACTAACGGCGGGTTATTGAGGCCTGACCTCTTACCGTTTAGGCCCCCGAATAAGACGTAGAAAGCTACCAGTTACTGTTCTCTGCTCAGTTGTCTTAAGACGTTTCATTTTTGAAGTGGGAGTTCTGCCTCTATTATAGGCATCTCAAAATCAGCGTGTTTTTCTTTATTGCAAGTTTTTTCCAGGGTTTGCGAGCCACCAATCACACGAAAACCCCACGTATACGTGATATTGCCTGCACTCTTGAAATTTATGGATTTTTGCACTGCCCCCAGGGCCCTTATTATGTCAAAAAGGCATGAGTTATCTGCCCTGTCCACAGACTGATACATAGATCAACTGTAATAATTTTCATGATTATACAATATGCTGGATGATGATAACGCGACGAAGGAAAACTTAAACAAAATTATTGCATATTCAATTTACTTTAAACAGAAACCTAATATCTCAAAAACGTTTTAGTACATGTAACAAACAAAATAACATGCTCTGAGTGCTTGCTTTCCGTGTTTAACACTCGCACTTGAGAGGGGTCTGGCACTAATGCGCACTAGAGGGGGCCTGGTAGGCCTGTTAAGACATTGTACCTTTCCTGTGACTTTGACCGTGACAATGATTAGTTTTAACTATAAAGTCATAGCACAACATACATGATACTGAATAATGTTATCTGACCGGAACACTGGGGTAAATGGCCTTGAACTGTGACCTTTGACCTTGACATTGACATTCATGTGGGGGTGATCTTGACATATAATCCCAATTATGTCACGTTACTACATCACCACGCGGTCTACAGTCCAGGCAAACTGGTGCGTCCACGCGATTGCGACGGTGAAAAATACAGGTCTGACTTTTGAAAGCGTATAAGTAAAAAAAGTTATGAACCGATTTCCAAAACTATTACACCAATCGACGCGCTCATAAATTCTCTAAAATTTAGCTGAGTAGAGTTTCCCGATTCGGAACGGTTCTCCGACCAACTTGGAAAATTAGTTAGGGACACTGTAGGACTTCCCTCTACTGCGTGTGTTAAGGTAGGGGACCAGGTTGGGGCTGCAGAGGGCCCGCGATTGCTACATGGGACGCCTGGCTGTGGCTTCAGGGGTCCCGGTTGACCAAAAGGTTGTGTGCAACATCAGAAGGGGCCCGGTTCCGGATTGGTGGGTATCAGCATCTCATTGGTGGGGCCTTTCCGATCACTGGTGTGACCGTCGTTGGCGCCCGGAGAGGACATTTTGGCGCCGAAGGGAGACATTTGGCGCCGTACGAGGACTTTTGCCCTGGGGCTAATGTCCTCCAGATTTTGGCACACTTTTTGGCGCTGTATGAGGACATATCTAAACGACAGCCGTTTGTTCTGAAGCACTGCAAGTTATCCTTGAGAAAAGCCTTAGTATTTAGTGCTTAACAGAGAAGCATGAAATTTAAGCATCACCGATGTAGGACGCTTTTAGTTCAAGCCACTGAGACATGATTTACGTGGATTTCTCACTAATGGCGCTCAGAGGAGACTTTTGGCGCCCGGAGAGTACATATCAGCATTATGCTAGCACTAAAACCTAATTCTTTATTTCTTGATTTTTCGCAGAACTACGCAGCATTAACAAATTTCCGCTCGTGGAAATCATGCTCTGTGTTGCCTGAATATTTCCTTACCATCCCGGTCACTCGTTTTATTTTCATTTACCTGTTTCGCAAGTAATGCGTTTTTAGCTTTTGATCACATCCCCCAATATCTATCAAAATGTGTACACTCTCACCCCAACTTGGAACAGCTTCGGAGAAGAAGAGAGTCAATTTGCTAAAATACAATGAACAGTTTATATTTTCATATGATCTGACCGAGTATTTTCTTAGCATCAAAGTATCGCCCCAAGTGAGTGAATCCGTCATGTAATTGCTCCAAAAATTGATTTCTTATTCCAGATGTCTTATGATTGTCCCCAGACAGCGCCATTTCTATGTCCTCGTACGGCGCCATTATGTCCTTGTTTAGCGCCAAGATGTCCTCGTACGGCGCCAAATGCACTGACAGTTGTGCTTTCAATTCAAACACAGTTGGTAGGCTTTTCGGAGAATAAAGACGCTAGGTATGAGTATTTTCTATATAATATTGTCAGTTTCATGATTTTCTGACCCATCGTCATGAGGTCTCTATCGCCTAAGTGCTAAACAACTATGCTGTCCTGTCCTCTCAGAGCGCCATTTCACGGTCCGCGTACGGCGCCAATTGCATTTTGGAGTTTCTTGAAGTCCTCGTACAGCGCCATTTGATGTGCCATTGTTCTTATTTTTGTGCCCGGCGAATTTTGAATTAGTGTTGGGCACTTAGTGCTTTTCTCAGATTGGTTTCAACACTTCTACGACAATATTTACGACAAACGTTGCAACACACGACAAAAGCGTTGCGTATGACCAGAAATAATCGTCAGTTATTGTTTTCCAATCGACATACTCACCATCAAATAAGGGCTGGAAAACACTAACGGAAGTACGATTTGCAACACTTGAGTATCATCTCTTTTATCTAGAAAAGTAAATAAAAGGGAAGTAATTTCAGAAGTGTTTCGGGGGGGTAGTTTTGCAGGACATTTAATCCGAACCGGTATAATAGTTGATGCGCGTTCACTCTTTAGCCTCAGATGCTGTGTTCGGGTGCTGACATGGCCACATTTAGGGTATGGATGCAAAGAGGATACATATATCTCGCCACATGGGGGGGGGTTGGGAATGCATTCTCTCAACAGCTAGGCAAAACTGTTACCAAATGTACCACAGAGGGACACGGTCATGGGCTCATCCAGATCAATCCTGAATCCGATACTGCCTGGTCTCTTTTCGTACCTACTACCACCACCACCCGGGGAGGGGCGTTCGTCCGATCGGAGTACCCTACAATATGGGGAACCGACTAATATATGGAAAAATTTAAACAACACTGAAAGTACTTTACCGTCCTCTAATTTGAAACTGAGTTTAAAACATATTTATTGACGCTGATGTAACAGAGGAAAAAATGGGTTAAATTTGGACATATTAAAGTACAATGCGTCAATGTGTTCGTCTTGACACAGTAATTCCGATGAAAGCAACACTATCTTGCAGGAGCCTAGCCAGGATTTCGCTCAGGGGGGGGGGCGACGCCGAAAGCTGGCCCCATGAGATAGCACAAAAGGGACCTAAAAATACCAGTGAGCAAAAAAACGTGTGGCACGTCGCCTTATCGAAAAAAGTCGCCATAGCTTCAGGCTATAGCTGGCCCTGCAAGCCGCAGTGGGCTCTGCTGTCCAAAGGCCCTGCAGGCCATAGTGACTTTATCGGTTGCAGAGGGCCCAGCTGACCAGAGCGGGTCCTACTGACGATCGAGAGTCCTGCCGAGAACAGAAGGTCCTACTAGTTCAAAGGCTATTGTAGTTGAAGAGGTCTTGATAGTCAGAGTGGGGGCTGTGAGTTAAACGGGTTTCTGCTAGCCACAATGGCCTTCTCACTTAAAGAGGACCCAGCTGGTCATACTGGGCCTTGGCGTTCATAGCTGGTCATGCGAGTCGCAGTGGGCCCTGCTAGCCATAATGGCTTCATCGGTTAGAGGGCTCACCTGACCAGACGGGGCCCAACTGTCGAAAGAGGGCCCTGGGGACTACAGTGGTTCAGAGGGCCCTCTTTTTTAGAGGTCTGACATGAAGTTCCACGACGGGCCACAGAGCATGGTGGGGTAGGGGCAGCGCACCCTCGAGGGGCCCTCCGGGCTCTCAGAGGGGTCACCGCACAAACCGCCTCTCCATGGTTACGCCTCTGTAGAGGGCACAGCTGACCAGAGCGGGGCCTGTTGGCGATAGAGAGCCCTGCGGAGAACAGTTGGTCTTACTACTTCAGAGGCTTCTCTGATTAAAAAGTCCCGGACGGTCAGAGTGTGTCATGTGGGCTAAAATGATCCCTACTAGCCACGATGGCCTCCATACTTAAAGAGGACCCAGCCGTTCAGAG
The DNA here is from genome assembly GCA_034440635.1 of Lepas anatifera. NCBI lineage: Eukaryota > Metazoa > Arthropoda > Thecostraca > Lepadidae > Lepas > Lepas anatifera. The sequence goes on from JAOTON010000870.1 coordinate 1,474,758, forward strand.
AGGTTTCTGACGACTTTAGCTGGCCATGCGACTCGCAGTGGGCCTTGCGGCCCAGAGAGCCCTGCTGGCCATAGTAGTTTTATCCGTCAAAGTGGGCCCAGCTGACCAGAGAGTCGACACAGGGCCTTGCAGGGTGACAGTGGTTCAGAGAACGCTTTTTCAGAGCGTTCCGATGGCCAAAAAGTCCTTTTTGTTACAGAACGAAGTACTGGAGAGAGCTTAGGAGGGCCCTGTTGGACATGAACTTCCACGGCAGGTCACAGAGTATAAAGTGGAAGGGGGCCCGCGCTTCGCGCTATCCTTGAGAGGGTCCTTCCACCCCTAAAGAGGGCCACCGTACCAGCCGCTTATCCTTGGTTACGCCTCTGTAGAGGGCCCATCTAACCACAGAGAAGTGCTGACCATATAGAGCCCTGCAGAAAACACCCTGTAGTACTAGTTTAGAGGCTCCCCTGGTTGAAGTGAAGCCTGAAAGTCAGAGTAGGCCCTGTAGGCTTAAAGGTCCCTGCTAGCCACAATAGCCTTCTCACTGCAAGATGACCCAGCTGAACATAGAGGTCCCTCACGGCTATAGGCAGGGTCCTGACAGCCTGCGAGTCGCACTGGGCCCTGCTGCCCAAATGGTCCCGCTGGCCATCGTGGCTTAGTCGGTTCAAGAGAGCCCAGCTGACCAGATCGGACCAAGCTGTATACAGGAGACGCGGGCCTCCAGTGGTTCAGAGGACACTTTTTACATACGGTTTTGAAGAATAAAAATTTTCCTTCTAGTCACAGAATAGGGTGCTGGAGAGGGCATAAGAAGGCCCTGTCTGGTATGAAGTTCCAAATTTGGCCACAGAATATAGTGCGGGCGGCCCGCGTCCTCACAGGTGCCCTTCGGGCCTTTAGGGGGCCTCCGGGCCCTCAGGGGGAGGGCTGAAAAAATAACTTGAATAATTTGTGGAACTGAAAACTCTAACTCGGATAAATAATACCCCATTTTAATTTCTAATGCATTTCAGATTCCCTTATCCCCCACCTTTGACCAAAAGCTTGGATGAGAGATAATTTGCTGTACTTGCAGTGGAACAAGAGTACAATACTTGTAATCGTTGTTATTTACACAAAAACACAAAATAACTACGGCCATTTTTTAGATGAGTAAACACCCAAGTCGAAAATCAAGACGACTTGGCCACAGAGCAAGTTGTCTTAAAGGCCCAGATAATGACTGCACAGCCGAAAAATTATTGAAGACCCGCTGATGTCAGCCTACATCGCATCAAAACCCGGCTGGACGGATGATAAGAAAAATCACAGGTCAAACAAACGGGCACTGCTCATGACCCGACTCATCTCATCGGGAAGTGCGCCGGCAGTAAAAGCATGACCTGTGTGGATGCCCTTCTGGAGGATGTAGGCCTGGACTGCAGTGAAGACGAAGCTAGAGCAGCATATCAGAGCCAGCCTGCTCTCTGTAAGGGTCATATTGTTGCTTTGAACCACTTCTGCTATTTCTTCCATGCGAGGAAGGCGAACTGAAGAGTAAGCCAGATGCAGTGCTGGAAAAAATAGACGAATGGAAAGTCTGAAATCTTCCCTTTTCCGTTTTCTCTGAAATAACCAAAGAAACCCGAAAAAAGGAAGTCAAGCTCCAACACAGGATTAGCCACGAGGACTTTCTTCTCTACTTCCTCAGAGACGGCTTGGCTGCTCACAGCCACACGAAGTCAAAGTTAGAATGCATAAGCATATATCATGAAATAAAAGTATTTCTTTCTTTTCAGGGGAAACTTCTATCAAAGGTAGATATATTTCAGAGAGCTGCACCGAGAAGCATGGTTGTGCGTAGCAAAGGTGTTAATTGGACTATCTCCTCGAATCCTGGATGCATAAGATAGCAAAAACACTGTGATTGTTCTGAAATCCAGTCAAGTCTGAAATTCGAGGTCTCGGCTCACACCATGACCAAGAGGTTTTCTTATCAATTGCCTTCATGAAGATTTTGAGAAAGGTATGTGCCTGACTATATAGGCCACTGTGTTTGGTATCTTATGCATCCAGGATTCGAGGAGAAAGGACAATTAAAGCATTTCCTAGAAAGTTCTTTCACCTAGAAAGGGGCTCCTTCCTAACGGAAAAACGCTTAAAATGTTATTTACCGGTGGGCAAAAAGAGATCCACTGACCATCAAAGTCAAGTTGGTCTGAGAAAGAGTCATGGTGCTGCTGGCTCTAGAAAGCGTCATGGTCCCAAACTATTCTGCTCTAATGGTATCTGAGAACCCTCTGTAACTAGTAACAGGAAACCATGCTGGATGCAGATTTCCACCAGGACGCTCCGAATCTGCTTACGGGGTGTCCAGGTGACTAGAAAGGGCCCTTCAACTAATAATGGGGTCTACGGTCAATTGTGGGTTCTACTGATTTCAAATAGTCCTATAGTTATCGAGACTTCTCCTGATAGTCACAGCAGACCCACTGGCTACAAAGGTCCCTGCTAACCACGGTGGCCTTGTCAAGAAGGGCCCAGCTAGTGCAACAGTGTGCTGCTGATTGTGAAGGGCCCGTTGTGTTACAATGGACCCTGCTGGCTATAGGTTATAGGGGTTATAATGGGTCTTAAAAACCATCAACGGTCTTGCGGGTAAAAACAAATGATCTGCCTGTTCCAAAGGACCCTACAAGCTACAGAGGTCTGTGGTGAACTTAAAGGGCCAGCAGGGCTTTCAGGCCCGCTTATAGAGGGCCCAGCTGACTAGATAAGTCCCTGCTGAAGATATAGAGCTATACGGGGAACAGCCAGTCCTACTCGTTCAAAGCCTCCTCTGATAACGAGGGTCTTGATAGTTAAAATGGGCCCTGCGGGATAAAAACGGCACTGCTTGCCACAATGACCTTCTCACTTAACCTGCGCCCCACCGGGGGTCCTGCGCCACCTTCGCCCCACGGGGGGCATTGATAGTCCCCTCTCTAACTCAGAGAATATGGGGGGCTAGTGAAAATCTGCAAAGTGCATTGGAAAGCTCGCGTGAACTCAGCATGGTCTTACTTAACATTTTAAGTGCTCAGGTTTGAGCTCTAGAGGTCAAGTTGGGTCACGATTATGCAATGCTTAAGTAACCTGAGCAAAGCTTTCCTACCATTAGAGCTATTGTGATCTGGTAAAATACATTTTATAGGAAAATTTCAGGGCTTTCTCCGCCACGCGGAACATAATGACCTCCCCCAGTGGTTTGACCTCCAGAGGGCCCCTCCTGACCTAACACAACCTGAGGTCATGGAAGGTCAGAAAGCGGCCTCGGCGTATATCAAATGAAAGCCAGTGACGAGACGCACACGATGACGTTTGATTCAGCGCTCTAGCTGGATTAGATCTAAAGTTATCGTCAAAATACTGTTTTTGAACCCTGGGGACCTGTAATGACCTAAAATAAGTTTAAGGGAAAACATCACTCCTGGAATCTGTGAAAGGCTGGCCAATAATGTTTTTTTAGCAATCTGAGCATTTTCAATCATTTTCGTGACTTTTAATCAGGCGACAGCTTTTCCCCATGCTTTTTTCTATGGGAGAGGTCACCTCGTGACCTGACCTTAGGTCACCAAATATAAAGATCTCGGATATAAATTTTGTAGTCCCTGGAGGTTTCATCAAGTGTAGAAAGTTTCAAATCGATCGGCTTAGAAATGTAGCTCTGATAGAGCTCAAATGTTAAAGTGAGGTGGCCTTGGTTGACCTCGCCTGGTGACCTGACCGAGTGTGGTCCGGGCTAAAAATTTCAGGGATGGCGAGAAAACGATGGGTTGAGAGGAAGATCCCTCAACTGCGGTGCTGAACCTCGTCGTTTTTCTGTTATTCTGAAAAAAACCCTTAAGGGGGCATCGATGGCCCCGGTGGGGCGAGGGTTAAGGAAGCTCTTCAGACAGCGCCCTGATGGGTATAGCTGGCCATAGTGGCGTTATCAATTCAAGACGACCCAGCTGACCAAAGCGAGTTCTGTCAACAGAGGACCCTGGGGGCCATGGGGACTCAAAACGCCCTCTTTTTCAGTGTGATCCGACAGTCAAAAGGGCTTAAGAGGGTCCTTTATGACATTTAGTTCCACAGCAGGCCACAGAGTATAGCGCAGTCGGGCAGTGCGTCTTCGAGGGGGCCGCTGTCCCATCCGCCTCTCCTTGGCTACGCCGCTGTAGGGTGTCCAGCTGACTAGAGAGTGCCTGCTGACGATAGAGAACCTTGCAGACAACATTCGGTTCTACTAGTTCAGGGGATTTTCTAATTAAAGAGGGTCCTGATAGTCAGTGTGGACACTGTGAGCTAAAAAGGTCCCTGCTAGCCGCAATCGCCTTCGCACTTAAAGAAGACACAGCTGGTCAGACAGAGCCCTGACGGCTATAGACAGGACCATGGAGACTATGATAGGGCCCTGGCGACTATAGACAGGGTCCTGGCGGTGTGCAAGTCGCACTGGGCCCTGCTGTCCAAATAGCCACGCTGGCCATCGTGGTTTTATCAGTTAAAGAGGGCTCAGCTGACCAGAGAGGGCCTTACTGTCGTTAGGGCGCCCGGGGGCCTCAGTGGCTCAAATGTCTCCTTTTACAGACAGTTCTGATGGAAAAATGGCCCTGTTTGTCAGAATGGAGTGCTGAAGAGAGCTCAAGAGAGCCTGGCATGGAGCTCCACGATTGGACATCGAGCATAACGCGAGCGGGCCGTCCGAAGCGTGGCCCATCTTCAGGGGGGGGGAGGGTGGGTGGTTTCCCCAGCTCCCCTCCCTTGGGTACGCCGCTGGGCCCTGTGCGGTAGAGAGGTCACTACTAACCATAATGGCCTTCTCACTTGAAGAGGACCGAACTGGTCAGACAGGACCCTGAGAGTTGCGCTGGGCCCTGCTGCCCAGGCAGACCTGCTAGCCATCGTGGCTGACGGATTGTTCAACCCATTTCTTTTCAGCAAACGCCATAGGGTTAGTGTTAAAATTAATCATGTGAGGGGAAGAGTACTCCGGTGGCCCCTTCCAGAGGACCGAGCTAACCAGGGGGTGCCCTAGTGTCGGCTGGGGGCTCTAGGCCCCAGTGGCTCAAAAGGCTCTTTTTACAGACTGTTCTGATAGGTAAAAAAATGCCCTACTTGTCATAGAATGCAGTGCTGGAGAAGGCTTTAAAGGGCCCTGTGTTATATTCAGTGACGGATCTAGGATTATTTCAAGGGGGGCCAGGCTTGGGGGCGCCGAACCTGTGGGGGCGCCGAACCTGAGGGGCGCCAATTTACCACCCAAAAGGCGGGCAGTGTCAAAGAAAAAAATGCGTTTAAAAAACGATTTGTAAATGCTTATTTTCATGAATGTTTCCTTTTAGTGAGGACATGTTCACGTTTACCATCAAACATATTCCAGGCCAGTTAACGACTGGTACCTTGGTAGAAAATGCTGAAAGCACCCACTGACACTAACTGAAGCACGATGAGCAAATGATACAGTTATCTTCGGTCATGGCGAAAACTGAGGTGTCGTATCCACCACCTCCACTTATCACAGTTGTCTTGGCTAACGGCTCCATACTGAAATACCCGATTGACGCTATCCTAAGCCTCAGAGGCCGCAGAGCCTCTGCGGGCCTGGGCCTCTGAGTTTTTGGTGGCTTCCCTGAGTTGATATCGAGTCCCCTCAGCTGATCTGGGACCGCTTTAGATAACCAGGCCCTCACACTGAACTTGAAACCTATATGTCGCCACTGAAGCCTATTGAGCTTTTCGGGGCCCCTTTTATTGGTATAGGGCCCCCTCAACAGGTCCTGGGCCCTCTGAGCTAATTTTGAGCTTTCTGAGAGGGAAATTTTCAGGTTGGCCCTGGGCTGTTCTGGGAGAGAGTATTGTACAGGAGCTTACTGACTTGGCCTTAGATCATTCGCTGCTTTGGGCCCCCCCCTAAGCTAGAAAGAACCCTGTAGGTGGAATTATTGTGGCAGCCATGAGCTGGTCTAGGGCCCGTGAGAGAATTTACTTCAGAGGTCTCTGGTTTGGTCGTAGGGCCCCAAGCTGGATTAGTGTCCCTTAAGCTGGTCAGGGTCCCCTGGGTTGGTATCGTTTTCGTTGAACTGATATAGGTACCTTCAGCTTGTTTGGGGCCCGTTGTGCGTATCTGGGCACTAGTTCGTCGAGGCACCCAGCTAGTCTGGCCCCATTAGTTTTTATGGGCCTCCTGAGCTGCTGCAGGGTCCCCTCAGAGTGTGTGGGCCCCATGAGTTGAAAATTGGACCCCTGGGTTATTTTTGGGTCCCTGAGCTTATTTAGGAACCGCTTAAATAGGTAGGCACCCCACGCTGGTGTTGAGAACCCTGTGTTGCACTGAGGTCAAATGAGATCGTCGGGGGCCCTTATCTGGGCCCCCTTAACTGGCACGGGCTCCTCAGCTGATTTTGGAGACCCAAAATACCTCCTACCGGATTCCACCCACTCCAGATTTCCTGACTCCCTGAGACGAGCCATTGGGGACTTTTCCCGCGACCAGCTCAGGGGTCCCTCCCCGAGACAAAGCTTACAACATGCCTCTTCACAAGCCCAATAGCAGCATCACTTTAATAATTTTCCTAAAAACACAGGGATACAAGCGGACTAAAACTATTCAATATGCATATTTATCGACTTTTAATGACGATCAAAACGTATCAGTATCAAAATAAAGCCTCTATCACCATTTCCTGCGAAATCATTAGCACTCGCCCCGGTGGGCCTCTGAGCCACCTTCGACTTCGACTGGGGGGAAATTTTCAAACACCCCCCCCTTGAACTCGGCTCCTATGCCGTATAGCAAAACCACACAAAGACTGGTGGATAGCTCATAAAAAAATTCATAAAGAAGCTACATCGGTCACTTTTTGGCTCAGGTCAATATTGAGCACATGACAGGTCAAAGAAGGTGGTATGTTAGAGAACAGTTTCTGGGCTCTAGCGTCTGACAGAGTTGAGCTAGAATCCTTTCTAGGCACAATTCGCTTCCTCTCGTTACGGCGAATCATCAAATGATGTATAATATGACTATACTAGGTCAAAACATAAAAATGACCTGACCTAAGTCTAGGTCAAGGTCACCATCTAGCCTAGCATAGTCGATATGCATATCAATCAGCTCACAATAGCAATCCCAAAAAAATGGTATCAAATTTATCAACATTTATAATTTATCAACCTTTCCTGCAAAGCAATTGACCCAAGTCTTAAAACCTGCTTAAGAAGCCCCAGATGAACTCTTAGAGGTAACATGTCTAAACTTGCAACATGAACCGATAAAGAGGCCTAGGATACTATGATTTGGGGAATCCGAAGGTATTCCAAGCGGCGTCTGCAGACATAGAGCAGTGTTTCGGCAAAAATATGTTTTCCCATTGCATTTCCAATGGAGAAGTCATGATTCGTACCTGTCCCTAGGTCATCGATGGGGAAAATCCCGAAATAAATTTTTTAGTACTTTTTGGGCCCATTATATGGTACAAGTTTGAATTCGATGAGTTCACCCTTTTCTTACTTATGCCGACTTAAACATTTTTGGAGGTGAGGTCACTTGACCTGCACTGGTGACCTGACCTGAGATGACGCAACCTTAAAATTTGAGCGAAAGTTGCGGAATTAATCAATGATAAGGTGTGACAAGTACTGTGTCGCTTCGCGCCGACGTTTTTTCATGCCACCAGAAAACCCCGAGGGGGTGTTCAAGCACACCCCAACGGGCCGAGGGTTAATATAAGTCTCAGAACCTGCTGAGCATGCTCGGTGGAGAGGGGTCCGGCGTCAACGCACGGTGGAGAGGGCCCGAAAGTGCCCCCTCCCCGCTGAGATCGCGGAAACAAAGATGGGTAGAAAACGCGCGCTCGGGGTTTGTGTAGGCGTCAACGACCTACATGACATCAAAGTTTCATTGATCTACCTCAATATCTTCAGCGTCAAACGGGGTCATAAAGGTCAAAATCGGGCCGTATTGAAGACATATCGGGAAATGCCGTGATTAGGCGGGAAAGGGGCGCGAATACTCTAGAACAGGGCTGAGGCCAAAAGGGAAGGCCGTAAAAATTGTCTCGGAAATTTTGGGGTCAAGGTCCTTCCAGGTCATTGACCTATTACGTCACAACCCAACATATTATGCCTAATGTACGCTATAACTAGCGCTGTTCCCAACCTTACCAATGACCTTTGATCAAGCCTTGATCATCAAGGCCAGTGACCTTTGAAATTGACCTGTGACCTTGATATAAACACTGAATAACCTTTACTATGATGTAATAACATACGCCATAATAGGTGTCGCAACTTTACGCAACGTCATTTATGGGATGTCCAGGAGTACCTGTGCTCATCAGGGACACCTATGCTCTCTGAAGGGGCCTTTGCTTCGATGAGGCACCGGTGCCACCCAGGGGCGCCTTTGCTCCCCAATGGGCGCAACCTAGCTATCCAGGGGTGTCTTTGATACCCAGTGCCCAAGGGGCGCTCTTTCTTATCCAGGTGCACCTTGGTATTGAGGGGCGTATTTTTATTCAAGGTAACCTATACTACCCAGTGGCGCCTACCCTATGCAAGGGCCGCTTAGGTTATCCAGGGGGCGGCAATTTGATATACATAGGGCGCACTTATGCTCTCCACGGGCACCTTATTCAGAGGATGCCTTTGATATTCAGGGGCGCATTTCCTATCATCAGGGTACCTGTGCCATCTTGGGACTATTCCTATCAAGGGAAGCTGATGTTATTCAGGAACACCTACACTACTATCGATAGTCGCCTTTGCTATCCAGAGGCGCCTTTACTTCCTAGGGAGTTTGGCGCCCGTGCTTTAAGGAGTGCTTTGGCATCGATTTATTGCTCTATTATTGGGCTTAGGTGCGCGTGAACCTTGAGCTCACGTAGTGCCCATATTGTTGTTAAGGAACGCTTATGCTATCAAAGGGCGCCTTTACCACCCAGGGCCGCTGTTTTATTCAAGGCAGCCTGTTCTATCCACGGGCATCTGATATTTCGGGGGCGGTTCCTAGGTTATTCAAGAGGCGGTTTTTTCTCCACAGGGGCGCTCTATTGCTTTCCAGGGGCGCCTTATTCGGAGGCGCCTTTACTGCCCAGGGGTGTCTTTCTATCCAGGGGCGCATATGCTGTCTAGGTGTATTTTGCAATCACAAACATGATTGAAATATGTACCCCTATGTTATCCTGGGGAGCTTTTTGTCTCCGGTGAGGCGAATTTTTTTTTCGGGCGCCAGTTTATCCAAGGGCGCCTATGCTGTCCAGAGCACCTTTTTTATCTAGGGTTGCCTTCGCTGTCCAGGGGCGCCTTTGCTACCCAAAGGGCGCCTTTTACTTTCCTGGAGTGACTATTTCCATCTAAGGGGAGCATATGCTATCTTGGAGCGCCTTTGCAAACCTGGAGCGCACTTTTCTATCCAGGGGCGCCTTTGCACTTAAGGGGGCGCCTCTGCAATCCAGGAGGAGCCTAAAATAGATGGAGAATAAAAATTCTGAAATCAGGCGATCAAACACTGAAATAAAGTGCCTAGTTATCAGAAAGAGGCGCTCATCTGCTGAGCGGGGGGGACTGCTGGTTGGTGAGGGCAGTGTTCTCGGAAGCGGGGCGCACATACTGAAAAAGGCACCCGGTTGCAGCGATGGAGCACTAAGCCTTCAGTTAGAGGTTAATGAAATGTGGTTAAAGACGGTCCATGCTCAAATTGAGCGCTCGAGCACTGTAACAGAGCGCCCGACGGTCGGACATGTGTGCCAAACCATAGACAGTAGGGCAGCTGAAGATGGAAAGGGATGCCTACGATATCCTGGGGGGCGCCTGTACTCTCAGGTGAGGCACTTGTTTTTCTTTCTCAGGCGCCTAGTTTATCCATGGGCGCCTATGCTGTCCAGATCATCTATTTCAATATGGGTTACCTTTGCTGTCCAGGGGCGCCTTTGCTATCCAAGGGCGTCCTAACCAGGGGCCACCTTTTACTTTCCTGAAGTGTCTATTTCTATCTAAGGGGCGCATATATTATCTAGGAGCGCCTTTGATATACGGAGACGCCTTTTTATACAGGGGGTGCCTTTGCTCTTGAGGGGCGCTGCTCCAATCCAGGGCAGCTGAAGATGGATAAGGGACATCTATGTTATACAGGGGGAGCCTGTAATTCATAATGGGGCGCTCATTTTCCTTCTCGGGCACCTAGTTTATCCAGGGGGCGCCTAGGCTATCCAAAGGCGTCTATACTATCGAAGGGGTGCCTTTCTAGGGGCGCATTTACTATCCAGGGGCGCCTTTGCTGTCCAAAGCACTTGTGTTATCCAGAGTTGTCTGTGCTGTCCAGCGGCGTCTTTGCTATTCAAAAGTGCATATGATATCCGTTGGACGCTTTATTCAGTGGGCGGCTAGGCTATCAAAGGGCGCCTTTTTCTATCCAAGGGGTGCATTTTATTTTCCTACAGCGCCTATTTATATCTAAGGGGCGCCTATGCTGTCCAGGGCACCTATGTTACCAAGATTTTCTTTGCTGCCCAGGGGCGCCTTTCCTAGCCAAGGGCGCATATGATATCCGTAGGGCGCTTCATCCAGGGGGCGCCTAGGCTACCCAGGGGCACATTAGTTCCCCCATGGCGCAATCTTGCTATCCAGTGGCGCCTTTTCTTTGCCGGGGCGCTTTTGTTAGCTTTCTAAATTTCATCTTCAACATGTTAATGGGGCGCAAAAGACCAGTAAAGGCGTCTAGTGTTTGGGCAGGGGCGCTTTGCCATGGTTTTAAGGACTATGTGTTAATTCAAGTGGAATAAGTGGAACCTTGGCGCACGAAATGGGTACAGGCGCGCCGCTAATATCGGGCGCCTTCGGCGCCCGATATGAGCTAACCTATGCTGAGGCGCTTTGGAGCTAAGGGGGGGGCGGGCCCCTGGCCCCCTTCCCTTGGATCCATCACTGGTTATATTAAGTTACACGATTGGCCACAGGGCATATGATGGGTGGGCCGCGCTTCGCGCGGCCCGTATCTTCAGGGGAGGGGGGCCTCTAGGCCCTCAGAAGGAAGGGGTTGGCCCCACCGCAGCCGCCCTATCCCCTTGCTGCGCACCTGAGGCCGTCCCAGTTTCAATCTCCAGTGGATTTCCTGAGCAGGGGGCAATCTGACTATTGGGAAATCCTTTCAACAGGGGAAGAAATCAAAGGATATCCGAGAACCTGACTAGCTCGGGAAAATTAGAATTAAGATCTGAATCTACTTGAATTTTCTGAACACTCAAACGCAGTTCAACGACGGCTACTCAAACCGGCATCTAAACAACCGTCTAACATCCGTATAATACCCGTCTAACATCCGTCTAACGGCAACCGTCTAATATCCGACCATAATATAACAGTTATATTATCAGTTATGTAGGTAAATATGTACATCTAAGGCGCCATGGAGCATGGCGCTAGGAAAAGACCGTTTAGGTCCTCATACAGCGCCATATAGACATGGCGCTGTATGAGGCATATTGCATGTCCACGTACGGCGCCAAGGGCGCCAATGTCCTCGGTTTCTGTCAATGTCAATTTAATTCGACAATATGATCCTAGAAACTCCCAGGTTAGTTTGGGTCTTATATTTGGGTGGCAAAATTATGCCTGAACATTTTTATTCAATAAAAAGAATGTGTTTATCGTTTGGGGGCCACTGGAGTTTTATATTGTAGCTGCAACTACGGCGCCAATGTGTACGCATAGGGCGCCAAATGTCTCCACATTTTTTCGATACTGCACCGGAATACACAAATGGCGCTAGCACAAGACATCGACGGTACAGGGAGAGACTGGAGCCCAGCAAGTACATAGGGAGTGACGCCCCTGGCCTTACTTATATTTTACAAACATATCAATACATTGTCCCCACCAGCAGAATCATCTTGTCAACGAGACCATGGTGTTCCTACGACCTACGATAGCATTTCGTTTCCTAGCCTGCCCTGTTCAAGCTAAAAAGCTGAGAAGTTGTCCAGAGAAATTGCCCCGTCTGTACTGCAGCTTGTGCTTTTTCCCCGTTAATTGAACAGCTGTCCGCTAAATCAGTTATGTCCACCGCACTCTATGCTCAGCAAAATACACTCTCAGTCTTCCCCAAACTCCGGTCCTCGATCCGTTGGAGACTTTTTTGCCAACCCTTCTCCCTGGCGAAGATCAGTCGAGGTGTCGACAGTGAATAATAAAAGTCCCCGTCCCCGGATCCCTGATCCCCATTTCCCCTGATTGCCCTCTCACCAAGTCCACGCCACATCCTACCTGATGGCCTGAGTGGAAGCCCGTTCGGGAAGTCATCGCCTTATCTCATCCTGAACTGAGACCTATACCAAACCTCTGTCTGTGGGGAGAACAGCGGTGCAGCCGATTATTTACTTCTGACAGCACTGGTCATGTTTCAAGTCCCAGTTGCGTTGGTTATTTAAATGTCTGATTCTCCCGATGACGCTCAACAGGGTGTGAGTTATTGGGAGCATATAGCTTTAGAAATGGAAGCGCGATTTAAACAAAATAATAGTAATTACTGAAACGCTTAATCTGATTTATAGACGAACGGTGCCAGACTCCCTCCAAGCGACGGGGGGCCATTTGTCTTCTGTCTGAAGTTCTGGTGAGCTCAGAGGGTCTCTGGGCCCATGGGCCGCTGCTACTTGCATTGGGAGAAGGGAAGAGAAACCACGTTTCAGGGGAACCCGGGAGCCGTGTGCTACTATTCATATTCGATCGTGGAGGGCGGCTTCTCCTTTTTGCAGCATTGATGTCGCCCCCTGCCCCCTTACTCCCAACACCGCATAAGAACTGGCTTGTATATTCAACACCTGCCACTGGATTCGAGGGAATTTAAAGCAGCCTGCTCCCTCCCTCTATGAATTTTTGGAGGGTTTCGCCGAGAGCAAAATTTCCTCTATAACAATTATCCCTTCTCTTCCCTAATGCCAGACAACGCCTTTGAGATCTTCGGACCACTCTCAGTTATTGCCATTGTAGTTTATTTATTACTGGTTTCCTAAGCCCCCACCCCGGTGGACCTCAGAACACATTTTTTATTGTGTGTAGGAATGCTTTAACACACCCCTTTGAGCTTGATAAAGGCATCAGTTCTTTTTCTTAATGGCCAGTATTGAAGTTGTGACAGGTCAAAGGAGGTGACGGATTTGAAACAGTTTATTGAACACTTTATTGAAACAGTTGATAAGTACAATTATTGATCAGGACCTGACAACATGCACTTGAACCTGTTCTATGTAGTACGGATCCTGGTTGCCCATATTTCTGTCAGGAGAAGGACTGATTCCGCCTCCCCTAGAATCTAAAACTTTACGTCTAATTTCAAAAATATAAATGGAACTAACTTTCCTTACTTTTATTTAGAGTCTAAACTCCCTTTGGAAAGAGGAAAATTCCTATAACTTCGAACATTGTATGAATACGAGTGTAAAATAAACAATTTGTAAACAGTTTTTCAAGTTATTCAAATCTTTTGGCCCCGTTGTCGGATAAAAAATAGTGTGCATTGACATATGATTTATGCAAAACAAGAATATATTTCAGGTCAGCAAAACTTCAACATGCAGTGCGGCTCCGGGGCCAGAACTATATGGTAAGTTTCTTACACATCAACATGATAAAAATTCGGCTAACTTTACAATCGCTGGAGAACGTTTTTAAACCTGTCTGATTTCATTCGTAGTTAGAAATAGTGCTCCCCACATTACGCATACCTTGTAGAATAGGCATGCCTAATGTCACACATGCAATATTAAGGTATGCTGTTTTGGACATCAGGTCAGTTCATTTTCATATGTATCAAGCATCGAATAAGCTGTTGCATTATCATGTTTGCAGTATTTAAACCAACAATTGTCAAGCTCAACCCAAAGAAAACAGAAAACGAGTACAAAATAAATATACTACTTTTAAACGAAAATACGTTCTTTCAAAATGAAAGCGTCCTTTAATACGCGCATTGACGGGGGGCGGGTACCCGCCCCTCCCCCTCGGGTTTTTCGGACATAGCAGAAAAACGGCAGCGCGTAGCGCCGCCCTACTTGGTATACCTTTTTCCTCATCATTTTTACAACTTTTGTAAAAATTTTAAGGTTAGGTCATTTCAGGTCAGGTCACCAGTACAGGTCAAGTGACCTGACCTCAAAAAAAGTTTAAGATAACATAAGTCAGAGCAGGGTGAACTTGTCCGATTGAAACCCATATCACATATTGGGCCCACCGAGTTCTCTAAAATATGTTCCGGTATTTTTGATATCGATGACCTAAGGTCAGGTACGAGGCATGACCACTCCATTGGAAATACATGGGAAAATTACTTTTACTGAATAACTCAGTAACGGATGGTGGTAGAGCGTTTATTTTAGCTGCATTAGACTCGCCTTGGCTTTGCAGTTCTAATGATATGCATTTTATACAATTTGACCCAGACCTGACCTCAGGTCAGGTCAAATCCTTGATTTGACCTAGCAAGGTCAAATTATATATCATTCGATTCGGCTTGCTGCAAGGATTCATATAGTTTTAGTCGTTTTGCTCTATCCTTACATGTTCAGATGTAATGGCCGAAAAACGTGATTTACATGTTATCCCTATGACGGCATGTTTTGACTTTTCGTGACCTTAAATGTGACCTGACAAAAAAATAGTCCAAATATTTTCGATGGAGAAGTGGATGGGCTACCCAACGTCGTTTACCGTTTTTCGCTACCTACCGTGGCTCTCGAGATCTTAGGGGGGTGGGTACCTGTCCCCCCTCTTCAAAGCGAAGGTGGCTCAGACCCCCGTCAATGCGCGTGTTAATACCGTTTAGGTGGGCCTCCGAGCCACCTTTGCCCTAGTGGGGGGGGGTGTTCAAACACCCCCACTCGACCAGGAACTTGGCTCCTATGCAGGATAATAAAAAACGCGAAGACTGTTTGTTAGCTCGTAAAAATTCCTGAATATGCTACATTGATGACTTTTTGGCTCAGGTCGATATTGAGGTCATGACAGGTCAAAGAAGGTAGCATGCTACAGAAGAGTTTCCGGGCCCTAGCCTCTGACAGAGTGAAATTAGAATCATTTTAAGCACCATTCACTTCCTCTCGTTACGAAGAATCGAATGGTGTATAATATGACTATACTAGGTCAAAACATAAAATTACATGACCTAAGGTTAGGCCAAGGTCACCTTACAGCCTTGCATAGTCAACATGCATATTAATAGACCCGCAATAGCAATTCAAACGTAATGATGTCAAAACAAAAGCTAAAAACGATCTCTACAGAAATAAAGCACCTTTTCGGCCAATTTACGTTTTCCCATGCATTTCCAATGGAGAGGCCATGATCCGTATCTGACCCAAAGTCATCGAATTTAAAAATCACAGAGCCTATTTTTTACTACTCGGTGGCTCCATTATGTGGTATAAGTTTTTCAATCTGATAGATTTTTCCATTTCTTACTTATGCCACCTGAAACATTTTTGGAGGTGAGGTCACTTAACCTGCACTGGTGACCTGACTTGAGACGACTTAACCTTAAAATTTTGGGAAAATTTGCGGAATTCATCACAGATAAGGTGTGTCAAGTAAGACGGTGCTTGGTGCCACCGTTTTTTTTGTGCCACTGGAAAAACCCGAGGGGGTGTTGAAACACCCCCACTGAGGCAAGAGTTAAAAACGAAAACGTCTTCCGAAAGCGAAAAGAACGATACAGTGCAAAAATTTTAACTTTATTGTCTTTGGTCGGTTTTTGATCATTGTTCACGAGTGTGGCGCAACTGTTGTAACCAGGACCGGAGTGCTAGGCGGCGAGGAGGGCTGGTTTAATTAAATATTGAAACCATTTTGATATTGACCATGTACATACATCAGGAAGACTTGGTGATGAAGTTTGGCAAGTATATAAATAAAGGCTATCTAAAAGTTAAGGTATCATGGGCGGCTATTGCACTCAAATGACATACATGATATGTTGATTCTGGGAAAATGATCACGTCGCAGATGGAGCATTCCAGGACAAAACGGCCAAAAATATTTCAATTTGACACCACCATGTCTAGAAAAAAGTGAAACTTTGTCTCTTGGGTAGTTTTGGGCCAGAAACACGCCTGTGAGAATCTTAGCCCCCTCCGACCAACGGTGACCGAGTTATAGCCCGAGGCATTTTCGGGAGGTCACCTTGTAGACTCATCTTTGATGCTTTATAACTACAAAAACGCATAGCCTGATTAACAAGTTTTGTATATCATTGAACTCGTTGTGAACTATTCTTTATTTCGAAAAAAGAAAATTTCAATATTTGATTTTTTTACTTTTAATTTGTTTGACCTTTTCTTTTTGACCTAGCTTGACCTTTTTGCAGTTGAAATTGCCCTTTTAGACACCCCCAAAATTTTTCTTAATAAAATATCTTTCGATAGAAAAAAATGCGTTCTTGCTATAATTTTCAAATATTTAGCACCTAAGGTAGGTATGTAGACGGTTTTTTACCACTGCGGTAGTACAGCCTTATGTTTAAGGCCGCAAACATTGCGATTGCTTCTGTAATCGGTTGCTGGCAATCATATTGCTTTGTCTTTACGAAATTTTCATCGTGCAAGTGTCAGAATGTATGACAATTAACACGCGCCCACCCGAGGGGGTGGGCAACCGGCCTCCTCAAGTCTCTACAGGTAGTAAAAATAAACACCTTCGCGCAGCGCCACCGTATTCCATCTACCTCTAACATAACATTTTGCAACTTCTGGCAAAAATAATTTAGGTCAACTGGGAGGTGGTAGGTACCGTAAATACTGAAGGCCAGCTGGCAACTGACTGGTGAGGGGGTGACCTGAGGTAGACGGTCGTCGTTATGGCTTGTGGGACTTTCAACTTTGGTTCCTTGATTAACACTTCATCGTGGGAGTTGCTCGTTTGGATGGTGGGGTCGGGGTCTCCGTAAAGAGTCCCTTGATGACTCTAGTGAGACACATACTCCTAAAACTGAACTGGCAACAACTTGGACAATATTTATAAAAATAAAAATTGCAGCCATTAAAAGTGATAGAAAGGGATCCATTGTTTCGAGGGAGACGAGGGCAAAAGAACTTATTAAAAATGAACCTTTCAGCCTTAAACGAAAATTTACAAAGATGTCGCGACTATATCCATAATTGAAACAAATATAACTTATCCTATAGGCACCACTAACTCACCCAATTACATCGTTCCCGGAGATGGAAAATAGTATCGATACAAGGTGACCCAGTGCAGCACAGCATACGTTTGAGAGGATTCATGCAATGTAAACAAACGTGTCTGAAAGGCTTTCATTCCCAAAAAAAGTAATTTGAATCTGCTCATATATGCGAAAAAATGTCCTGAAATTGTAACGCATTCGACTTGGTCACTTGAACAGGTTGCCTCATGATATGTTTACAAGGTGATCATTTCATAGCTGACAGGGATCCCAGAATCCCAGATGAATAATGACACAGTGCACTGGGAGTGATGCAGCTAAACAGCCAGTTTTAATCACTACAGAATATGTTACATACAATCGTTTGGTCGTGTCACCTTTGAGGTTGCTCGAGGTCACAGTGTTTCTTACAGGGAACTAAGTGGAAACCTAAATTTTGTGGCATAATAGGTGACAGA
This sequence comes from Lepas anatifera, assembly GCA_034440635.1. Classification (NCBI taxonomy): domain Eukaryota; kingdom Metazoa; phylum Arthropoda; class Thecostraca; family Lepadidae; genus Lepas; species Lepas anatifera. The sequence goes on from JAOTON010000870.1 coordinate 1,492,377, forward strand.
GGAGAGCCGTAGAAAGAAATGTTCAGCACCATTGGAACACTCTTGGTGAGCCCAAACGGATTATGTATTTTATAATATTGCCTAGTCAAATGCCAAAATTAACCTGCTTTGACTTAGAGCCAGGCTTAGGTCTGTATCGTAAAAAGAATATTAATCAAACTGCAGTGGCAAGTCAGACACGACAACGTAAAAATAAAACCTCCATCGCAATTCTCGACAATTCTCAATTTTCTCAAGTTATCAAAATTTACCAATTGCCCCATGCGTTTCTAATGGAAAGATCATGACGCTGACCCTGCTACCGGTTATCGACATAGAAAACCTGCTACGAAAAATTATCTTGCTCGGCAACCTTACTATGTAATGTGAATCTAACCACGATAGGCTAAATTTGATATTATTGATGCACCTCCCAAAGTTTTTTCGAGGTTAGGTCTCTTGACCTGGGTTGGCAGTCTGACCTGGTATGACCCAGACCTAAAATTTTGCCAGAAGCTGCAAAAATTTCGAGTTAGAAGTACATGAAGTACGGTGGCGCTGCGCGAAGGTGTTTATTTTTACTACCTCTCGAGACTTGAGGAGGCCGGTTTCCCACCCCCTGGGGTGGGCGCGTGTTAATTGTCATACATTCTGACACTTGCACGATGAAAATTTCGTAAAGACAAAGCAATATGATTGCCAGCAACCGATTACAGAAGCAATCGCTATGTTTGCGGCGTTAAACATAAGGCTGTACTACCGCAGTGGTCAAAAACCGTCTACATACCTACCTTAGGTGCTAAATATTTGAAACTTATAGCAAGAACGCATTTTTTTCTATCGAAAGATATTTTATGAAGAAGCATTTTTGATGTGTATAAAAGGGCAATTTCAACTGCGAAAAGGTCAAGCTAGGTCAAAAAGAAAAGGTCAAACAAATTAAAAGGTAAAAAACTTTCAAATTTTGAAATTTTCTTTTTTTCAAAATAAAGTATCTTTCAAGACGAGTTCAATGATATACAAAACTTGTTAATCAAGCTATGTGTTTTTGAGTTATGAAGCATCAAATATGGGTCTACAAGGTGACCTCCCGAAAATGCCTCGGGCTATAACCCGGTCACCGTTGGTCGGAGGGGGCTAAGATTCTCACAGGCGTGCTTCTGGCCCAAAACTACCCCGGAGACAAAGTTTCAGATTTTTTCTAGATATGGTGGTGTCAAGCCTTGGTCGATCTGTCCTGGAATGCCCCAGATACCTGTACTTCCGCATCCTGCGGGAACCACGTTTCATGTGGCGCCAGAGTATCTTTTGGGGCGCTAGGCATGGACAATCCAAATTTTACCACCAGGGAGGGGGTAACAGTGAGATGGAGTGGGGAGCCATTTGGATCAATAGGAGTGGGGGCATTGTGGGGGCATTGTGGGGGCAACTGTGTGAGCTAGAAGAAGTTAGAAACGCAGAAACTGCATTATTCGGGAAGTCGGGATCACCGCTCTGCATGGCAGTTAATCCGCCTTTACATGACGATGGGGGCTCGACAAGTGAGATGGGAACTCGCGTTTCATAAGCTACCATCTGGAGGTTTCATGGAGCGAAGAGGATGGGCGGAGCCGTGGGAGAGAGGGGGCATCGGCGACCCCTGAACAAGTTGATGGCACCGACCTGTAATGTCGCCCACCCTCCCCTCAGGATATAAGGATGGACGCCCTCGCGATAGGATTTAGCGCCCACAGCTGATAGGTTTTGTCATCCTAAAATGGCATCCCTGGTCCGGATGGCATCTCTGAATATGTGCCCCCTATCGAAAATTCTGGATCCGCCTGTGGCGCAGAGTTCTTGATCGTTGCAGGCTCCTGCCCCTCGCTGGATTCAGTATCAGTATGTATCAGTATATTATCGGTTATCTTGTGAGGCTTTTCGTTTCTCGTCAATACACACACACCTGGATCGCACAAACTGAGGAACGTTGCACCGCGACACCACTATCACTGCAATATGGGAGAAAGCAAATCATAGTCGTACACATTTCATTAAAAGAGGCAGTACAAAAGTAAAAATAAAAGTATAAACATAAATACTCGCAGGCTAAATCCGAGTCTAAAACCTGATCATTATAGTAAAACTAAAAACTAAAAATTTACGTTAAAATTCACTAAAATATACAACTCGATGACTCGGTGCACCCAGCTAATCTTCCCCTGGTGAAATTCGTCTACTCTTAAAACTTATATGTTACATTTGTTTGTTGTCGGCTGTTAAAGGTGCCGCCGTATACGCCAGTCTCCGCTTCCTGCATTTGTCGCGGTCTGGGTGGGCGTAGATGCCCAGTCTGACGCGTTCGGTGGTTGATCGGTAAACGGAAATTTCGTAGGACCGTTGGTTGACCTGTGCTGAGTACACTTTTGGCTGACATAGTTGGTGGTACTCGGTGGCTCATTGGAGACATAAACCCTAGTCGTCTCGCTCCTGAGATATACGTTCAACTTCCGCTTGCCAGAGATGACTCGTGCGCAAAAATTGACAACTTTCTGTACCCTATGTAATTGTGAGCGAGCATGTGCCATAAATAGCTATCATAACGTGTGTGGATAACTAGTGCGTTAACTATTTGTTTTAGTACTATGGAGGAATGACATGACTGGCATGGAGAAGTCCAACTGGATGCCTGTGACTTTGGTTAGGTAACACCCATGACCGTGGCAACTCCAAGGCATGTGACAGATCCAGGATGCAAAGGCTAATCCAGGGGCACGAGCCTCTCGCAATTTAGCCCCAGCAGCCCGTTAAAAACGTCACTGGTACCACTGTGAAACGGATCGCTTTCCACTCCCCCCCTCCCCGAATGCGAGTATGTGGGCACTCCGGTGATGTTTGGAACCCTTGATAAGTTGCTTCGTCTAGAACTGGCGCCCCATTGATCTGAATGGCGCCCCCTAAGCCGGTGTGCTCCTCGCGATTGGTAATCCTGGATCCGTTCATGCTCGGAGGAGCTCGGTTCATTTGCGGCACCAGGTAGGTTGGTTAATTAGGAGGGGAAGGTGGGTTGAACGTGAGGCACCTGCCCCTCAGACATTTGCCTTGAATCTGCCCATAGTCCATGGACAACCTTCTCCCGCTACCACGCTGCTTTGCTATTCATATAGCGCTGTTCCTCATTAAAACTCTTAATCTAGCAATAATATATGCTGAATTATATATGTTAATATCAATATCAGTTTAAATCTAATATGATGTTAATATTCATATTATGTAAGAAATATCATGCCAATATTCATATATATATATATATATATATATATATATATATATATATATATATATATATATATATATATATATATATTTCACACAGACCCAAAGCAGACGTGATAAGAAGTATACAATAAAAGATACGAAAACGAAAAAGTGAAATCTGAAAGCAAAAACTGAATTGTTCAGAAAACCTAGATTGGCTGTTAGGTTCCCACGTCTCTACGCACGAGCTGTGGGAACCGAAAAGCCAATCTAGTCATTCCGGTCACCAGATGTGTTCTCCTTCCCTTGAAGTATTTCATGGTAAAACAAATATGACAAGAGCAAGGCATAAGATTGGTTGTTTCATTAGATCATAAATTGCTTTCTGAACAGTTAGGATTTTTGCCCTGCCAGCATAATTAGGAACAATTAGGAACACTTAACTCTTTCATATTTAGGCACAATACCCTAAAGGCGCACAGTCTCACATTTGAACTATTTGCGCTCAATTGTTTTATTTTTCATCAAGACATTTCGAAAACATCGAAATACAGCTCCTTTCCCTCCATTATGTCCCCAGTATTGAAAACGCCCAGACTAGAAAGATGCTTAGAATACAGTGAATTGTGAGGCATTGCAATTGATAAGAGACCATGTCTTACAAAAATCGGGAAAACTTTGTTAAAAAGCACATTAAAATCGCGACTACGTACTTATAGGTCCTCACAAGCTCACAATGAAGTGGAAATGGGCGCTATATGACCTCGCAGGTTGGCGCGCCCCTAAAACCCAATAATCAATCAACAATGAAGCGGAAAAGATCGCGGAGTGTAGGAAGCATATTCGGCTGACTTAAGCTTGACGGCGGTGTCATCTAGGTACATTTTCATCAGAATCGTGTGTATTAAGGCACTGTGCGTAATCATGCACAGTGCATAATTACCGATTATCTCCCCATATCTAATCAATTTTTAGATTTACAGTTTACACATCGCGTTTTGATGTATCCCGTGACTGAAACAGCCAGGAAATAAATCATCCATTTATTTCCGACAGACTGATGCTCTTCCTAATCCGGCTTGACGAAAGGATAGCTGTCCAAATCCCAATTCATGTCATATTCTGCCCTACGCCGTACAACCATCCAGACTCTCCTAAAACCTCTCATCAAAACTAAGACGACCATGGCTTTCGGTTCTAGAAAGACATTTGATCGTCGGCAGTACTAGGTATCTTGTGACTAGAGCCTGGTCTTTACAGGAGCCGCTCTATTTCTCAGCCAAGAGGCTGAGAAATTGTCGCTGCTTCTTTAAATTAAATTTTCAACGTCTGCATGATAAATTGAGACATCCTGATAGTTTCATTATTTCGAGGAGCAACATTTAAATAGGTACGTTTGAAGTGCGTCCCATTTGGGTAACGAAAAATGCGCAATATCGTCATCGCCAGATATTGGGAGTTGCAGTAGCCAATTAGTCGGTATGTTGGTCCATGGTTGGGCCGTGCTGTCCAGCAGCATCCGCGCCTACGGCACTCACCTGACCTCTTCTGACTGACGGCAGCCGGAGGCGACGCTTGGTCACATCGCACCGGTACACCACCCGTGCGGCCCCTGGTAGCAGCGGCACTGAGCTTTGCGGACCCTCACTCCTGAACTTCACCTGACACCCTCCACTCTCGCCGTTGTAACTGCCGCTCGCTGGAATTCCAGCCAAACAGCTCACTGAGGTAACATGGGCGCTACCATGTTTTGCGGCTATTGATTGTGGGCGCCTGCAGGACAGCAAATAGATGCTAGTGCCCTCTAGCGGGTAAAATATGAGACAGTAGTTGGGCCCAACAGACCAGCTTGGATATAAGCCATGGACATCTAGGTATGCTTACGTCCATACATGTATTTCCACCTTCACGATACATGGACAAGATGGTGCAACACAAGTATAAGAATGACAGGACACAGTACAGGAGCCACAAATAATATGCATGTTATTAGGTGCGCACCGCTAACATTCCCTATCTGTCGGTCGACATGATCGCACTCGCTTCGGTGTAAGATCAGATAATCAAAGATAACAGCGCTATTCACGCATACCGTGGGGGGGGGTAAAAATATGGAATTGACGACAACAACGTGGAACACAACACCAGCGCCATCGCGCCGCAGGCCACAGCCCACCACCAGGCGGGGGTCGCCTGCCACCACGCCGCATCACACGGGACACCCAGCTCTGCACCATCATCGCCCCTCCCGGAGAGGGCATTGTCGCCAGTGGCAGCAAACACCCCAGGAGGACCCCAAGCAACCGCCGCAAGCACGCGAGCGGCAGCCCAAGCCAACCAGGCGAGACCCCCGCCAGGCGCCGCCTCAATAGAAATGACAGCTTTCTTCCTTAAAGGTGGCGCGCCGGCAGGGGAAGCTACAACATACAAACCAGAGCCGGGGCAGAGCTGAGGAGCCCCAGCGCCGCCACCGCCCGCCCTGAAGAGGGCAGCACAGAAGCGACCCGCACCGCAGCAGGCGGCCAGCGAGCACCCACCGCCGGCAAACCAGCGGGGGCCCAACGCCAGGAGTATCTCGAGCCTCCCAGTCGCCCCCCGCCCGTCCCGGCCCCCACTTTCTATTTTTCCTATACCCATATTCTACATTTTGACAAGCTTATCGGCTAAATAACGTAAGGTAAACTACATAATCGGAATCAGCAGCCAAAAGTCAAACGGTACAAACAAGTTTCTGTCAAAAACTAAATGCGTGTTATACGCACATAGAGTGATGTCATCATTTTATTTGCTCGCATAAAAGCTTTCATTTGCAAATTGATATTTCAGTTTTTGTACTTTGCTCATAAGGGAAGATAAAAAATTGAGCGGGATGTTGCCTCTGCGCCACTAAGCGTGAGCAGGTAAGCTTATGATGAAACCTTGTGTCTTTATTTTGTTCCAGTTGAGCGATCAGCTGTACACGTTCTGGCATTGGAGTTATTATTCTATCTCTCATAGTTTGCATAATATCTGGCTGAAACTTCTTAAATGCATTTTGTTCATGGGTGGGGCAAGTTGATCCATCTATTGGGGTACGTTGAACAGCATATCCCCCCCAATATATCATAAGCCAAGAGGGTTAACAAAAACTCATTTTGGTGGTTTTGGAGCCCAGGAGCGCAGCCAAGGGGGGCACAGGGGGCATGTGCCCTCCCCATCGGTGCCGGAGTGCCCCTCTGGTCGCTAGACAGTGTTCTCCGTTAGGGCTGTGCCGTTCAAAATTTAGTACCATATGCTGCTGAACCTAGATGCATATAGACCGCATGTAGCAATTGAATTTATTGTTTGTCAATTGAGTACCCTTTTGGTCAGCTAGAACATTCTGTCGCGTTTCAAAGCACCCGGGAAGAGTATGAACACCTAATCTGCGTCCAGCTAATGCCTCACCGTCGCCAATAGTCGTACGGGCGAAGCTAGTCTGGTGCCCATTAAGCTCACCTGGTGCCCATGGAGCAGGTCTTAGTCCCTTGAGCTGATCACGTGCCCTCTGAGTTGACTTGATGCTCTCTGAGTCAATCTGGTGTTCCCTGAACAAATCACGGCGCCTCCTGAACCTATCTAATGCCCCCTGAGTTTGTATGATGCCCCCGAGCTTGCCTAGTGCACCATAAGCTGTGTTGGTGCCCCTTGAGCTGGTCCGGGCCCCTGAGCTGATAGCGTACCTCCCAGAATTGGGAGGCACGACTTGATCTGATACGCCTAAGCTGATCTGGGCCCCGAGCTGGTCGGGGGGCCACAGAGCTGATCGGTTTCCCCCTAAGCTGGTCTGGTGCCTCCTGAGCAGCTCTGGAGTTCCTGAGCTAATTGGGCCCACGATTTGGTGTGGAAAACCTGAGCTGATAAAGGACTTCTAAGCTGATTTAGTGCCCCTGACTTGATCTGGCCCCCTGAACTGACTCGACGCTCCTGAACTGACCTGGGGCCTAAGAGCTGATCTGGGTCCTGGGGGCACCCCAAGCTGGTTTGGGCCCTGGGGGTAACCTAAGCTGCTCTGGGCGCTGAGCCTGTGAGGGACCTTCAAGTTTGCCTGAGGTCCCCTGAGGTGATCTGGCGCCTTAAATTGTTCTGGGACTACATGGGCTGGTTTAACACACGTCCCGCTGGGTTCCCTGGCATGACGCGCCGCGCTGGGGAGGGGGGGCGTATTTTCCTCCTCCATATCGTATTTCCCAGATAAAGCTAAAGGAAAAGTACGGACGGTATTTGAAAGCTCTTAACGAGGCGAAGAGAAATTATGATAACTATTTTCATGTCAGGTCAATATTGAGGTTAGCATAGGTCAAGACACAAACGCATTACCCAAGTGTGAATTTGGCAACCTTTGGTGACCTCATTATTGACCTGACTTCAAAATGGTTGGCTGCAGTCTGATGTTCCTTTCCAAGAGCTTTTGAGTGATATTCAGAAGCTTGATCTAGATCATCTAGGAGCAGAGCTACATCCTGGTACCCCGTTCTAAAAGAACAAAACCGGCTTACTTGGACCTAGCAATGACGTCATAACTCGTTGACTTTACCTCATATCAATTTGCCAGGGATGAGGTGGCTTAGTGGATAGCACCCTTGCCTTCTAAACCACGGGTCCCGGGTTCAAGTCCTGGTGGAGCCTCTGAATAAGTCAATCTGATCCCCAAAAATTCCTTCCAATAGGGTGAGAGTTGGCGACGGCGTATGACCCTGGGAGTTGGTGCGTCGGTAAACCCCAAAAATTATTATTATATAAATTTTCCACCAAGTTTTTCTTAAGACTGATCCTAAGAGACATTCAAAGCGACGCGTTTCTCATTTGAATGAGCTCGAAACAATTTGAAAAAATCAGTGAAAAGAGGCCAAGAATAACCCCTGGGCGGTGAAGAGCATTGGGCTCTTAACACATTAACGTTCCTAATCAGTTTGTCCCGTGGGCTTGAAGGTACAGGGAGAACCTTTTCTCGTCGGTATCACATCTCCCTCGACGCTTCCTACACCTTCTTCCCGCCACTCTCCCACCGCCACTCCGCTGAGGCTTTTGCTTTTTACTCGGCTTGTGCTCTTAAATAGTCTCAGGTGTATCGTGCGGTGCCTGCCGTCAGACTTCAACGCGGATGTGCTCCTGTCGTGTCTTTTTAAACGTACTTGTATGTGTATGTGCAAATACGTGTCATGTCTACAAAGACAAACTGTGTCTTAGAAATATTCTGAGCACAAAATTAGTTAACACAGCAAGACAGCCGGTATAGCTGAAACACCTGCATGAGTCTTCCCGAACACTTCCGCAGCTGCATAGAAAAACAACGATATCTCGTCCTATGTTTATTGCTGTAACTAGGTCAAAAGGTCACACGCCGAGATTGAACACATTGATTGTTGAGGTGGATCTCCGGTGGTCATGTGGTACCCATATCAGACCTTGTGGTCGATCATTTTCGTAAACTCCACGCGCTAATTGACACAGGATTCACAGGATGAGCCATTCTAAACACGGTTTGCCTGCTTGGTGGGAATATTATTGTAGGGAAATATAACATATATTGGATTTCCAGGTCAGATTGACGTTATTAGTAGCGTGCCTTCCTACTGACAGCTAAAAGTAAGCTTGTGGAACTGTGCTATAGCATCTAGTCTAGTACTACCACGTGCATGACCTTTTATGCATTTGAACAGGTTATAATGCGCTTGGCAAGTGCCCACTTGCATCCACACGACTCGACATTAAAACATCAATAGAAAAAACTAACACAACAACGACGGTGACTCGACTCACAAAACAAACACCACTGTCAGTGAGCGTCGTTATAGCGCTTATAGTAATCCTAATCATAAATTAACACGTCACATTTACACATAAAACAACCGACAGCATCACACAGTTTCAGATGTGCGGAGATGATGTTCTGTGGTTATGCGAACGCCTTTTAGAATGTCTACGAGTGACGTGACAGAAGGAAAATTACACTTTCGTGGAATAATGGGGGGTGAAAGTTTTTTTAGGAATAAATACATTGTGCAAGCTTTATAATGTCAAAATCAATGTGACCAGACCGAGGAAGTTGGCAAGGCAGCGATAGAAAACCCAGGTTTAGTAACAATAACTTACATATAATCGTGAAACTTAAAACATTAAAATGTAAATGCTGTAGTAAAATAGGCCTTGCAAAATACTCCGACCGATATATCGACATTTAGGCAGAGTTCAAGTGAGAAACCTTCTTGAATAAATATTCTGGAGGAGCACACAAAACATGTTTGGGCCTCCTAACGCTCTCGCACTACGGTATGCACTCCAAGCTGGTTCGACGGAACTCATTCCAGAACTCGCTGCGACCATATATACACACAAACCTACATAAGCTTAAAAGTGAGTCTTATAACCACATATTTTCCAGTTTTACCGTAACTTCCACGATGGTATGGGTCTTCACCAACGTTGGGTCGCCGCCATCAAACGTCGACTTCGTGGTCTTTGGCTTAACTAGTGATTCATCTAAACTCCGCTAGTAGCGCTACTGACACTTTGGAAAGATGTCGCAGTCGCCATTTCTTGAGCCGGCCGCCACGGCCCTCAAGTTTTCCATTCGGTCTCCGGAGCCCAGGGAGGAGGAGCTCCAGGCCAGGGCCGCGCTGTCACAAAATCAACACAGCAGGGTTAGAGTGAAAACAGCTTTGACTTCTAAGAAAATTTCACGCTTACGGTGCCGTTGCAATTCGCTGCGCAAGTGCATTTCTTGAAATATTTCAGATCATCCTATCCCAGAGAACATAGCACATATTTGGTGCAATAATTTGAAAGACTTTTCATCTTCTTGCGGTGCTTGTATTCAGTTTATTACCCACGCCACAGTTACACACAATGTACGAAGCTGAGTCCTTGACAAAATAGATATTACTGACTTTACAAAATCGTTTAACTTTTCAGGCCGAGCCAATATTGCACTGACCTACCTGGAAAAAGAAACATAACCACAGTAACCTTAAATTGATCTTCCGAAATGAGTTTTACCATTCAGGACTGGAGTCGTATCCGAATTCATCGTAAAACGCGGTAACCCATCAGGTCCGCATTGTGTAAAGTGTACTCTAGCAGATTTAGCTACCGGAATTTTTGTCATTTGGTACAAATATGTCGAAATTCGGCGTGTGAGTATAGTTGGCACGAGTGACAGCTAGCAGAGCGTTCATGGCCAGAACACATGAATTTTCAACAAGTGATTTCGTACGAACGACGGTATCAATAAATCATTCGATGTTGGTGTGCATCCTAAATTTTGTGCTCCCGGCAGGTAAGAAAAAATAATGGACGTTAAATACCTTTGGATTTCGAAATTTGTTTTAATGATTATTTTGCACATTCAACGCACGTATACAACAGAAAAATACAGTGTCCTGACTGCAGCAATGTCACCACAACACGCTCCAGTAGTGACCTCTCTACTCTCTACTATGGTGTGAAATCAAAAGGTGGTACAACATGTGAGTAGAACTCCTGAACTGGTTGATTTGTACCTTTTTGGCTGTTCCCTACCCCTCCTCCCCCACAAGCGACGTCGCCTAGGACCGCCCCTGTCTCACCCGACAATGGAGGGCAGCGGTCGCCAGTCGCGCCTGCTGGCCAGAGTGCAGAGTTGCCAGTGTAGGCAGTCCGCCTCGTCTGGGTACACGGCTGCCTCCACCGTCTTCAGCACGTCCAGCAGCTCCTCTGAAGTAGCCGGCTGCTCGCCCGAAGCCTCTCGACCCGTACTCGGGAAGCCGTTAGTGTCCTGGGGCAATACCACGGAGGCTGGAACTGACACTGCTGGGTAAAGTGACATTCACATGTGATGCGAACTAAAACCTAAACCTGGGAACAATACATACAAGGAGGGCGGGACGCTAGGCAACTTCTGTTTGGGTCTCAGCGACAGAATAAGCGAGGAAACCAGCAATAACGACTAAACAATACAGCAAGATAAATGTTGCATATCAAGTTTTAATCAATTACATCTGATCAATTTGAATGATTAAAATTTGATCAAATTTGGATGAATCAATTTCCCGGAAAGTCCAGCCCCAGTTCATTAAAAAATTCTAGTAGATATAGTAATAACTTTAATCACTGAAAGGTTGTTATAGAGTATCAGCCACATTACCCGTCAGTCTTGGGTTCGAGTCTCGTCGGAGTATCTGAATACGTGAATACCAGGGATGTGGATTGTTTTAGAATTGTGGGAGACGCCCAAATTTCAATAGATTAAAAATTACCATATTGAAAAAGATAGTATAGTTTAAGGTACGTATTGTCTTTCTCAGAGATCTGTAGAATGGTGTAATACCAATTTAAAGCCTACAGAATGAAACATAAAACTTTGAAAGGAAGTTCTAACTCTAACTACACTGAAGCCTTATTCGGGGTGCTTTGGCACTCCCGAATATATATATAAATCCACAGCAGGGGTGAATTCTGTTGCCGGAAGTTCTTACCTACAGGAAAAATCTGATTCCGCTGTATGGCTTCGGCAAATAGTGCCGTCAATTTCCCAACGATTATTGGGATTGGCACAAGGCTGGGTCTAATGCATTCACTATGTAAGAACAATTTTCTACGGCATGAAAAAACCTTAAGCCTTAGACTAGCTTCCCATTTGTTACTGTTACCTAAATCCCTTTTCTGTTCTCCTTGTTCTAATCACGTCATAAAATGAATGACCACTCAGCCCTTTCATGTAAGAGGGATCTATGCCAATTGACTTAAGCTCTTCCTAACGGGCTTAACAGGCGCAGTGGAGGGGGTCCTGAAGTGGCCCCACCTATTTTTCCCAGGTCACCAGCGAACCGTTCGCCGCTGGAAAAATGTCACCTAGCAAAACTGAGGGATTTTATGGGCACATCCATGGGCGAAGTACTTTTTTGTTAATCGGTTCATAATGTTTTTACTTCTATGCTTTCAAAGTCAGACCTATATTTTGAGACCGTTGCAATCGCACGGTCGCACCAGTTCACCTGTAATACTGAAGACCGAGTGCTGATGTAATAACGTCAGATAATCAGGATTATATGTCGAGGTCATCCTACATGAATATCAAGGTCAAGGTCAACGGTCACAGGTCAAGGTCACTGATCCAAGTGTTCCAGTCAGATAACATTATTCAGTATGACGTATGCTATGATATGACTTCATAGTTAAGGATGCTCAATTTTAAGGTAAATGTCACTGATTAAGGTCAAAAATATTTTTTCAAGGTCAAACCCTCATTTCCCACCCAAAGGCTGCTATAGTTTCATTTATATTGTTCATTATTGGGAATGTGTCATATTGTTACGTTGATATTTTTGGGGCTTATCGACGCACCAACTGCCAGGGTCACATGGCGACGCCAACTCTTTCCCTGTTGGAAGGGTTTCGCGGGAGCCAGCTTGCTCTTTGTTCAGAGAAGCCGCCGGGCCTTGAACCCGGGTCGGCTGCGTGGCAGCCAGTTACGCTGACCACTCCACTTTCGGGCGCCCCTATATTGTTACGTTATAGGTTAGTGACCTTGAATGACCTGAACCTTAAACTTCCCGAGAAAATTGTGTGAGACAATTGCTCTATGGCCCTATTCTGATTTTAGTATATTCCCTGTTTTATCTGCATAATCACGGAATGTCCCTATAGGTCTGAAGCACGGCCCAGATTTCAACTCTACTACTCCTTTGGCCTTAAAGATATTGACACAGGTCAATGCAGCTTAGACATAATGTAGATCACCAATGTCTTCGTACACCCCCAACCGGGAATTTTTCTCACCCTCTTGGTCTTTGAGATCTAAGGGAAGACACTTTAGGACCCCTCCACTGCGCGTTGACGCCAGAACCCTCTCTACTGCGTGTGCTATCAAGGGATAGAGACACAAGCTCGGACAAGGTTTAGGGCTTAGTAAAAACAGCACTGGCCACTTATTTGCACAACAACTTGTTTACAGTCACATCAGAACTCGTGTATACATGGGAAACAAACCATATCGGGCGAAAGCAATAGCATGCCTTTATTCTGCAAATACGGAAGCCAAATATAATGCATGTATGTATGTACATACAAACGAATTGCAATCATCTTCAATTGACTCACTTGTACAATCATGCAGGACCAATCTTAAAGAGCAGTGAGCGGTGCAATATAGCCAAGGCACTGCAAACCCCCTAAAATACCAAGTTACACAATGCAACAGAGTAGCGCAAATAGTAAGGCAAAGAACAGGTAATCTCAGCTATTCACCTAACAACCACATAGAAAAAGTAATATAAGAACAGGCTAACTACTCACGCTTATAACAGCATTATGAACTACGAGGGCGAAGTATGCCATCAGGCCGAATCCGGCTAGCGTGAGGGCCATCAGGTTGATGATGCTCTCAAAAGTGACGAAGTTGCCCAGAAAGCCGTAGCGGGTGCTACCCAATCGGGAGGTGGTGGGTTTGGAGGGCCTCAGCGGCTCCAGCGGCCGCGCCAACCGCTGAGTCACCCTGGGCAGAAGTCTGGCGGGCAACAGTCACCGGCGTCGCTGTCAGTATGTCACAGTCAGTGTCGCTTTGTCAGTGTCACCGCCACGGGCCGGCCACAGTATGGAGACACAGTCGGTGTTAGTAAAAGGCAGCGCAGCTGACTAGTTTGTTAGTTGACACGGATGGTCGCAGTATAAAGACACTTTCAATAGAGGTCAGACATAGCTGTCGGTGTTAGTAGAGGGCAGCGCGGCTGACTACGGTTGTTAGTTGACACGGGTTGGTAGCAGGATGGAGACACGGTCTGTCGGTGTTAGTAGGGGCAGCGCGGCTGACTACGGGTGTTAGTTGACACGGATGGTCGCAGTATAAAGACACGGTCAATAGATGTCAGACATAGTCTGTCGGTGTTAGTAGAGGGCAGCGCGGCTGGCTACGGTTGTTAGTTGACACGGGTTGGTAGCAGGATGAAGACACGGTCTGTCGGTGTTAGTAGGGGGCAGTGCGGCTGACTGCGCGTGTTAGTTGACACTGGTTGGTAGCAGGATGGAGACACGGTCTGTCGGTGTTAGTAGGGGGCAGCGCGGCTGACTGCGCGTGTTAGTTGACACAGGTTGGTATTAGGATGGAGACACGGTCTGTCGGTGTTAGTAGGGGGCAGCGCGGCTGACTGCGCGCGTTAGTTGAAACGGGTTGGTATTAGGATGGAGACATGGTCTGTCGGTGTTAGTAGGGGCAGCGCAGCTGACTGCGCGTGTTAGTTGACACGGATGGTCGCAGTATATAAACACAGTCTGCCGGTGTTAGTAGAGGGTAGCGCGGCTGACTACTGGTGTTAGTTAACACGGATGCTCGCAGTATGGGGACACAGTCTGTCAGTGTTGGTAGAGGGCAGCGCGGCTGACTACGGGTGTTAGTTGACACGGATGGTCGCAGTATGGGGATACAGTCTGTCGGTGTTGGTAGAGGGCAGCGCGGCTGACTGCGCGTGTTTGTTGACACGGGTTGGTAGCAGTATAGAAACACAGTCTGCCGGTATTAGTAGAGGGCAGCGCGGCTGGTCAGCTGAATGCGAGGACGGGGTGCTAGGTGATGCTTTTCCAACCAAGCTTCAAGAAAGAGTTGTGATACAAACGAGGATTGAAGGATTCCTGAAAACAAATATATAAAACGGAGATAAATATCCGGTCTCAGAAAGAAATTCAGCACAACTTAACATCGCAATTTGCGTAGGATAGAAACACTGAGAAATAATATCACCACTAAAAATAGGTGAGTAGCTAAATAAACCTAGGGACAATCTATTGATTAATTGACAATCTATTGATATTGATAATCACGAATGTAATCAAAGTAAAAACATGCAACTGGTTCATTCGTATCTCAGTAATTTACCATGCGTAATAGTACAGGTGAGGTGCGTGTAGCAGATGCACCAATACTAATTTTATGCTGTAAAAATCCAGTTCGGGACACGGCCTCACTGCCCCAGTGTGCGCCACCTGACGTGCTTGTCGTCGAGGCACGCGCGTGTCGCCGGTGCCAGTTCTGGTCCCCGCACAGTGGGTCAACGACCGCTACCGCGACTCCATGGCGTCTGGCAGAGAAGCCTTCTCGGTCCGCTACACGGCGTCTTTTGGCCTACACACACCGGCGGAGCTTCGCGGCGCGTGGGAACAGTAGCGGAACTGATGAGGCGAGGCTGAATTAGTGAAGAGTAACGTGACAGGCTGGTAACTTTATGAGTAGAGATGACCCGTGTCGTGTTCTTGGTCATCACGCGTTGAAAATTGTGCATCGGATCGTTCTAAGGTACATTCATAACGGATTCGGAAAGGACAGGCTGGTCATATATTGACAATATTTTCGGATTTCTTTGCAATTACAGTATCTTGGCGCACTGGTTGAATCAAACACATGAAGGCAAGGTCAATGCGCATTCTTTGATCACCAACCAGCCAATTGTATTGGTAACAAATCGAATCGCTAACGCATAATTGAAACAGTAAAACAACCACACAGATTCACGCTTGGAAGACTCCCTTCCCTTCTTGTAGCGTGGAGACCTAAAATACCGCAGACTATGGCGTGAAAACAGTCAACTGGAGTGCATAGCACGGCCTAAGCGGCTCCGGGACCACAGGCATTCCGGCGGGCTGCGGATATGGAAGGTTATGCTGCTAGTCAAGGTGAAACGTTCCCATCCCATCCATGCTCCTCAGTCAAAAAGGAGTCGGGCCGCGTCGGAGGCACTTGACGTTGCTGATGGATATGGTTAAACATACAATAATTTGGATTTTAAAACTGCATATCCATACCGTTTTCAATGCATTAACTGCATAGTCATGCCAGTTTTACTTACATTTTCCGCATGTGTAAAAGTGTGCCTGGTAAACACTTCGATGATTTTCCGGAGAGTAAAGCGATGATTATGACACTTTACATCTAAAAACGTTTATTTTTTCATTACAGGCCAATACGATGACGATAAATTTGTGGCAGTTTTTATTCTTTCTCTTACTAAAATGTGTGTTTTGACATTTTTGAGGTCACCGTTATCACTCAGGATAGTTAATATGGTTAGCCTGATCATTATCGACTATAAATTCTGAAGTTTCCCATTCAAGCCGCGCTCCTACAAACAATTCAAAACAGCCACTCTCTCATTAGGCTTGTTACAGTCACTGCTGTCAGGTAGCTTTATGATTATGTTGTTAGGACTTGGCGCTCCCCTGTTGTTTAGCGATGACGGGAAAAACTGTTAGGAGGAAATACACCAGTCCTCGGGCCCTAACAGTAAATGTTCTATGCATAGTATACCTCACGCTCAGGTAAATACGTTCATATCTATTGACAGGTTACTGGATCAGAAGATTGGGCGTGTCAGTTGGCTAACTGCATGCTAACTGGAACGTTTTAGGTTAGGTAGGTTAGGTAAAATAGGCAGACAGCTACTTTATCTGATCAAAACAGCTGACTGGATGCCTGAATTTCCAGTTGGATTGGTTGTTTTGATGCTTAGACAGGCTTATATATGTTGACCTAGTTGCGTTCTGAATCAGTTGGTGTCACTGGCTATGTGATGTGTTATGCGGCTGCATATTCGATACCCAAACAAAAGTTACCTATCATGTATGTCCTCGCGTAATGCTCAGACGGGAAAGTGATTGACCTAGGTTGGAATTCGTTAAATTGGTTTGGCTGGAGTGGCGCATTCACGCGTAACTATGTGCCAATAAACAACTTGATACAGAGAACAGTAATATAAACACATAACAAGTAATATACAAAGAATGACTTAATTCATTTAACAATGCTCTCTTACGAGGTGTACTCAGTCTCACCAGATCCCAACGCTGATACCTGATACTGGTTTTGGTCATTTGTATTAGCTTCATAAAACTGATAGGAAGTGATATATGTCAACATGGGACTTACATTAAGTGGCTATATGTAATGAGATTTGAACCGGAGATAGAGACTTCCCTTCCTCCTAGACATCATTTCCAGGGAAATTGGATATAATGGAGCGAGGAGCTCGGGTGGGAGGAAGTGTTGGAGCTTGAAGACGCGGAACACAGTTCACTCGGAGAGCTGCACGCTCAGGAGGCGAATTTTAGAACTAACAGAATAGCACACCGCTGTTTTTCGATGCCCTTCACCACTGAAATACCAGCACATAACCCGTGGAGGCACCTCATTCCCTTTAATAAATCGTATGTTATTGGACGTGGACTTGGTTATTTATTGGTTATTGGACTTGGAACCAATACCGGAAATAATGTGCTAAATCTTGCCAATAAATCAGCTCTAAAACCAGAACAACAAAACAATCACCAAGGTGTTGTTGAACCTTATTTAGACTAAATCCTGCAACATTTGAACCGGACTAATGAACTTCTAATGTACTCTCTCTCTCTCTCTCTCTCTCTCTCTCTCTCTCTCTCGGCTTGCCTGTTTCTGAGGTCTCCTGAATGAATTTTGTCCTTTCTTTCTCACTGCTTTTATGTTTTATTTAAGATATCTGTTGATTTTATATCATGCATGTTGATGACGTCAAAACATGTAGCTTCCCAGCAATGTCTATGCTAGGGACAACAAATGATATCTTATCATTCAGCGTGACGGCAAATACAGCAGAGGTTTCGGTTAGCCGGAGACAGCCGCTTACCACGAGTCTGAGGCAAAGTTCACGGACCTGCCAGTCCATCGCGCTGGTGGCGAGGTAGGTGCAAACCAAAACAGTGGAGGGCCCAGTTCAGGCTGTTAGTCGATGAGTCAGGGAAGTAGCGGTGACGTCCGTCGATTGTAGTCCGTCGCCACCACGGCTCAGCCAAGTGTCTCAACTTATGACGTCACTTACCGACGAAACAGCGGCGGCAGTCACCAGGACAACAGCGGCGATAGTTCCAAAAACAGCCGCTAGGGTGTTGACGGCGGATTTGGAGGAGCCTCCTTGGAGTCGCTGCCAGATGCGAGATTTCCAGCCGCTGCAATAGCCACGGCTGTCACCAGAGAAACACAAATTCCAATGTCGCCCCTAGGTGGTTTGCTGTCAAGGTCGCCGTCAAGTATTAGTCCGGATGCCCCAGCTCCCGTCACGTGCTCCTTGGCATGCCGATTGTTAGTACATATTAGTGAGAAAGAGGTATCCTGTACATTCTAGTGGAGGTGTTGCATGCTGGTAAAGACGGCCAAGGACACTGGAAGAGTACAGCAGGTTGACAGTGATTATAAGTGGGTAAGTTGGAAGCTGCCGGTAGACTAGTACATAGCAAACCGACATGTTAGTGCGGGGGCCACAAGCTTCCAGGCCATGCTGCTTCGGTTAAAGTCATATTGCTTACTTCACTGTCAACAGAATAATCGTAGTACAATTGTCAATGGTTGGTACAGCTGTTAGTTGGTCCTCAGGTCCGGATTGGTTGGCACCAGTCGAAAGAAAAAACGTCGGGTTAAAATTGCGATATGCCTTTGTGATGACTAGATGAAAGCAAAAACGGCACGGGGTAAAATTACTAATTTTTTCTATCCAGCCCAATATTTACACTGAACTTCACTAATTCTGTTTGAAGTTAGTTGAAGACAATTTTTTAAGTAAAGTCGGGAAGAGTCGATCGCTTGGGAAATGTTCGAGTTTCCGTTTGGGCATTTGCTCAGGTCCTCCGTGGATTGAAATATAATCATGTTTCAAGTAATAGCATTGATTATTCCAGGGCATAACATCACTTGTAGAAAGCACAATCGATGAGAAGTGTCAGTCATCCCATCAGAGCATATACACAGCTGTGCAGTGCATCCCATTGTTAGTATAAGCCTCCATTACACCTATATACCAAGGGTTAGTAGGATAAAATACACGCTTAGACTCAAAGGCAGATGATACGCATTAAACAGTCGTCTGAAAAAAATTGAAGACCGGTGTATATAAGTGTGGCCGTTGCAGGGCATCAAGAGATCGGCGTATATTAGTATGATTGTCAGAAGAACACCCGCAGCCAGTGTATATTGTATGGCTTCGGAAAGCCAGTGTATATTAGTATGGCTGTCGGAAACACCCGCAGCCAGTGTATATTAGTATGGCTTCGGAAACACCGCCGTGTATATTAGTATGGCTTCGAAACACCGAGCCAGTGTATATTAGTATGGCTGTCGGAAATACCCGCAGTCCAGTGTATATTAGTATGACTGTTGGAAAACACCCACAGACCAGGGTATATTAGTATGACTGTCAGAAGAACACGCGCAGCCAGTATATGTATATTAGTATGGCTGTCGGAAGAACAACCGCAGCCAGTGTATGTATATTAGTATGGCTGTCGGAAATACAACCGCAGACAGTTTATATTAGTATGGCTGTCGGAAAACACCCGCAGACCAGTGTATATTAGTATGGCTATCGGAAAACACCCTCAGCCAGTGTATATTAGTATGACTGTCTCAGGTCATCGACTTTCAAACGTCCACGTATAGTATGTCAAGTATTAGCATAGGTCGAACAGTCGTCAGTAACATCAGTAGCATTCAGTATATAAACGCCTTGCCATAAGATTGGTATAAACAACTTGTAGTATGATAATAGTTGTCAGACAATAGTTGTCATAGCCAGATATTTGCATCAATGATAACTGCTTGTATTATCTTGATAGCTTCTAAGCACAAACAGGATAATTTTAAGGTAAAAGTGACGCCTATGGTCTACAAAAACAGGAACAAAACCATTAACAGTTTACATGACCATTTCGGACAGCTTGTTGCCATAAAAAACAAATAATAGCTAGGTGTAAGCCATTTATGGGAATAGTTACTCTCCTTTTAAGAGCGCAACATCTGATCTCCCAAAAGCCTCCCAACATGGTGAGAGTGGTAACGCCGTATAACCCTGGATGCTAGTGCGTCGTTAAACCTCTACAGTTATTATCATTAGCGCAACATTTTAATGCTGACCTGTTTTTACGTCTGGTACTCACGGTGAAGACGCTTGGTTTGGTCTTTGGGGATTTCGCTTCAAGTCCTGGGGTGCCAGGGGTCCTGGTCGCATCTCCATTCCATTCCCGTCTTTCGGCGGCGCTAGTTTGACGTGCTTGGTGTTGATGACGCGTATATCGTAGGGAAAGTCCTCTCGTAAATGAGGCGGTACGAACGGATCCTGACCTGGTGCTTTGGGAGCCTTCGCCGGTACCGCAGCCTGGCGGTGACTTGTTGAAGCTGAGCCTGCTGAGGCACGTTTAAAGGGCTCACGCGCAGATTTCAGGGGCGTGGATGAGCCCGGGGCATTCTTGTAGTAGGAGACCGGGGAGCTGGCGGCGCCTGACTGACGATACTTGCCGGAGCCGCCGTTTCGATACTCGTACTTATGGACAGAGCCTTGGACAGGTTTTGAAGCTGATGACGTCGGTGATGAGTCTCCGTCTCCGGCGCTTCCGGGTGCGCTCCTGCGTCGGTACAAAGACGCGTCGTAATCGTCGACGGTGGGCGCCCAGGGTCGGTAGCGATGGGTGGTTGTGGCTTCATACTTTGAGTCGACATTAACGCTATTCGAGCCAGACTTGCCACCCAGCCGGTGGTTCAGAATGTGTGGGTCCACGAAGTCCGCCCAGATAGTCCAGTTGAGTTTTCTCGCCTCGCGCTCTGTGAGAGGCCTGTCAAGCTGTGGAGCTTCCTTCGTTTGTTCTTGTTGGTGCTCCACTTCTTCGCTATCCTCTACATCACGCACAACGCGCGGTGAGCGAACGAGGCCTCCTGAGACTTGAGCTAGCGCTGGATCAACCTTCAGAATCTCAGATCCTGTTATGCTCTTTTGTTGAAATGGGCTCTCCGGCACCTCCTGTGAGGCTACATCCCCGTGGTCTGCATCGATATCTTCGATATCATCAGTTGGGTGACCAACGCGCCTGGCCATCGCTGTCTCCTCCATCTTCATCTGCTGGACGTAGGTCTGGGCGGACGCGGCGGCACAACGCTGCAAGGTCTCTGGTCTGGGGTCACCTCTCCACAGATTTGCACACCCCAGCGACCGATATCTGTCAATATAGCACACCGAGGTCAACACAAACGTCCACACACTATTCAGGATGAAGAATGGATACAGGATTTACACCTATCCCAAAATACATATTATTTGATATATGTACATACCGTTTTGGTTTGTTTAGTTTCACACAACCATAGCGATAGTGAATTGAGGCTATGACCCGGACCATGCCTGGAGGAGACGCCAGTTTCCATAGCATCTGTTATCGATGGATATTCTGCCCAGATATTATCGGGACTCGGATATGGCTCACAGTGTGTATTATTATTTCAAACCTTAAAACGTAGCAAAATGCATTTGGGTGAAGTAATGCTGCCTCTTCTAAGTACCACACGACAAGCCGCTCCCTCACCGCCGCCAAGTATAAATCCTGTATTACAAACACTTCCACACCACTGATGTAGCTTGAAGTGTCTTAGCGGGCCTGCGGTGACTAAAAACTATCAGGAGACGGAAGGACACGGCTGTCCCTACATAGGGGTAGGGATAAAGGAGGTGATATTCTACCCGGAGGAGTCGTTGCTGCCACAGGCACATGAGCTTACAGCCCCCAGGTAAAATAAGGATAAGGACAATGATTGCTGATTTGAAAGCAAACACTCTCACACAATCACAAACACACTTGGAATATAAAAACTCAAAGAATATGATAATACAAAATTGTTAATTATTTGGCATCGTGTTCACACTGTCTTCGATTTCATCAATTGTGTTCCTTACGGCTCGTTTTGCTTGATACAGTTCAACTTTCTAGACTTCAGTATTGTTCTCATCCTGTGTTTCTTAACACTTGCAGTGGAAGGGGTCATGAAATGCCCCCCACCTAAGCTTCCAAGGTGGCCGGAGAAACATTGGCAACCGGAAAATGATGCTTGAATACCTTTGAGAGAAGTGATGAACGCTTTGTTTAGTGATTTTTTTATTTGGTCAATAACTCCTTTATTATAGGCTTTCAAAGTCGCATCTATATTTTGAGCCCGTCGCATCGTACGGTCGCTCCAGTTCGCCTGCTCTGTAGACCAAGTGGGGACATAACCACGCCATTTGTCGGAATTTTATTTCAAGGGTCACCTGACATGAAGCTTAAGGTCAAGTTTAACGGTCGCAGTCAAGTTCATTGAAACATTTTCAAGGTCCTTAATCCCAGTGTTCCAGTTAGATGATATTAAAAATTGGCTTGTTGAATGTCAAGGTCGAGGTCAAGTGTCAAGGTCAAAAGTTTTTTTCAGAGTCAGCTCCTCATTTCCCCCAAAGGTTTCTATAGTGTCAGTTGTATTGTACATTCCTCGGAATGTCACTATTGTTACGCCATAGGTCAGTGACCTTGAATGAACTTAACCTCAAACTTTCGGAGAACATCATGTGGAACCTTCTCTGCATGACCTTAGTCCACTTTCAGTGTACTCCCAAGCAATTTTCCCCATGATCATGGCATTTTCCAGTACGGCCCAGAATTGACCTTTGCGATCTCATTTGACCTTCAGGATATTGACCTAGATCGATAAACTTGATTATAATGTAGATCACCATCGCCCCATGCACCCTCAAACAGATGTGTTTCTAAATATATGGGGTTTTGGGATATCAGTGGGGCACTTTAGGACCCCTTCCCCACTTTAGGACCCCCTTCCTTTGAGGCCAGACCCCTCTCCAATGCGCTTGTTAAATATCCCTTCCCGACTTATTTTTGTATATTCATGAAATGTTTCGTCTACGTTTTCTTCTAAAAATTATTACCCCTGGGATACTTTGAGATTCTAAATATTCTGGACGATTAAGCTTCTTTACTCATATGATAACGTTTCCAAGTTCCTTCACAGTTTTTTTATAATAACCTGAGGCTGGAATCCGGTCCATGTCCGTTTCTAAGCTGAATTGTGTTCTCTTAAGTGACCTGAATAATACAGACCGTGAAAAATTGCAAATAAGATGTCAGAGCTCGTATTCTCCTTTCCCGACAACTGTTTTGGGTGCGTGCCGAATAACGACATAGGCCTAGTACCAAAAAAAGTGAAACAAGCTTCCGTTCCAAATGCTGTAAAAATGATTTGTCGCTGGAGCGGGCCACGAATCGAATATTTCCATCGCTGGCGGATTGAATTAAATCGTATTTTTCCAGCTAATTCAAAATACTGTGACCCTCGGTATTTATCCGTATTCCTATTTCCATCGATTTTGCACTGTTTTCCAGGTGCGGCTTGGATTGGGATTTACGTAGAATTATGGTATGCAAATGGATTGGCCTCGATGTTTCCGAGCGAACTCTGGATGTCGGCCAGATTTGATTTAGTTTTACTTAACCATGACTGCGTCATGGCCAAGTAAAACTAAGGCCAAGATAAAACTTCCTAACTTATCTTTGTGAACAAATACCTGCAGACCGCCGAATTATCTGAGCAAGAAGCAGTCCGACTCCGCAATAAAAATTCCATCAGGGAAAGAACTAGCGACGCCATATAACCTCGGCAGGTGGTGCTTCAATAAGCCCCAACAATTAATATATAGAAAACCATTACAGCATCACCTTCATTATAAGTCACGTTCAGCATACTGAGACGTCATGCCAGGTCAGCCTGCTGTGTCACCTGCCTCCAGCTCGTACAGCCGGCGGCGCCCCTCCAGACCGTCCGGACAACGTGGGAACCTCGATGGAGACGCAGCGACTCTGGAGCCACTTCCGAGGGATGCCGACCCACGCCGTGGAGTCAGGTGTGGGCTGTGGAGCACCATCCCAGTCTCTCGCCCGCCGGACACCATCGGTAGAATAGCGGTCCTTATCCGGAGCCGTTCCCACCAGCTATACCATGATGCGGCAAGATTCCAGGAGTCGGTCACGGGAGGGAAGCTGACTCGCTCTACACTGAGAGAAAAATTGAGTCTATTTAGATAAACTGAGTCGGTGCTGAAAGCGAGTCTGGATTCTGGTGTCAAACTCGGTTGGAATCAGGCAGAATCAGGCTCATTGTATTCCCGTCGCAGACTCAATGTAATCTCTTGAGCTGGATTGAGTCTAGCACGTAGTGTTTTCTGAAGCTCATTGAATGATCACCGTAAGCTCGGGAATAAAATGTCTGATGACTGGTTTCAAATGATTTTTCGCTCGGTATAGAAAAACTCCACGGCATCAATGTATTCCATCAGCAAAATCGTCATGGAAATCATTATATTTCAGCTCTCCACGAGACATGGTTGAGAAAAATATGCCCCTCCACTCAACACGACAACTGAATTCGATGCAAGCCTCAAACGAAACCGCCTCTTTTGAGTCTGCACTTGGCATAAAATTAGTCTAGTAGCAAAACTGATGCTGGTATAATTGTAGTCTGTGTGGCATACTTTGAGTCGTGCCTGGAGTTTCATTAGGTTCACTAGATGTTCCTCGTTAGTCTTCGTGTTTTTTTCTTAAATTGAAACTTTCTGTAAAGATGTTACTTATCGTGCTGTTGTGGCCTTGCTATTACATTAGCTTTGTCTAATGATAATGAGGGTAATCCAATTTGTTTACAGTAGTCTACTTCAGCCTCAAGAAAAGATAATATAATAATAACTTTGTATTAGGACCAAACATTAAACAACAATCCCGTTCACCATTTTTCGGACACACATGAAATGCCTTTAATGAACAGTCCTCTCTTATATCGCCCAGGAGCGGTCCAGGCTTACACTTCAAGCACATGTCGCTGTCATCAGAGATAGTAGCCCTCACTTACTTTGGATACTTTGGATATATAGATATTATTGTAGACATGTTTGCTTCAAAGTATCCCGACATGGCTGAAAAATATCATTCTGTGCACGGTATTGTACAGAATGAGACTGACCTCTGTCCAGCGATGGACGTGCGTTTCAGGGGCTCCTGTGAAAATCCTTCCAATCTTTTTAAGCGCCCCTAATATGTGCTCAAAGTGAGCTTAAAATGATCTTTAGAACACGTGGGTGACTGTATCCAACAGTAGCAGATGTTCTGCACTACTTCATCAACTTTGCATAGCAAGGGTTGTTCTGCGCGGCCAAACTTGGGGCTTCAGTGCATGTTGCCATCATCTAGCTGACACACATGGACCCCTGGTTTTTGCCAACAGTACAGTGAATGCCTGAACCTTCGCAGCCCCAGTATGCTTCTTCACTCTCGCTAGCTCTCAGCGGAGTCTGTCGGTCATCAGACCCAGCTTAAGCTTCTCATCTTGATCCGTTATCACCGCTAGGTCTGTCGATGTGGCTTCTCCGTAAACCATGCCAAATGCAGCGTGGCTTCTTCAGGCTCCTCAGGTCAAAACCTGAGTTGGATCGATGTAGAAGCACGTGCTAACGTAAAGTGAAAAGGGTCAGCTATTCCCCTCAAATTTCGCTCGGATCACGACGCCAAAGCTTTGTGGCCAGCTCTGCGTACAATGGCAGGAACACTGAAGATGGCGCGAAACGGCGAGTAAGTTTTCTCAATCGCGGGTCGAGCACGTGCATGCAACCTCCGGATACGCTTTGACGTGGGATCAAAATACACTGGGGTTTCGAATGATTCTGCAGCTAAAGCTCCCATATTCCTGGTTATTTCTGGTGACAGAATATATTGATTCCTAATATAAAATTAAACTTTGATGAAGTTATTAATAGCTCTTTGAATTTCGTGGCTAGAATAGGTCGAGCACCTATGGTAAAATGATGCTTTGTGGCGTAAAAAAGATCCCACTTGTAATACCATATTGGTATCATATTAAGCTTCTTCCCACTATGTTTAGAAGCCGAGAACCATTTTAAGCTGTCAAGGCCTACAAAAACACTTCCTGTGCTGGCGATTATGCTGGGAAGAGGATCTAATGAGAGCAAGCATGCTCAAATGTTCCTTTAATAAGGTTTCATGGCATCATTTTATGCTCGAGCAGACCGTGATTCCGGATTAGATACACATAGGAATACAAATTTCTCTCAGTGTAAGACGTGGGGAATTAGGCGCAAGCGGTTTATTGTCAGAAATCAAAGCGACATAAAGTGTTCAGAAAATGAATAGTGATGTAAAGTTGGATAATTTATCTAATTGAAAAATAATGATTCTGGCGTGGTGCGTTTCCTAGGCTTTGCATCGAAGTTGTAAAGGGGCATGGTTTGATTCCAGGTAACTAAGCAAATTGCAACCGTAATCTGAACCAGCGGCGTCGCCACGAGTCCCTTTCCAGGCGGGCCACACTCCACGCAGGGCTCGTAACCCTGACCCTGAGGGGGAGGGGGCTTCAGGCTCAGATGGCCCAGGTACTCATTTTTGTTGTGTTTACAATGGTAACTAATCTCGCTTGCGCCTTTCCTCCCTTTACTATTCACGGGGCCTCCTTTATGTGTTAGGACCCTTATGTATGAACCCAACACGTATCGATGTCGCGGGGGAGGCAAGGGTGTAGAATTGTGAATAAGCTTAGGGATGCTTTACGAGACTATAGCCCGTGCATGCTACTGAGCCGGAGTGGCAAGGGGGGGCTTGGATTAACGCAAATACCACCAAAGTGCGGTGGAGTGAAGGGTTTCGAAGCCCTCTCGATCTCGGCTCCTATACAGGATAGCAGAGGGCGGTAGAAAACCCGTAAGAAATGGTCCGGAAACGATATGGAACACTTTCTACCTCAGGTCAATATTGAGACTATGGCAGGTCAAAGTTGACAAGTTAGAAAATGTGTTAGACTCCAGCCCATGACCGGGTTGAGTTCAAGTCAATTTTAGGCGTCATTTTATTTCTTCTTGTTTTATGGAAAATCAAATGATGTATGATATGACCATGATGGTCAAAATATTAAATGGCCTGACTCAAGCTATGGTTAGGGTAACCATTTGACCTAACATAGTAAGATGCATACCAATCGATTCGAGATGATAATCCAACGTATGAAAACGAGAGCTCAATCGCCATTCTCTGCGAAGTGATTGGCCCAAATCTGCAAATCTGCTGAGGTAATCCCAAATTATTTCTCAGAGGCACAGGCTCAGACTTGCAGACCATGTAGAGTGGTTTAACACGCGCATTAATGGTGCGGGAGAGGGTGGGTATCCGCCCCCTCGGGTTTTTCGGAGATGACATAGAAACGGTGGCGTGTACCGCCGCCATACTTGGCATACCTTTTCTATCTTTATTTTTATCAAAAGTTTGTAAACATTTTAAGGCTATGTAATCTCAGGTCAGGTCACCAGTACAGGTCAAGTGACCTGATCTAAAAAAGTTTAAGATAGCATAGATCGGAACAGGGTGAACTTATCCGATTGAAACTCATATCACAGAGTGGGCCCACCGAATTCTCTAACATATGCTCCAGAATTATATATCGATGGCCTAAGGTCAGGTACGAGCCATGACCTCTCCATTGGAGATACATGGGAAAATGGTTTTAACTGAATAACCTAGTAACAGAGGGCGATAGAGCGTTTATTTTAACTGCATTAGATTTACGTTGTCTGTCCAGTTCTAATGATATGCAGTTTGCCTAATTTGACCTTGACCTGACTTCAGGTCAGGTCAAATCCTTGATTTTACCTAGAAAGGTCATATATATATATATATATATATATATATATATATATATATATATATATATATATATATATATATATATATATATATATATATACATATATACATATATACATATATACATATATATATATATATATATATGTATATATATATATATATATATATATATATATATATATATATTCTTACAAACGTATCACTATTTACACATTACTAAACACTGGTTTGCTCATACTCAAACGTATCGGTTTATTTTAAACCTTCATCAGTGAGATTATGTCGCAGTGGTTCGTAAAACTCAAACAAGAACAGACAGCAGGCTCTTAGTCAAGCTAGATTCTTCGGGACTTTTAAGCACAAACCTCTTCGCTAAGCCCACGGATTCGAAAAATTATCTGCATTACAAGTCAGACCACCCATCATACACGAAAAGGGCAATTCCCCTTGGTCTTGCGATTAGAATGAAGAGAATTTGTTCAAGGGATGCTGATTACATTTATAATACGGATAGGTTGAAGGCTCGGCTATTGGAAAGAGATTACCCACCATCGCTAGTAGAGAGAGAACTAAGCAAGGTAGATAAAATGGACAGAAAGCATCTTTTGAAACCTAATTGTGAAAAATCCAAAGCCTGCAGAAATGCTGTGCCCATGGCAGTCACCTATTCTAGGTGGCTACCAGACATCAGGAGGATTCTGAGGGAAAAACGACACATTATAGAACGCTCGTCACACCTACGACAGGTCTTCCCCGGGATCCCCTGATAGCATATAAGAGGGGCCGTAATTTGAGGGATATGTTAGTGCACCAGAAGACAGCACGAGCGATGGGGGAAGATTTCAGGAAAGGGAGGACTGTGGGAAACATTGTGTGATTTGCAAAAGATGGTACCAGGGCGAGGGGGTGATACAGGGAAACGGGGGTTCGATGTGGTATGATAAATCAATTGGGTGCAGGAGCTACAATGTGGTCTACGGAATTTGGTGCCGGAAGTGTGACAAGGTATACTATGTAGGAGAGACGGGGGATAAGGTGTATACCAGGGTTCAGAACCACCTGTCATCAATAAGGGCGTCTAACCCTCCCACTGAGCTCCCGGTAAGGACACATTTCTCGTCACAGGGACACACAATAGATGACATGAGGGTAGTGGGTCTAGAAAGGGTGTGGGGTAATACACAATTACATCGTAGGGAGAGGGAAAAAAGATGGATAGGTTTGATGGGGACGCTTCAAACACCGGGAGGCATAAACAAGCGGTATGGGTAACATAGGCTGGGATGGGTTGCCTAGTTGGCGGGTTGTAGAGGGTTGGTAGCATGGCTGGTTTGGTGGTTAGTGTGATTTCTACTTTGATGCAAGGCCCTATTCATTACTCTCGTCTGTTAATATGTAGTTCAATAGTCTCATTCATAAATTAATCCTGATTATGTCCTTTTGCCATTGTATGTTTTTGTGTTTCTTTTTGTGGGGGCGGTACTGTTGGTTATTTCACGCTGTAAAACTTGGTTAATTTTCAAAATGTCTGCCATGCCTGCTGTCTGTTCTTGTTTGAGTTTTACGAACGATTGCGACATAATCGCACTGATGAAGGTTTAAAATAAACCGATACGTTTGAGTATGAGCAAACCAATGTTAAGTAATGTATATATATATATATATATATATATAGATATATATATATATATATATATATATATATATATATATATATATATATATATATATATATATATATCATTCAATGTGGCTTGCTGCGAGGATTCGAATGGTCTAAATTGTTTTTCTCTATCTTTACTTGTTCAGATGTAATGAACGAAAACCTTCATTTACATGTTATATATATCACGGCATGTTTTGACCTCTAGTGACCTTAACCCTTGCCCCGGTGGCGGGTACGAGCCACCTTCGCCCTGGTGGGGGGGGCTAAAAAAGACCCCCACGATCTCAAAAACTAAGAGAGCTAGAAAAAAACGCAAAAAGGCAATCGAAAGCTCTTCAAAAATTATATCGAAAATAGTTCGGTCATTTTTCTTGTCAGGTCAATATCAGGGTCACCAGAGGTCAAAATAGGTCAAAATCGCTAATATGAGGTGCACTAAGAAAACGTCTTATATCTCAGGAATATGACAGCTAGAAACATTTAACACCATTCGAAAGCTCTTGAGTTACTCTTTCGTTACAGTGACATTCATTTTCGTGTCAGGTGTAGGCCTAGGGAGCTACAGGTCACTGAATGTTGGGCATATTCTTGGGAATGTCCATAGCCACCCATGCATAAGGGCGTTTCCTTTTTCGCTAATAACCTCCAAACCAAACAAGATACAGCCATAGTTGATGTAACATTGCAATCCTCTCGTCAATACGAATCGAATGATGTATAATTTTGCTATCCCAGGTCAAATTTAAGAATTTGACCTGACCCAGGTCAAGGGTCTGACCCAATTTGACCTGGTATAGTCATCATGTATATCATTTTACTTTCAGTGACTGTACAAACACTTTGGTGATAAAATAAAAGTTCTATCTTAGTTTATTCCAAATTTATAGAGTAAAATACCAAAAAATGATGATTTGACCTAAGGTGACCTTTTAAAGGTCGCAAGTCAAAATGTTTGGCATTAACTTTAGAAATGGGCTAAGAACAAGTCGCAACCGATGTTTGAACTTGATTCCATCCATACTTACTGAGAAAAGCTCATTTAGTGATTTTCCCCATGTATTGACAATGGGGAGGTCATGCTCTGCACATGACCTTAGGTCACCAATATAAAAAATCCCGGAACATATGTTGTAGCTCCTGGTGGGCCCAATATGTGGTATGAGTTTCAAATTGATCGATAAACCCTTCTTTTAGTTATGCGGTCCTAAGCATTTTTTGAGGTGAGGTCACTTCACCTGGCCTGGTAACCTGACCTGATATGACCTTGAGCTAAAATTTTCAGGAAATATTTAAAAATGATGTAGAAACAGCTAGACCGAGTTTAGTGGCGCTGCGCGCCGCCGGTTTTTGGTCACTTTAGAAAAACCCGAAGGTTGGGGTGTAAAAAGACCCCCACCCGGGCGAAAGTTAAATATGACCTGAAAAATGGTCCTAATACTTTCTATGGAGAAGTGAATGGGCTACAGAGAGCTGTTTACCGTTTTTCACTACCTAGCGTGGTTCTCGAGGCGGGTACCCTCCACCCGTCAGAGCGAAGGTGGCTCAGACCCCCGTCAATGTGCGTGTTAACCCATATATGCCGGTTGGGTCAAATGACCCAAAAATAGCAACTGTTCCTTCTTACAGAAGTACCATAAAGTGGTTGAGAGCGTGCAAATGAACTTCACTGCAACAATTGGACATTTTGCCGTCAAAATAGACCGTAAACACGATCACTGAACTTGCCAGCTTCGCTCAGAGCGTCTTTACAGGAGCAGGTGTTGTCGGCTCGGATCTCTGTCATGGAGCGGAGAGATAAGAGGCAAGCTAACTTATGTTTAAAATGCATTTATAGTTACTGTTTCTTATTATTTATCCTTCAGAATTATTGCTTTGGCCGTTGATGCTTTCATAATAATGCCAATAGAGGTGCAATGCGCTTATTTTTTGAAGTTGAATCTGTCTGGGTCATAAATGACCCACTCGGCAAATGTGTGCACGCTGTGATGAAAAATTGTGATTTTGTTCCAACGTTACCGTTCGTTTGTAATGACTTTCAGTATCGCAACCACTCTATATCATACGTAGGTACATGCACATACAATCATTGGCGGATCCAGGAGCGTATTTTGGGGGGCCAGACCAATGTTTTAGGGGGGCTAAATCAAAAGATCGCCGAAAACATGGTATTTGAAAGAAAACGGCCAAAATTTGTGTTTTTAGGGCTCCAACATATACCATTTTGGCTTTGGTTGGCCCCTTTGCCCCCCCTGAATCAGCCTTTTGAGTTAAATTTTGTTTTCTCTGCTTCAGATTGACTGCTAATGACACTTTGGACATCCTTGAAGCGGAGGATCGGAATGAAACCGAGGACGGAATAACTATGTATGTTTCAACCATCTGAAAATCCATGTGCAAAATCAGGCGCTGATTCAGATGAGTGACGCACCAAAGGGTATGCCGCATCACTTACCTAGGCATAGGTGGATCCAGAAGTGGGCAAAGGGGGTAGGTGCCCCCATCGACCCTCGGTGACAATATATAGGATTTGGCACCCACCTGACAGGTTTTGCCGGTTAAAGGTGGCGCCTCCAGAAAGGTGCCCCCCATTGGTATCCTGGATCTGCCTATGTTCTTAGCCTTATCCTGGCGCCTGAAGTTGAGCTGATGAGATCAAATGACGAAATTTTTTAGGATGGCGATGGAGACTGGGATAGAGGGTCCCTGACGTCACTAGATAACCTCCGGAAACAAAACGAAAGAAAAGTAAGATGCGGCGACGTCTCTGGACTGCTAGACCTGTGAAGAACATCAAATACCTCCCACCGTTATCTTCCCAACAGTGAGACCAACATGAAGGAGCATAACCATTCTGCGTACAACTTATTCAGGCTCTTCGTCGATGAAGAAGTCCTTGACCTGGTCGTTTAGCAAACCGAGTTGTACGCGGCTCATTGCAACGTTTGGGGTGGAATAATTTGTTTGTGGTTTAACGACGCACCAATTGCTGAGGTCACATGGCATCGGAGGGGAGGGGAATTAGTTAGGCTTGAGCTAGGGCGGGGCGCCACATCCTACCTCTTGGTGGGCTCGAACCCACAAAACCCTGCACATACAGATGCGACCGCCCAGGCCCCTCATAAGTGGAGCACGAGAGCTGGTGAGCTGCTGACATTCGTTGGAATTATGCTCCTATCCGGGTGTGTAGACATGCCTTGTCCAAGCTACACTGGAAGACTGATCCTGATCTCCGCAATGAGCTGGTTAGTCGTTTGATGAGGCGAGACACGCTCGACAAGCACTCGGAATGCCCCCTCCTGCCCGACAACTCCAGGCTGGATCGGTCTGATCCGTTCTGAAAGGCTAGATCAACTCAACAGGTCACCAAAAGTTATCAACCACAAGGCATAATGAAAGCAGCCAGACAGCAGGAGGTTCGCGGTGTGACGCTCGTTTCCGTGCACAACAGTGAATGGTGGAAGTGCTGGTGTTTGTGGGTGTTTTTTTTGTTGTAAATCAATCCTACATTGCTGATCGCTTTAGATCTAAAACATGCGACACGTTTCACAGTGCCTATTTGTATCAAATAAATTCAGAAAATCAGGGAGAGGTTGTGCCGCCGTCGTACTCCGTTCCTTGACTTTTTGACTACACTTCTGCCGGTTGGGTCATTTATGACCCGGGTGCACAGCGGGCTTCCTTTGGGAATAATTTCTTATATTTTTGGTTTTCACGTTATTTTTGCCAATCTGAACTTCCCCTAAACGGAGAAAGCAAAACTCGAAAAGGAAAAAGTTCGGCATATATGGGTTAAGATACTATGAGTTTAGAACAAGAAGTTATCCTTAGGCGTATCGACAAGAAATGTGACCATTTTTGGGAATTCCCGTTTTCCCATGCATTTCCAATGTAGAGGTATGTACATACATACCTGTACCCATGGGCGCCGAAAGCGGGGAAGGGGCACGGGGGGACGCGTCCCCCTGTTGGCCAACCAGGGGGAGACGTCCCCAAAAAATTTTGGGTCAATCGTCATTAATGCTGTCAGGTACCGCATATGCTCAAAATTCGCCTCCCCGGTCAGCACCAGCCCGGGTCCGTCCCCCCTGCGAAAATTCTGTGGCGGCGCCCCTGCCTGTACCTGACTCCAGGCCATCGATATCAGTTATCTGGTTACCACGGCTAGTGAGGTATCTGGTGGGCCTATTATGTGATATGGATATCAGATCAATAGATTAACCTTGTTTTAACTGGTGTCACGTAGAACATTTAAGAGTTGCAGTCACCTGACCTAGATCGATGACCTGACCTGAGATGACCCAACCATGACATTTTAGGAAAAGCTGCACAATCAATAAAAAATATGGTGTGCCAGCGGTGGCGCGAAGCACTTCCGTTTCTTGGCACCGGCGGAGAAGCCTGATTGGATGTTGAAATGTTCCAATGCTAAAGGTTTAATGGTCTCATAATTTTTCAGTGAAAACACTTTTTCTATCAACACCACACACGGTACAAATACCTGTCCCATATGTTTACCAGCATGCAGGGCATGACATGCTGCATGTCGCGTTCGCCTGTCCTCTCTTAATCAATGACAAGCTTATAAGCTACCACCAGCGTCCTCACCACGAAACGTATAGGTTTTGTAATCCCCCTCCCGTCCCCTCCCCACCGGCGATCTAACTCGGCGCCAGTGATACCAACGTGAACTCTAACCTCTGTGCCCCCAGGCATGCAGCTCACGGCAGATGACGGCCGCTGATTGGTGGAGACTTGTTCACTTGTTTTGCGAGAGTCAGCATGATTTTTCCAGCGAAAATGATAGTGCATTAACCTCCGTATGAGAAGATGTATGTAGATTGCTATTTTCTGAGATTCCTAGCTTTTTGTGTTGTCTATCGGCTTGATGATTTGCCCTGTTTTTTTTTTGTTTAAAATCATCTGGCTGTTTTTTTTTGGTTCCAGTGAAACGGTGGCTGAGTCGGCACAGGTTAGCCGGCGGTCGACTTCGCTGATGTCAGGAGCGTTGAGACAGGCTTCTACTAAGCAGAGAGAGGAACGGAGCCCGCTTCGGATGTGAGTTAGGGAGGTAGGAGGGGGGAGGGGTTGACATCAGTGTGGTACATGAATGGCACACAGGTCTTAGCGGCAAAAAAGCGCGATTTCGTTCACGTCATTGAGCGTATGCAAGCCGCCCTTGATGCCTTAGACAATAGCTCTCTGGTTCTTTTTCAACACCCGCACTGGAGAGGAGTCTGGCACTAACGCGGACTGGAGGCGCACGTAGGCCCCTTAAGATCTCAGAATCTAGGAGGCATAGAAAACGCCGCTTGGAGGGTGGGTGGGGGCTGTAGTGATTTCTACATCATGGCCGATTTTTGTTGTCTAGGTCAATATCTTTAAGGTCAAGCGAGGTCATAAATGTCAAATATTGGTTTTGTTTTGAGCGATTAGAGGTGGGAAAAATGTGATGTTCTTATTTTCAGACCTGTTTTGTACATAAATAGTCCTTCTAAAATTTTTGACAAACAAATATATCCCCTTTAATACCGATGAAACACATATGATCATTGAGGTACTCAGGTGATGCTGCACGACCTGCCATCGGTGACCCCGTGCTTCTGGAGTACAATCAGGGAAGAGGGCAGGGCTGTAACAAAATGGTGCCGACGATGGACTGGCGCCTTAGTTACCGAAATCACTTTGATGTGGCAACTCAGACATGGACTTTTTATGCATGCATAGACATTTTACTGTTTTAAGTCGCACAGGTATGTTTGACGTACTGGTAGCAATTGTACACGAACTCAACATGTATACGTCCCTACGGTGTAAAACAATAAGTACAATCAAATTCTTAATTGTCCTGTAACCCGATGCTTGTCCTTAACTGGTGTTTTATAACATCGTGTTGTTTGCTTCAATAGATTGTGAAAAAATGATATATACAAGTACTCGTTGTTTAATACGGCGCTACCGAATCCGTGTACGGCTCGTTTAGTAACGGTTGATTCCTCTGCTCCGCCCGTGGTCATGCGTCACTTCTCAATTAAATGGGCAAAGGGTTAAAAATACGTAAATACTCCTTGCAGGCCTTAAGAACACAACTTGACCTCTCGTGGCCTAAAAATTAAACTGGCCAAAACATATTATTCAGTTTTTCGGTAAAAATATACGGGTTATCTAATGCTGCATACCGTTTTCCGCTATCTATCATGGCTTCTGAAATGGGGGGGGGTCTAATGCCAGCCCCTCAAGCTGGCGCAGACCCCTGTACTGTCACATACGAAATACTATTTCGTACCTAATAACACATATGTTATCATAACTGATAACATGTGTTATCAGTTATGATAATTGGTGCGCATGTTGGTAACGCTGTGTTCCTTCTTTGCCTTGAGTGATGTTCCTGCGTGCCTCATACTTCACTGCATGGGGCTTCTCTGACCTGCTCCGTGACCAGACCTTGAGATATTGAAAAGGTCTAAATGCCACATTCTGTTGTTGGCCGAAGAGCATCATCTACCGTTTAATTGGCCTTCTTTGTCAGCCGGGGGTGAGGGGGGCAACCACGCATTTGAGGAGATTGGTATATCAATGAAGTACGTGTCGATGAAAATTTGGGCAGATACGCTGTAAGTGGGGCACCATTTCTAACTACGTCACAGTGTGCATCAACTTCTCTTGCCGATAATCGGTCCTCTTACCAGTCAAGGGACTTCCAACTTAAAATATGTAGTATTTTATAAAGCTGCTTTTGTTCATCACACTCTCGCAGTATCCAGACTTTCAGTATCAAGGGCCCTTTTGTGTCGAGCGCAGACCCTTCTAAAATTTAAGGCGGCCAGGCCTCCATGCATTTGTGGCCACGGAGATCATGGACCCCATGTGCCCACGGCGGCAACGCCCCTGGTCTGAAAATAAATTTTTCACACTTTTGACTAGATGATTGTCAGAGGTTTAATAAATGCCGCATAGTATTATTTCAGTCTTTTGTTCAGAATGCGCATTTTCACCTAATATATTCCGTTTGAGTGATTTTACGATTTGATTTCGAGACTCAAGTATCACAGTGCCCGATCATAGAAATATGAGAACAACGGCGGCAGCAGCAGACCATGGAGCCAAATGGCACGCTATTCAATTAACTAGATAATAGTCATCTCTCTTGACACCGATACCTTCCCAGCCTTGCCGGAAATGTTCTGTGCGGGTGACGCGTGTTCATGAATCGTCTGCGCTCCGTGAGCTCGGAGACGAAGCGCTGGGCTGACGGGCACCGCTGCTGGCCCGTGGGCCTTCATTGAACATCGGTGGGGTACCGCACCGGACGGGACCGCCTATTCAGCGCTGGGATTAACGGCCCATTCACGGACTTAATGGCGCTGCGTGGTATGTGCTAGACCAGAAAACAGCTTAGGGGTGATATATGACTAATAGTATGGAGAGAACGACGCAATATTAACGGGAATGTCACATCTTATTACCGATCGGGTTTCGTGTGCTCATAATAAATATCCGATATGGGTGTGCTATTTACTCGTCATGAAATACAAAGTAAACTGAATACTCACACATAACGCTGGCATCATTACTGAGGTCATAAAATGAGCTGGCATATCAAGACAAAGTTGACGGTGTTGATTTCGGACTCGAAATCTGTTTTTTTGCTATCGAGCTAAAATTTACATACTTTAATCCTCCCAATTTTCGGCTAAAAACGACTTCTGGGTTACAGTTTCTCAGAAAGAGCACAATATACCTATTGAATGATTATGTTTTAATCGAAGATATGGTCAAACAGGAACAAGTTTATCCAATTCGCCACTGACTTATTTCCAGTTGGATTTTTTTTCTAAGCGCAGTCCTCAGTGCTGGGCGTGGGAAGCTCACGCCCGTATAAATAGTCAAATCTAGCCGCCACACCACGTGCTTCAATGGTGGCCACAACCAAGCAAGAGTTTATTGGAAGCATGTGTGACACTGAAAGACATGTGCTGATGTCCTTGTAGTCCACATAGGGCCATTTCATTAACCTGACATGACTTTGATCAGCCTCTTGGGTTTCTCCATCACACTGCTTCAACTAATACATAAAAATCAGACCACTTGCCTAAGGTTTCTTGATCCCAGAGCGTTCATAGGTAGGTTCCTATCAAAATACGTGATCCAAGAAATCAATGCGTTGACACCTATTTTTTGTTAGCTTCCATTTTTTGTCATACTTTTTCGGGAATCTCCTGGTAATTTAGTGCGCTTACTCATATTATTTACTGGAAAGAAGCAGTGTGTACCACCAATAGCTGGTTAGGACTGAGCTCGTGCAGGGGAAAGATCGTGAGCATAACGCTGACCAAGTTATGAAAACCGTATTCCTACTGACTTCAGCGACAGAGAATATCAGGTTACGGCCCTGCTGATGCTGATCGATAGACATACTAGAACCAATTGTGCTGCTATTGTTGGGAAGTTCAGTCCATATTTACCGTAGTGAATATATATTTTTCCCTTTCACCTGCCCAGTCTTAATCAGCTTTAGGTGATAAAAATAGTTTCTCTTCAAGATACTAGATAAAATTATTCTAAACGCTTAATAACCAGGTTATTAGGAACGTTTCACAAATTGTTTGTGTGCCATTATGGTGTTAAGGCGGCTCGAGTTCCAGAACACATTACTTTC
This sequence comes from Lepas anatifera, assembly GCA_034440635.1. Taxonomy (NCBI): domain Eukaryota; kingdom Metazoa; phylum Arthropoda; class Thecostraca; family Lepadidae; genus Lepas; species Lepas anatifera. The sequence continues at coordinate 1,530,428 of JAOTON010000870.1, forward strand.
TATTCCTCCCCAGAAAATGCCGATGCACAAGTAATGCACCAAACACGAATTCTTTGCAAAATTGTCCGTTTCTTAATAGATAGGAAGTACTAGTTTGCTGACAAAAATTGTGACTATACTGAAGTTTGAGACTCAGATAAATTACTTTTAATGTTATGACTTATGCATGCAATCTCCAGAAAACATTGCAAGCTTCTTATGGTTGCAAGACAAATAACCACATAATGAATTCAGATTTACACGCATATTGGATATCAGGTGAGCTCTGGAAACCCCATCACAATTAGCATAGATGTCAGACCCCTTTCCAGTGCGTGCAGTGATATATTTTTGATCATCTGATATGCTTGTGGTTAAAAATGTGTGATTATAGCAAGAAGGTTAGTCCTGCCATTCAGTTGTAGCAGACCCGGACCTTTGATTTCAATTGTTTTCACTGTGTTTCATATATGGAGCATGTAAATCAAACAATAGTACTATAAGCTGAACAGCTGAAAATTATAGGCCTGCATATAATGGGAAATGTAATGGGAATGATGGGAGCGGAGCAATGAGGCGGAACTAGGCAAACTTCTCAAGCTTCCATTCGGGACGTGAAGAAACATGACAGTTTTCTGGAATGTCACAAAAAACTACACAGGAAGAGATCATTTATAATACAAATTTTCAAGGACGAAAGAACAGAACAGACATTAATGGAACCCAATTTTTCAGTGTTTAAACGCGTCCCATACTTGCCTCTACAAAACACAGGCTGTCTGGGTATGCGCCTTTTGTGCGCCATCTCGGTAATTTGTGTACATTCTATATGCTGAAACACTTACAAATCGAAGTTGTAACATATGCCACCTACAGGGTGATTCAAACTGTTCAAACCAAAAAACAAATATGCTATATATATTTACTATGAAATTGAATAGTCAGTTTTCTTGTTGGATCGTTCATGTGCAATATGACGGCATTGTTGAACACCAAAAAGCTTCCGTGAGTGTCGAGCGATGTTACGTTCTTCAATTTTCGTTGTGCTAGAGAATATTAAGCTTCAGTTCATCATCAAATGAAACTAAAACATCACTCTTTAATAGAGCAAGGCACCAAACTTACGATATCATGCTTCGAACTTCATTCCATACATCATGTTCCATGCAGAGCGTGTTCATGCACCTTCACCAACTCCTCGCTTACTCCTGTCACTCACCTTCTCATCACCTCCTCGGCGAAGTCCAGCATGGGCCAGTCACTGCTGGCGCCCTTCCTCTTCCTGTTGGGCCGAGGGCGTCGTCGGTTGGACCTGCGGGACTGGATCTCGTCCGGCTGTGCTGGCCGCAGGCGGGCGTTCGCCGCCGTCTCCTCCGGAGCTGGCCGTTCGCCTCCATGCCTGTGCAGCAGCCCCCGCGGCGGATGCTGGTGCACTGGCAGTGCACCCGTGTCCTCCGGCATCACGTAGGAACTGACCAGAGTCGACCCGGTGGCCTCCTGGTCCTGCAGCCGCTCCGACAGGTCGGCGCCGTAGTGGTAGATGAGGTCGGCAGGCGGCTCCGGAGGATGAGGACCCTGTGGCGCCGGCTCTGAAGAAGTCGCCGCCAGCAGGAGAGACAGCAGCGACAGGCACAGGCCGAGTCGCTGCATGGTGAGCACGCGGGAAGGAGGGCCGTCTAAGAGCGTCCACCCGACTGCGTCGCGCGACCAGGACTGGCAGCGGGGCAGGCCGCGACGCGACGCGTCGTCACGCGGCGTGGCGTCACGTGCGGCTGACCGTGTCGTGGCTCTGCGGAGTACGGGACTGTGGCGCTTCTGACTCTGCCTCCGCCCTCAGTTCTGGTTCATAATCCCACCGCCAAGACCAAACAAGGACATGCAGCTACTCCGGGTCGTGGTCAGTGGCGCTCATTTGGGTAGTTCATGTTTGGCCTTCAAGTTTGGGTACTCGTGTTGTTATTTTTGAATATTAAAGGTTTACGCTGTGCCACTATGCAAGCGCCGAAAGCGCGATGCATGTAGTGCCCATTCCTTTCATTATCTAGATTTATTACCTTGCAAACACGAAATAGCTTTTCAGCTTCCAATGTTTCAGGCTCATATCAACCATACCGTCAGCAAAGCGAATAGGGTGCTAGGTTTGCTAATGCGCTCACTCCAGACTAGCCGAACGGCGGGACGACTGAAACCTGCTCCTATTCTTGCAGCCTTCTTTGGCAACGTTCGCTCCATCTTAGAATACGGTAGCGTAATCTGGGGTGGTGCCGCAAAAACGCACTTAGATCGACTGGAAAAAATTCAACACAAATTTCTGATGTGGTTGGCTGCCCACACTCACGTGCCTCAACAAAATTTATCACTCTCCTACAATGATCTACTTGGTAGTTTCAAAATTACTTCACTTTCAAAAAGGCGACCAAAAAGCGACATTCTGTTCGTCTACAAAATTATCATCCACAGAACGGACTCCGCCTTCCTGCTTGGGCACCTACCGTTGCATGTGCCTCAGCGTCGGACCAGGGAGGGACAAAACCAGCCGCTACACATTCCTTTTGGGAGAGTAGAAACCGTGAGATGTGGGTTGTTCATCCGTGCAGTTCGCGCTTTTAATCATCATATCAGCACGTATCCTTCCATCGACCCTTTTATCTCTAGTTTCTCATCGTTTAAATCCTCCGTCATTAATTATCTTAGGGATCATCCGTTTTAGTGAACCCATGGTTTTAGGATTTCAGTGTTTTATAGCATCATGTTTTTCTTTTGATGTTTACATGTTTGTTTGAATTTTATGTTTCTGCGGTTGTAACTGTATATGTGACTATCAGTTCATCATCTCTTGTAAATATTCACGTATTGTTTTATCCATTGGCTTGAGATGTAAGTGGGATAATCCTGTTGCTCATATATACGGAATAAATACAAAATACAAATACAATGCAAGTGTATTTAAGCAAAAGAGCAGAACGCTAGCTTCCTTGGTGTTCGTCCATATCGATGTCATTTAACATCACATAACATTTTAATTGTGATTATTCCAGCACTGAAAACAAAGAAAGTCAGCTAATGACTAAAAAATTGTGATATAAGCAGACTTAATAAAGATAAAAGGAAGTGTCAAGATTTTACAGGTATTAAACCATGGCCATTATCATGGCTACAGTTAAAAACCAGCAACGGTTCCGGGATGATATTTTGAAGGATAGTTTGGAAGAACGACTTACCAGACTTTAATTCAGAGATGGTTTGCATCAGCCACTGGTAAGAATAACCATGGTGGAATCGCAACATGTGAGACATTTGAAAGAAGATCTCAATAGTATTTACGTGAGCCTGACTAAATGTCTGTCAAGGACAAACACAAAAACCAGAATGTATAGCGCAGGCCAGTGGCGGACCTAGAAATTAATTGGGGAGGGGAGGGTACTGGGTGGCTCGACCCTTTCTCACCATTGCCTCAGAACAGCCACGGTTATGCAGCTACTATGTGCACTCTGAAATTTCGGTGAGGAAGAGGGAGGAGCCTGAGCCCCTAGCCTCCCCTTGTATCCACCGCTGGTGCAGGTTATTTCAGCCATCCTCCACCTCTCATCCTGTAGGACGTGCCAATGTAATTTGGTTTTTCCTCTTTGGTGTGAGCCAGTGGTTAGGCACCCCTTAACCCGGCACCACCTGGGAATTTTGGTACCCATCACCGTCTTGAGGTCTGATTGGACTTCCCTACGACCTCGGAAACCGAACGTGATACAGAAAAAATCCAAACGGCACTGGAAATGCCTTTTAGTTTTCTACTTTGGAGACGATTTTGAACCGGATGGGTCAAATTTAGGTCCATATAGGTCCATATATTGTAACTTAAGAACCATTGGACCTAGAACAAAGCCAAAGGCATCAATATGTTTCGTCTTGACCCAAGGTTTGAAATTATATGCAGCATGGCCTTGTAAGATCACATCGTGACCTTTACCTGGCATGTACATACATTAGTTCAGGTAAAAAAGACCTTTCAATGCCATGCTGCATACCATTCGAATCCTTGGATCATGCTCATTACTATAATGCCAAAGTTATTGCTGTATCTTGTCTCGTTCAGGGGAAATATGTACAAACACTTTCAAAAATCATGATATCTAGTGACCTTCAGTGCCCTTGTTATTGACCTGGTTTCAAAATAGATGCCAGATTACATATTTTTATGTTCAAGGGCTTTCAAATGATGTTCAGAAACTTGGTCTAGATCTTAGCTACATCCTGGTTTTGTCAGCCTCATTTTAGACGAACAGAATCGCCTTACAATGGGTTTATGGAAGTGACGTTATATCTCGTTGAACTGACCCGACCTGATACCAATTGTTTACCAGAGTTGTGAAATTGATCACCCCAGATGCATGCAAAATGATGTGTCTCATTCAAATCAGCTCGGAATCATTCGCGAACAATGGAAGGGGAGGGGCCTGATGGGACCCCCAGACGGTGAAAGGTAAAGTGTGAAAACATCTAATTATTTCCCTGTAGGCATGGGCGTAGTCAGTGGGTGCCGGGGATACAACAACCAACTGGCCGAGCAGAGGGGGAACGTTCCCCGAAAATGTGGCACTGAACTGATTATTTTCCATTTGACGCTAGTCAACGCGAACTTCTGCAAATATTCCCAAATGAGTTTTGAGTGATCTGTCTGGATAGCGCGCCCTGGACTATTAATCAACTTTGGCTTCGCCTTCTCCTTGTCGGCGCTGGGTACATGTTCGTTCCCTCTCCCAGCAAAAATCATTGGCGACGCCCCTGCCTGTAGGACTATTGCCTAGAGGAATATTACTATTTCCCTCTAAGGGTGAGGTTTCCTCCAACCGTAGTATACTTGAGATCCTGCTAGAAGTCCGCCTAATCCTGATCTGACGTCCATGCTCTGCCTGCGCCTGGGCGGACTTCTGTCAATGCTGCTGCTCCACAAACATCTTTCTCAAGCACTGCTGAGAGACAGGTATACCGGCCAATTTAAAACGTCATTCTACTCGGTGACCACGCGCGCGTGATACCAGCCAACCAGAGCTCTCCACGGATCCTGCGAATCCCGTTTAAACCATCGCCATTTCTTCTCCCCATTTCCGAGGCGCCCGCCCGACCGCGCTGCCGGTTTGACGGTGTTTGGGGAGCATCATTGGCGTGATAGGCACCGGCACAAACACATTAGCACCTCTGGGCCGTGGTGTGAGCACAAAGCACCTCCAGGTGCGGAGGCTCCCACCGTCCAGCGAGGGGGAGGGGGAGAGGGAACCCATCATCTCGGCATGACGGCCATAACTGCGGCCGAACTGAGAGAAAGAGCTGTTGTTGCTGCAAGCTGGCCACGGCTGGGAACGTGGCAGCTCGTATGTTAACTCGTGAGGGATCACAGTTCAATGCCAATAAAATTGTTGAGGCTGAACGACACGCTTAACACTAAGGCTATACGACCCCCACTCGCAGCCTGTTAGGAATTGCGGGATCCGTGTTCATTGGACCCCGCCTTATTCATTGGACCGGCCGGGATTTGAACTCGGGACACTTACCACAGCACCGCTGATCCAACTGTTCTCAGGGTGAAATGCTACTTGCGGACTACTTGAAAAATGAAAATGGTGACCTGCTCTATACAAAGTCTATGTTTTGAAAGCTGCATCGGGTCGAACAGGGCCAAACTGTTTGACTGCGCACACTACAAATGGATAACGCCGAAATGGTAAGTAAAGCTTTGATGATTTAGATGATTATTGAAATGTTTATCGGGGCTGGATATGACAGACAGGGCCAGGACCAATGGCGGGTACAGGGAGGGGGGCTAGGGGAGCTCATGCCCCCCTCAATTTCCGAGTGCCTATAGTTAATGCGTAGCCGGATACTGTTCCAAGGCAATGGTGCGGGAAGTTGGAAACATCTATCCCCCCACCCCCGAAATGAAACCCTGGACCCGCCACTGGTCAGGACTATCATGATGTGAAATCTGGCTAGGCATTTTTTAGCCAATATGATCATATCAAAATGGGCGAGTTCAAAGTTTTTTAATCGCTCACTTATTCCGAACTACGAGAAAGGCTGTCAGTGTTATCACATAACCTACAGGGTGTTTCAGAAAGAATGATATTTTTTAAATGTTCAGTAAAGTACTAGAAATCCTTCAAATCCGTCCACAAAACACTCATTTTAATGGTAAATTGTAGGAAATTTTTCTATAAACATGTTCCATTTGAATCAAATATTTTCCCCGTCATAAATGTACTCAGAAAGTGATGTAAGAAACATGATATATGCCCGAAAATACTTGAGAACACGGAACTGGCAACACTCTAAAAGGCTTTACCACACAAGAATGGCACGTGAGCATGCACATCAAAGACACAAGTTTTAGTAACATTACAAGTTTAAAGCTTTCGGCTCAAGCTCCATATGGCTCATTGGCTTACCTTCCATATGAATGACTGGATGCGGCGGGCACAGCGCAAAATATCTCACTGTTCACCACAGAACAAGGAACATGAACCACTTGGGGATTGCTTGCTTGGACCCAAACTTTCCTAAGCTTGAGAGGTGTGTTTTTTATAATTGATTTCCAGAGGCAATGCGCGTGTGGACCGTGATATACCACAGTGACGATATAATGTTTGCGGTGCCATTGGCGTGATACTTGTCACATGATACGCGCGTGATTTCTATTAAAATTGTTGATGAAGGCAGAATAGACAGTATTTTCTACTTATTTTAAGACTGTTTTGAACTAGCAAAAATGAAAAACAGTTACCAAAATACGAAAAATCGTAAATGTCCCAAAATTCGCTTTCGATTGATATGTAAACCATACCACAACAACCTATTTATAGCCGCATTATGACCAATTAAAAAATATCATTCATTATGAAACACCCTGTACAAACATGCTTATGTGCGGTTGAAACATGTTCAGGTTTGGAAAAGCTTTGCTAAATAAGATATTTATCAACGATCCCCAACTGAAGACATTGCTTATGTTCGATTTTGGAGCTAAAGCTAAATATTTGTTGTGTTCCACCGAGAGTTAGAACTTAAAATAATAACGTATTGACCAGGAAAAATGAACTTTTACTTTATCGTTGTATTACAAAACCCGACAAATTTCCGCTTCCGCCATCTTCTTGGAGTGAAGATGGTGGAAGCCGAAAATTGTCGGATTTTTAATACATCTAAAAAGTATAAATTCATTTTTTCCTGGTCAATACGTTCGTAATATTATCATTTTAAGTTCTAACTTTCAATGAAAAACCAGGAAAAAAACGATTTTTCCGTTACATTAACAATTGTGTTTCGGCGACAGTACTCCCACATCCTCTTAAGGCAGCGTTCCAAAATAAAAGTAGTGTTTCAGAACCTTGGCACTGTTTTTCTGCCGAGATACAGCCAGCGGCTGGTTTCTCTTCTATCGTTAACACTCGACCCGCTGGGCCTCGGAGCCACCTTCGCCCTGGTGGGGGGTTTCAAACATCCCCTCGAACTCGGCTCCTATGCAGGATAGCGAAAACAACGCGAACTATGGTGGATAGCCCATACAAATAAATGAAGCAACTACATCTATCACCATATAACCTACCATAGCCAATATGCATAGCAAGTGATTCGCAATAACAATCCAAATGTAATGGTGCAAAATAAATATTTATCATCATTTCCTGCAAAGTTATTAACCCATTGTGTGAAAAACAGCTTAAGTAGCCCCAGATGACCTCTCAGACGTCACAGGTTCAAACTTGCAACAACAGCATATAAAGGTGCCTAGGATACTATGATTTCAAGACTACGAAGATATTAAAAGCAGTATCTACAAAAATAGAGCACTTTTTTCAGCCAATTACCATTTTCCCATCCATTTCCAATGAAGAGGTCATGATCCACACCTGACCCTAGGTCATCGATATGAAAACCCTGGACGATGTTTTGTAGTACACGGTAGGTGCATTGTGTGGTATACGTTTCAATTCGATAGCTTCACGTTTTTGTTACTTATGCCACCTTAAACATTTTTGGAGGTGAGGTCTTTTGACCTGCACTGGTGACCTGGCTTGAGATGACCCAACTTTGCAATTTTTGAAAAAGTTTCAGAATCGATCAAGAAGAAGGCGTGCCAAGTACGTCAGCGCTTCACGCCGCCTTTTTTTGGTGCCGCCGAAAAACCCGAGTGGAGGGTGTTCAAACACCCCTACGGGGCGAGGGTTAACTCATGCCCCACAAGCGGCTCATGAGCCATGCCCAGGAGGCAGTTTCACTGCCTGAGGGCACGTGACCTCTGCCATGTTGTCACGTGACTTCTGCTGCCTTGTCATGTGGCATCTGCCGCGTCGTCATGTGACCTCTGCCGCGTTGTCATGTGACCTCTCCCGCGTTGTCAAGTGACCTCTGCCGCGTTGTCATGCGACCTCTGTCACGTTGTCATGTGACCTCTGCCGCGTTGTCATGTGACCTCTGTCACGTTATCACGTGACCTCTGCCGCATTGTCATGTGACCTCTGCCGCGTTGTCATGTGACTCCTGCGTTGTCATGTGACCTCTGTCGCGTTGTCATGTGACCTCTGCCACGTTGTCAAGTGACCTCTGCCGCATTGTCATGTGACCTCTGTCACGTTATCACGTGACCTCTGCCGCATTGTCATGTGACCTCTGCCGCGTTGTCATGTGACCTCTCCCGCGTTGTCATGTGACCTCTGCGGCGTTGTCATGCGACCTCTGCCGCGTTGTCACGTGACCTCTGTCGCATTGGCATGTGACCTCTGCCGCGTGATGTGACCTCTGCGGCGTTGTCTGTGCCTCTGCCGCGTCGTTGTGACCTCTGCCGCGTTGTCATGTGACCTCTGCCGCGTTGTACTGACCTCTGCCGCGTTGTGTGACCTCTGTACGCTGTCATGAGACCTCTGTCACGTTGTCATGTGACCTCTGTGACGTTGTAATGACCTCTCGACGTTGTCACATGACCTCTGCACGTTGTCATGTGACCTCTGTCGCGTTGTCATGTGACCTCTGTCGCGTTGTCACGTGACCTCTGCCGCATTGTCATGTGACCTCTACCGCGTCATCATGACCGCTAGGCTACGAAGCACCAAGGGAGGCACTAACATTCAGCATTGACATGTCTGAAACAAATGGAGGAACGATCTATTTTGACTAACCCAGGTTTGACTGCATGAGATTGAGCTTGTAAGTGCATGGATTCATAAATCCTTACATGCATGTATTTGTGGAGTTTTACCGATTATTGCAATCAATTTTATGTGATAAGAGAAATGATTCTGCCTGAAAATTTGTAAGTCGACTAAAAATAGAATAACACGATTTATTTTAGTTTTGCCTTTTCATTGGGTGTCAGCCTCATTAGAAATTGAACAGGTAGAGGCAAGTACGATGGATTGTATACATCAATATTGGCTCTGAAGTCATTTTTGTATAACTAAGGGTAACATGTATGATATTTTGTATAGCTGTGGACTGCTAAAACCTTTAGCTATCTGCTGATAAAATAAGATGTAACGAATGTGCTTTTCTATTCAGCACAATAACTAAGTAATGTGAATCAAATACATAACTTTGACGTCTGTGTTTGGTAAGACATCTGATAAATAGTATCCTGAAAGCATTTAAAAATGTATTTCCCATACTCCGGGGAATCGAGACCTTAGCTATCTTGACTAAATACCGATAATAATTGTTTCATATGGCTTAAACGCTGACTTAATTTGTCAGTGTCTTGGAAAATGGGTGCATTTATGGGAACATCCAGCCACGCTGCGTCCACCACTAATTATCACTGAAACCAACACACCCCACCGGCGCGTCGGCGGGCGCGACGACCCGCTTTCTTTGGAGGACGGCGGCGTACCGCCTGGTGCGTGCTGTCGGCGGCCATTAGAGGGCTGTCATTGCGAGCGTCATTAAACAGAAATCTGACCCGCGCCATACGCGCTGCACGCCGCTGTCTAATACTGCTGTAAACGCTTCCGAGGGGGCATTACCTCCAAAACTAGAACTGGGACACGCAGAGGTCAGAACAAGTCCGATTTTGCCAACTCAGTAGGGGCAAATCGCGGGACTAGTTTTTAGATGCTGCAACTACTTTGGCTATTGGCACCCATACCACTAGATGAGTACTCCCATGCTGGGCGGAAGCTATAACTGACTGGCGGGTAATCATTCATCCCCTGTCTTTTATCCTACATTTTTACAAAATATATTATGCTTTAGGATTATGCTTTCTAGGTATATGCTGAGTGCCTAGCCAAATTAAACTTTTAAGCTGGCTGCAGGACTGGGGTATGAGCTTCTTTATCTGGACGTGGAGTGCCCAGTCACTCCTTATTTTTCATATCGAGCATTGCAGCATAGTTTCATGTATTTAAGGGGGTGTATTGTACAGTGTTTATAATACAATGGTTTTCCTAACACTGTCATAGTTGACAGTTTTCGGATTTGGGCACCCCCAATGGTTTCCGAAAATACACGTTAGTATGGTGGATTGATTATGAGTGCTCTCATTAGACAACAACTTTTCGTTGTGCGTAGCTTTTTGGTTTCGCCATAGAATTTTAAATGTCGTAGTATGACGTCTGAAAGGTAAAATGCGCTAACACATAGGCACATAGGCAATGTTTTGAGTTTCAAATTAGGTTTAGTGCCTTTTAACCATCCCATATGGAACAAAGCACAGCACGCACTTACCTCTTCTGGTATATTATTTGGTTTTACTTCGGCAGCGCTCTTATTAGTTTACACTCTCTATAACTCGTCCGACGGTTGAGATTTAGTTTTATGTACACACATACACCTCTCTTCTCTCCTTCTGTTGGTTACCTTCGGGCCGGGCCCCACTCCTTTTCACTCAGCAGAAACCCACCTCGGGACTCTCCTAATTTCAGTGAACGCGGCCACCGGCTAGCCAGTACTGACTTTGCCGCTGTCTCGCCTGTACCAAAGAGTATCGGATGGTGGCGCATATAATCAAGCCAATGTAGGGCAAAATATGGCTAGTAATGCTTGAAAAGACCATGTTGATACATCTCCTGGCTTATGGTTTAAGCTCTATCTTTTTCATGGATAAATTGCTGCTATAATTCTCGCTATACAAGTGAACGCGCCTCCATTAAACAGCAGCCGCCATCCGCTGGATGCCGATTGCCCGCGGGGCACAGAGGTTAGAGAGGTCACGCTGGGCGTCGCTGGCGCCGAGTTCAAGCCTCGGTGGGGAGGGGTCGCGTGGCGGATTACAAAACGTACATACATACGTCTGTGGTGTTGAGAATGGTGGTTGGTTTGCCTGCTGTTGGACTGAGGGAGGAGGATAGATGTAGGAGACATTCAGTGCACATGGGTGAATGTATGAGTTAGGTGTTTGTGCAGTGTGCGGTGTCGATATCAGTGCAAAAATGAGTATGAGTTCAGTATGTGAATACGCTTGGCGGGTAAAATTGCTTGTACCGATTTCGAATCCTTAGTAGTTTTCGGCACCAGGGGTAAATGATGCAGCTTTTCATGTTTTCATTGACACTTACCTATTGGCAATGCAGCACACACGGTTCATGTGACATACACGACTAGCTGGCTTTTCATGTGTGTGCAACACTAGAAGTTTAAGCTGATTTACGAGGCGGAGGGATAAGTAGCTCTGATTGTTCAAACAAGGAGGGTCCAAGGCAAATCACAGGATGCACGAGGCAATTGACAAGTATGTATATTTTAATGGCATTAACATCACTGTATTCCTTTAGCATGAGCCAATCCCCTATCGCATTCTTTCGATTTCGCCGCCAGCCTGCCTGCAGGCAGCCAGAAGTCACTGTGCAGTGGGGTGCGCGTTATAACACTTTTTTTCGAAATCGAAACTTTTTTCACGCGGTTTCAGATGGCAGACACAAATATAAGGACAACTCCGCAAAAAAATTCTTAACTTTCTCGAGTTCAAGCAACGGATTTTTACTTTTTAACCTTCCCCCAGTGGGGCGGAAGGGTGCTGACCAACCCCCTACAGATTTTTCGTCGTCATGGAGAAACGGCGGCGCCAAGCGCCACCGTACTTGGTACAGTTTATCATTAACCAATTCTGCAACTTCCCCTAAAATTTAAGTTCGGGTCATCTCGGGTCAGGTCACCAGGCCAGGTCAAGTGACCTCATTTCAAAACATTTTTGGGATTGCATAACTCAGAAAAGGGTTATTTTATCAATGTGAAACCTATATCATATAATGGGCTCACCGGGGACTACAAAATATGTTTCGGCATTTTGTATATTGTTGACCCAAGGTCAGGTACTTGTCATGACCTCTCCATTGGAAATGCATGGGGAATGCGCAAATTTTCCGAAAAATGTTGTTTTTCCGTAAAAAAGCTTATAGGGACTTCCTATTCCCGGGATCGTAGTATCACAGGCTATTCACAAGGTTAATTTGGCAATTTTTGACCTGTGACTTCTGAGAGGTCATTTGAGTCTGCCTAAGCACGTTTTGAGACTTATGGCAATAACTGCGCAGTAAATTGCAATAGAGCTCTCATTTGGATACCACTATGTTTGATTTGGCATCACAAGTCAAGTGATATGCATATTGACTATGTTTAGTTAGATGATGACCTTGACCTGACCCTAGGTCATGTCATTTTTATACTTTGATGTAGTATGGTCATATTGTAAATCATTCGAATCGCCATAAAGAGAGGCATCGAAGGACGTCTAAATTTTGGCTCTAATGTAACTCAGCCAAACGCTAGTGTAAAAAGTCTTCTAAATTGTACTATTTTGACCTTTAATGACCTCAATATTACTTTGAGCTAAAACTTTATGGGAAGTGTTTTTTAATCGGTTCAATGGTCTATCAAACCATTCTTATGGTTTTTCGCTACCCCGCTCAGGAGCCGAATGCCGCGCCCGGTAGCTCAGTTGGTAAAGCGTTGGGCTCTGGCTCCCTGCTCAGAAACATTCAGTGGCAGTGCATGTCCAGGTTTGGGATCGGTTCCCCTGAGACGCTCCGGCGCTCAATAGTTTATCTGACGAAGGTCGGCCGGCAACTGACTGGTGAGAGGGTGACCTGAGTGGGGCGGCCGTCCCCGTGCTTTGTGGGACGTTAAGCATTGGCTTCTAAATTAACCCTTCATTGTGGGATTTTCTCTTTCGAGTGGTGGGGTTGGGGTCTCCGTAACAAGTACATTGATGACTTAAAGGGAAAGTGGAACCTTGGTCGAATCCTGGAGCGTCGTGTAATTAGGCGTACTTTTCCCCGAAAATAATGAAACCACTAATGATTTGTCTGAAAAATGTACAATAGGCTCAATATATTTATTTGTAAAATGCTCCTCTAGGGAAAAAGGAAATATATGCCTGTGGATGACGTCATGGTCTGGCAACCACTACCATACTCGAAACGCTTCAAGGGCCTCGATTGGCTGATGCTCATCGTGACGTCAGCATATGTCGTCACACCAGCAGCCATTTTAACTGTGGCCTGCTGTTAGGGGTACATGAGGGGTACATTGCAAGTAGGTTTCAGCTTTTTTCTACGGAAATCTCGAATTCCAAGGCAAATGATATATTGAGTACCGGGTTTTCCGACTTGCTTTACAACTTGGCTATCTTAGTTAAAATCACGTTATGAAGGTGCCACATTCCCTTTATGTGAGACTCCGACTCCAACAGCCGCACTAGGAACAACTTGAACATAATTTTAAAAAAATCGAGGGGGTGTCAGCACTAGCCCGGCTTGTCAAAATTGGTTCCGATGCCGCTTTGCTTTTCAGCCTTAGTGATGGAGTGCACCCTGTTTTCATTATTTTTATTGTAATAATTTAATGTTGCAATAGATTCGTAGTCTTCGTTTTGGCAGAACAGGAATACAATATTTAAGTGTTGAATAATTTCCCAGCTAAAAAGTGAAACCCACCTATATACATACGTTAGTAGTTTATTGTAATGTTTTATCCAACAGCACATCACACTGTTTGCGTGGCACCGCGCTCTCCACGTGCAGTAGTATCAGACAGAGGTCAAGAAATGCGCCAACACGCCACCGTACGTGGGAGACAATCCCTCCTAAGCCGCATGGCTGCCGGGGAGACAAAAGTACCGTTTGGGCCTTTTGATAATCTGGTTTTGTTATTCGTGGACGTTTTAATCATTGCGTGAACGCGTGCGCCGTGGCTTCCCGGCGAGCTCACCCCCCCCTTGCCGCTGCGGACCCTTCGTCGCCACGTTACTCGCTTCGCCGCCCGAGCTGGTTTTCTCGATGCTCACAGCCCGACACGGTATTGCGTCTCACTCACGGTCTCATAGTCTCATCGGTACCACATCTCTCTCAACACATCCTTTACCTTCTTCCCGGCACTCTCCCATTTTCACTGTTCTGAAGCTTTTCTTTACTCTACCTGTGCTCATATTTGATCTCAGGAAGATCGTGCGGCGCCTGCCGCTTGACTTGAATGAGGACATTTCTCCTGTCTTGTCTTTTAACCATTCTTGTATGTATGTGAGTGTGTGTGTGCAAATACATGTCAGGGCTGTATATGGCCTCCGCCCGAGACTAGTGCTGGACTCAGCAGGCAGGAACTTCCGCTGCAAAGTAACAACTGTGGGTGGCTCGTTGACGGTCCTTGGGACACTTAGAGGTCATTTTCTTTTATCAAGAAAGGCTGTTCTAGACCTTATTGAGGAGCCAGCGCTCGATCGAAAAATTGACCGAAAAATATGGTCCAGTGGTTGTGAAAGAAATTAATTAAATTGCGTCACAGGTATATTCCGCATTTTTTCTCCTAAATGCATTATTTTTTTACGAATCGTAATTCAATTTGTTTTACATTACACAATAGAATAAAACAAGATGAAAAATGAACAATGTAACGCAGAAAATCCACAAAAATAAAACATGACGTCATTTATTGGAAATCAAGCAAGAGTCAAGTTGCTCCTTCAGTGTCTCCTAATAACGGTACGTACGAGCATTGGCGCTTTTTTTAGAATCGTCTGTCTCTTTCATTGTTTCTTGGTGATTGTGTGATGCTGGGCTTTATTATTTATTCCAGTGTTCAGTTATGTAATAGTTTTCTGTGTTTTGGTGTAACAATTCTTTACTACCCTGATAGTTTTAGGATTGAGAGGGTGAAGAGTACCGTGCCATGACCCGACCGACTTTGAACAGGACTAAAGTCTCTTGTGGATATCGAGGATGCTCATTTGCCTGTGAATACCTGAATTTGAAGAGGCATATTAGGCAAGTGCATCCTTGGCGTCCTGTGGTTTTGAAGAACGCAGGCTCTGGGGTCGGTGGAAAGTTCCTAGCAATATGTCCTGCTAAGTAACCAGTTGCTATTTGTACAATAATGTAGGGTGATTTCCAGAACCTGCATCTGGAAGCGTGTTACACTTAGCCCTGGGGCAAGCCTACATACAGATCAGTGTATATTTATTTGTATCCCACAAAAAGGTAGCAGTTTTACTTTCTGTTGGGGTTTCCTAGGGAGAGAGCAATGCAAAAAGAATGTACAAGCAGTAATGATTTCAACTCTGAAATAAAAGGTATGAAAAGTAATAATCGTGCCTGACATCATTGAAATGTTCCTCCTCCATGAAAAATTTTCTCCTCCATCTTGCCCTCACAATATTTCTAGTATCTTATCAAGCTTTTTCAAGGCTCCAAACTGATTTCAAACCTCTACCATCTCTGTTCAAATAAAAGTGTTTTTTTAGAGGATATAAGAGGAAAACAATTCTAACATGCAACTTTTAATTAAGGTTAGACAAAGTGTTTATGATGAAACACATTTATTGTGGGTTTGTCTGCATTTTCGGTTTTTCTCTGTGATATTTCTGCCAAAATGCAAAATTTGCAGGCATTGTGGTAGGTGGCTTCACACATGTTGCCAGATAACTACAGGTTAATCTGTATGATAAATGCCACTGTTCAAAAGCTCCAAAAGATCAAAGCTGCCTTTAATTAGAATCACTACAGATTCATAAGTGCACAGCACACGACATTTTGGATATTTTGGTCAGATCGGCGCTGGAACCAGTAAGGTGCCCTGGGAGAGGTCGTTTCTGCCACGCCTGCCATGCAGGTATCCATGGGAAGTGCCATGCCAAAAATGTAATTTTAAGGATTGATTGTAAGCTTTGCGAACCAGGCAAGTCAGTTTAGATCGGTGAGAGCTGGAGAGCCGTTAGACTCAGGTTTAACGAACACTTCGGTGACGCTAGAAATAAGAGGCAGACAACACATTTCGGTCAACACAGATATTAAGCACGCATGCGAATGACGAGCTGACAGCTGACAACCTGAGTATCAAAATTCTAAAATACGCCAGAGATGGCCCAAACAGAAAAATTGCAGAATCATTCCTCATTCGGCGATACAGACGTACTGTCAACACTCAAACATCATCCTGGCTATCTGTTTTATCATTTGATTTATCATCTTTTTAGAGTCCTAGGTCATTCCCTCAACACAATATAGCCTTGCCATATAGCTTTGGTCCTAAAGCTCAGCTTTTCGCAGGCGATAAAGAGGATTGCATGAAAAAGTGTACGTAAAAAGTGTACGATTAGACGAGTCTCTCTTATCTAAAATATACATTCACATCTGTACTGCAATATGTACTCGCTGTTCACGTAAAATAAAGAAATATGAGGAGCCAATAAATATATCCCATGATGTTAGGTCTTGGCGTTAGCTAAATTGGGCCGTTCTATTTAGGTCTACAAAAATAAATATCCAGAACTGATAAATTTCCGGGTTTTAGGGCGCTCCAGTTGCCAGGGCTATATAGCAAAATTATCAATCTCCTCCCTGGAGGTACCGTAAAACAAATATGATATCTTGAGATTGGAGCGACCATTTCAGTAACCCAGGGACCTGTTGGCCTAGTGGTTGTTACTTCATTACCAACCACTTCAAAATGAGACGTTTGAGGAAAAAGAAAACAACTCACATAATTTTGCAGCCGGATTAGGTATTTTCAAGGTTTAATCGGCCTCGAAATGAGTGTGGCATACGCAATCCATAAGGCGAAGGATCCCGACATGTCTTAGCAATTAAGCTCTTCAGCAGCAAATCCTTACAGCTAGAGACCTAATTTTTGGTGTGTCTCTTTAGAGCATGTTGCATAACAACATGACAAACAAAACATAAATCCGACAATAAACATCGATAGGAGAGCTAACGGAAATATTGTAAATAAGGACAAAATTGTTAAATTTTGACTTTGCACATGCAGCACATGCAAACCAAGGGTAGGCCACCGGCCAGCTAAGGTTGTTTGAATTGATCAACATCATATGTACCTGCTTCCCAAATATTATAGCCATTGGAACGATGTTGCAGGCTCTGCACACCACAATGTTATACTTTGAACCATCTGGTTTTTATCTGGCGCGTGGACTTTGCACCCCTGTTATAAAATATCCGCTCGGTAGATTTTTGCGGATTTTGGATATGTTACGCCCCTATCAATTGCGAACACAATGGTGTTTATTATGGGGGGCTAGAATTTTATGACATATAAATGCCAACTTGACTGAACTAATGTTGTGCTACGTGTAGAAATATTAAATAAAAATACCAAAGATTTATGAAAAAGTGTCACTCAGCGACTCTAAAAAAACAGTTTGGCACTAGAAACATTTCATCAAAAGATGTTTCAGCAATGCCAAAAACAGCTAGACCGCTTGGAATATTTCACTGTAGGAAGTTTTGAACAGTAGCACTGGCGATATGGATCAACCTGTGGCGATTCTTATGGAAGGAAGTTTAGATTCATAGGAGCTTTTGAACAGTGGTACTTATGATGTAGATTAGCCTGCTGTGATTCTCTCTGGCAACATGTGTGAAGCCACCTACCTCGTTACCAATGTGCATTGGTCTTAATTGAATTTTGACAATAAATTAAATAAATTATTGATAATCTTGCTACGCTTACCGCATGGTGCTGCTCAGTTGGAAACAGCTGATGTCTCCTGGTCTGTTCCAGTGGACACCAGCTTTCGCATCTCCTCTGATGTCCTCTTAGCAAATCTCATCTTTTCTCTTAAGAGGTGCTGGACCAGAATTGGCTGTGCTTAAAATGATAGGCCTCGCACCATGAAAAAAACTTGGCTGCCCTTAGTAGGAAGCTTAGATTTCTAGGAGACATAACAGACTGCTTCCGCTTCCGTGGGAGACAAAATCAAACTTTTTTACCTCTGGTCTCAGAGCCATCCGGACCGGCCCCTCAGACTCACGTCTGCGGCATTTATTTCGGAAGAACATTCATGCCGCAGACGTGAGTCTGAAGGGCCGGTCCAGATGACGCTGAGACTGCGGCACGTGGAAAGCGCGGTGCCACGCAAACAGTGTGATGTGCTGCTGGATAAAACATTACAATAAACCTCCAACTTATGTATCTATATATATATATATATATATATATATATATAGTCATATACATATAAGTCATATATATATAGTCATATATATGTCATATATATATATTTATATATATATATATATATATATATATATATATAAGTTACAATGATGTTTAGGCGAATTTCAAAAACTAAATTTATAAAAGCATTATATTGCACCACATAAACGCGTTTCGTATTCACTTCATCAGTATGCAGCACAATACAAGTATAAATCGAAATAGGAATATTCAAACATCAACTTTGAATTTCGGCAATCATGTCATGAGAACAATTCTTCAACAGTCCTTCAGCAAAAAGTCCTTTTTTGTCCTTTTTGCTGAAGGACTGTTGAAGAATTGTTCTCATGACATGATTGCCGAAATTCAAACTTGGTGTTTGAATATTGCTGTTTCGATTTATACTTGTATTGTGCTGCATACGGATGAAGTGAATACGAAACGCGTTTATGTGGTGCAATATAATGTTTTTATAAATTTAGTGTTTGAAATTCGCCTAAACATCATTGTAACTTATATTTTTCACCATGAACACAACATATATATATATATATATATATATATATATATATCTTATAGGCTTTTATAGTTTTTCAGCTTTGGAAAATTGCTCCTAAGCTGGGACTCGAACCCAGGCCTCCGGATTTCCGGCCCGGCATGCTAACCACTAAACCATTCAGGAGCCTGAACTTTCCTTTCAAGCTTGCGTATTTATACTTGATTTATCGGCAGTTGTTTTACTGGGGCATTCTCATGCCAGTCAGGTTTCTATGTACCTCCAGTATTGATATATCTCTTATAGGCTGTTATAGTTTTGCAGCTTTGGAAAATTGCTCCTAAGCTGGGACTCGAATATATATATATATATATATATATATATATATATATATATATATATATATATATATATATACATATATATGACTTTCATTTCTTAGCTTGGAAATCGTTCAACACATGAAGATCGTATTCCTGTTCTGCCAAAACGCAGACTACGAATCTGTTGCAATATCAAATTATTACAATACAAATAAAGAAGCCAGAGTGCACTCCATCACTCAGTCTGAAAAGCAAAGCGACATCGGACCCAATTTTGACAAGCTGGGCTACTGCTGCCACCCCGACTTCTCGAATATCGTTTGGCTGAGTTAAGGTAGAGCCAAAATGTAAACGTCATTCGATTACTCTCTTTATGGCAATTCGAATGATGTACAATATGACCATACTAGATCAAAGTATAAAAATGGCATGACCTAGGGTCAGGTCATGGTCATCATCTAACTAAACATAGTCAATATGCATATGGTTTTACTCGTAATGACAAATCAAACATAGTGGTATCCAAATTAGACCTTTATTGCAATTTACTGCGCAGCTATTCACACAAGTCTCAAAACGTGCTTAGGTAGACCCAAATGACCTCTCAGGGGTCACAGGTCAAAACTTGCGAAATGAATTTTGCGAGTGGCCTGTGATACTATGATCTTAGGAATAAGAATTCCCTATAAGCTTTATATACAGAAAAAGAAACATTTTTCGCCAAATTCGCGTTTTCCCCATGCATTTCCAATGGAGAGGTCATGACTCGTACCTGACCTTAGGTGAACAATAAACAAAATATCAAAACATAGTTTGTAGCCCCGGTGAGCCCATTATATGATATAGGTTTGACATTGATGAATTAACCCTACTCGGAGTTATGCCATCCCAAACATTTTTTAAGTGAGTTCACTTGACCTCGCCTGGTGACTTGATCCGAGATGAACCGAACTTAAACTTTTTAAGGGAAGTTGCAGAATTGATTAACTAATGGTAAGCTGTGGGGAGGGTTAAAAAGTGAAAATCCGTTGCTTAAATTGGAGAAAATGACGAGTTGTTTTGGTGGATTGTCCTTATATTTGTCTATCGTCTAAATTTGCGTGAAAAAGTTTCGATTTCGAAAAAGTGTTGTACGGTGGCGCTTGGCGCCGTCGTTTCTCCGCGAAGACGAAAAATCTGTAGGGGGTTAGTCAGCACCCTTCCACCCCACTGGAGGGAGGGTTAAAAAGTGAAAATCCGTTGCTTAAATTGGAGAAAATGACGAGTTGTTTTGGTGGTTTGTCCTTATATTTGTCTATCGTCTAAATTTGCGTGAAAGAAGTTTCGATTTCGAAAAAAGTGTTGTACTGCGCACCCTAATATAGGGCACCGCTTCCAATTTGTTGTCAACCATTACATGTTTTTTCGTTGCCTTGGCTAGTTAAAACGCTACAGCTACTTTCGTTGCCTTGGCTTCTTAAAACGCTACAGCTACTTTCACTACCTTGGTTAGTTAGCCAATTGGACTTAGGAAGTGGACCGCCCGGTTCTTATAGATACATATACAAATGTGTATCGTCTAATATCCAGAATGGTATGGCTCTTCACACTGGTACGACGTGAGTTAACCTATGGAAGCCATACGCAAAACGCTATGGGTACATCCACACATAAGAACTGTCCAGTCACACAAAGACATGAATCTCACACCACTCCCTGTACCTATTCATAAAGGCGTACCGCAATGCACGTCTGAAGGACCTGTCCGCGTCCACGCTAGCCCCCTTGAATAGTTTTACACTACGATAGCATAGTCACCGCCGCACTAGCATGTCCCGATGCGGGTAAGAAACGTTTGTATCTTGTTTTATGAATTGGGTGCCCCAGTGGTCTTGCCGGCTCGTAATAACTGTAATTTTGCCAGGGAGATCCATCTTTATGTAGAGGGGTGGCCCGATTGTTGAACGGGGGCCTGCAGCTCCCAGTGCAGCGGAGGGATGATGTACAACGGAGGACATTAGAAAGTTGGACGCCTTTCTTTGCAGTTAGCTTGAAGGCACCTGTCCTGCACGGTCCGACATTTCGTGGACAGAGGAGCACCGTCGTGGAGATAAAAGGTACTCCCCTTTGTCTTCTTTGGGTGTGTTCCTGCATCTAAATTTGAAGTTGATTACGCTAAACCGGAAGGTTTGATCACAGCTGGAACAATGTCAAACCATCTACGGCCGGTGAGAGCCTATTCTCGCACTAGCCCATTCATTTTTTTGCGATTAGATTGACCAACTAACTTTGGGCATCACCACGGAATTCTTACTGGAGGGGTCAGGATCGGACTGACGTTGCCAGAGTGGAGATGCAAGGCGAATTTCGAACATATTGGATGTGCATAAAAAGCTAACCACCATTTATGTCGTTGAGAACACAATTACATAGGCCCACAAATAAACAGATAGAAAATGCAAAAACCTATGCAAAATCCCAAAATTGGTGGGAGGGGGACCTCACTGCTAATTCATGAGTCGGAAAACGCGTACCCGGTACTCATATCCCACCTTTCAACACCCATGTGTTTAACTTATAGAACATTCATTTCTGAAGTACATAAATCAACAACCTAATGCTCCTCTTTCTTGTTTCCATGTTTCCTCATTGACATTTACGCTTCGTTCTAACCACTGACATTAATTTTCAGCCTCTGAAATCACCCCATTATCCTTCGGCAACCATCCTCGTCCCTCATTTTCGGACGTTCCTTTCTGTGCGTGACGGCCGCGCGTTACCTGTTCTCTGCTCTCACGCCACTCGGTCGGCTAAACGCGCGCGCAATTCCGGCGCCACCATCGCTCATTTCGCGCCACAGAACTCGCGCCACAGCCGTCACTGCCCGTCTGCAACGACGCTCTGCAATTAGTGCCGACCAATGGGAGCGCCAGGCTGGCGTCCCACCCCAGCCACCGGCCAATCACAGCTCCCATTACTCCACTGCTGGAAATGAGCAATCGCGGACACCTGTGAAAATCCCAGCAAAATCATGGAAAATAGAAATAAAGATAAACGATGCTAAGTTGGCTGAGGTGGCGGAGATTTGCGGAGGAGAGGAGATCTGAGGCGGGAGATGTGCGTGAGAGGCGGCCCGGGGAACACCGGCAGCTCTTTGTGCGAACGCTGGAACGGCGGAGCGATTGGACAACGTTGACGTAGGGACCATGACTGAGACTTGCTTCGAGAGATCACCGCCGTCGCCCGGGCCTTTGCCAACATCCCCAGGGGGCCGTGATTCTGGGCCCGAATCGCTCCAGAGCCAGAACCCCCCCATCCTCTCCGCTTCCTCTACAGACCTGTCAGAACTTGGAAGAGGAGGAGGAGGAGGAGGAGGCCTCTAACACCCATGCCTGCCCACCTCAAAGCAAGTCTCCAGAATATCCTTGTGCCCGTCGGCATAGGGGCTTCAGCATCGCCTGTCTCCTCCAGGACGAAGAAGCTGAGCTCAACGTCCGGCAGACTACTGACGACGTCGAACAGGTGACATCGACATCGGAGGACCCGCTGCCTCTGTCTCCTCCTCAGGAAGAGCAGCAAACTCGTCACCCGTTCTCGGCTGGTCTGGTGAATCCTGGAACTAGTGCTCTGGCTAGGGCAGCAGTGCCTGTGACAGTGGGGACGGCGCAGATGATGGCCCTACCGTGTCCGCCGCTTTCACCACTCGTCTATAGCCAGCTGATGGGGAGCGGCCCCCTTTTCGGCATACCAGGTCAGTAATGTAGGTCAGTGCATGGCCACCGGGGAAACATGAAGGAGTCAGTGGGTTTGTAATCTCCCATTGACCGTACGTTAAGCTAACCACTCTAATAACAATCACTTTTCGGATCAGGGGTTTTCCCCCTGTTAGTACTTCTGACTTTGGCCCTGTCTGCTCCGCGGGGAGGGAGGTGGCGCAGGATCAGGACCTTAGCTATTAGAGCTGACCGTGTGGCCTTAGCTGCTCCGCGGGAAGGAGGTGGCGCAGGACCAGGGCCTTTGGTATTACTGTTGACCGTGTGACCTTGTCTACCCTGCGGGAGGAGCGGCGCGGCCGGCGGGACGCAGGGTGAGGAGGCCGGGAGTCGACCGCAAACCGAGACAAGCTTACAGCGCTCGGCAGCTGGAAAGGCTGGAGGACGAGTTCAAGGTCAGTCTGACCGATCGCTTCCTGACTGCCATACCCTCAGGGCTAGATAAATAGCCCATGGTGTCCTCTCACCGCAGCACCGTAGATGACACTTTTTTCTTCTCACTACTGGAAGCCATGGCATCAATGGTTCAAATCAGGGTGTGTTACAGCCAAAATAATTTAGGTCCGCTCAGGCCTATATCCAAGCTTCCATATTTCCACAGCATGGTATTAATTCAAATTGATCCCCAAATCCAAAAATGCGAGGAAAATGGAGTCCAAATTTAAGTCCACAGCCATCCTACCCGAACTTTTAGGCAGACTCATTACAATTCGTCAATGGCCCTGGGATCCATTTGTATATCATGTCCGAATCCTCGCTGCACTCCGCATCTGATTGACACGTGGCCAGGTCTGAATCAAGGACTCGTCATGCCGCCAGGCTATGGCCCTTGTGGTGATCCAACCCCACTTCTCATATAGCCATGGCGTCAAACGTTCGACCATAACAGAAAACATTTGTCTCCTCCCAGCATCTTGGTGGCCAAATGGATAATTTCGGCCCTGGTCTGTTCCCCTGTTGTCAACATGATTAATTCGATCGAGTATATTAACACGCGCATTGACGGGAGGTACCCGCCCCTTCGTTTTTTTACGAAGATGCAATAAAAACGGCGGCGAGTAGCGCCGCCGTACTTGGAATAACTTATTTCGGATAATTTGTACAACTTTGGTCATAATTGTGAAGTTGGGTTATCTCAAGTCAGGTCACCAGTGCACGTCAAGTGACCTCACCTAAAAGAAGTTTAAGATAGCATAAGTCAGAACAGGGTGAACCTATCCGATTGAAACTCATATCACATCATGGGCCCACCGAGTTCTCCAAAACTATTGCGGTATTTTTATATCGGTGACCTAAGATCAGGTACAAGTCGTGACCTCTCCCTTGGAAATACATGGGAAATGTAGTTTAAACTTAGTAACTTAGTAATGGATGGGGCTAGAACATTTATTTTAACGCCATTATGTTTTTCTTGACCTTGTAGTTCTAATGATATGCACTTCGACATAATCTGATTTTGGCCTGACCTCAAGTCAGGTCAACTCCTATATTTGATCTGATTTGACCTAACAAGGTCATATTTTATATTATTAGATTCGGCTTTCTGCAGGGATTCCAATGGTTTAGCTTGTTTTCATTTATCTTTACTAGTTCAGATTTAATGACTGAAAACCTTCATCTATATGCTATCCCTGTGGTGACATACCTTGACCTCTAATAACCTTAAATGTTACCTGATCAAAAAATGTTTCAAATGTTTTCAATATAAATTTGTATGGGCTATCTAATTCTGTTTACTGTTGCTTGCTATGTAGCGTGGTTTTTTTATATCTTAGGGGGGCGGTGGGTACCCCCGTTAACACGCACCCCGCTGGGGGGCGAAATTCGCCCCCTCCCGGTTTTTCCAAAATAGCTCAAGAACGAAGAAACGCAGAACAACGAAACTTACAGCACCTTATTCCTCATCAATTTTACACATCTGACCCAATTTTTCAGTTAAAGTCATGTCAGGTTAAGGAGCTATTCAGGGTCAAGTGCTCCGACCTCAAAACCTAAAATATCGAGTTTGAAGCGGCGCCCAGGGAACATCAGCCAACCGATCATTTTGAAACTTTCACAACATGATAAGGTTATTAGGGTCTACAAATCTGCTCTCTCGGAATTTCGATATTCTTGACCTAAGGTGGGGTCAATTTTTGGTCACCCCATTATAAGTCTATGGTGAAAAATAGAATGGGCTCGTTTTCAGTAAACACGTAATAAATAAAGCTGAAAACCCTCAAACCGACTATTCCCACCACGATCTTGACCATATAGCTGAGTTTTTGAACATCTGACCTCTCAAAGGTCATATCAGGTCACGGGAGCAGAAAATAATTGTTTTGCCAATAACTTCTCACTGAATTAAGATAAAGCTCCCATTTTGCTTGCATTGTGCTTATATTGTCACGGGGAGTTGATTGATATGCAACATGACCATACCAGGTCACTTAGTGGCCCTGACCTAGCTTGGGGTCAGGTCATTTCCACTATTTGACCTAGCAAGGTCATATTATACATAATTCGATTTGCCGTGATGAGAGGAATCTAATGGTGCATAAAGACTTCCTCTAGCTCTCCTGGGGGCAAATCTAGAGAGAAAAACGTACACTACTCTGCTGTGAGCACAGGGAGTCTTCTTTGACCTATGCTGACCTCAATATTGACCTGACAAAAATTTTGTATAAAATCTCTTCGTCTTGTCAAGAGCTTTCGAACGCCGTCCGTAATTTTCCTTTAGCTTTCGTGGGGAACGAGATACGGAAGGAGGGGGTGAAAAACGCCCCCCCAGCGGGCCGCGTCATGCAAGGGACCCCAGCGGGGCGCGTGTTAAAGCAAAGGTGGCTTAGACCCCCGTCAATGCGTGCTGTTAGACTAGTTTCTAAAAAAACGCAATCTTAGTCGGTGCTTAGTGTGTTTTTTCCTCAAGAAAATAAACGTTTCCTTCTGTTCTCAACAACAACTGTCCGAAATATTGATGGAAATTATTTACAGGTTATCTCCCGCACTGGAGAGGGGTCTGGCACTAACACGCATTGGAGAGGGGGGCTGGTAGGCCCCCGCTAAGATCTCGGAAACTAAGAGGCGTAGAAAAACGCCGATTGGTGGAGTGGGTGGGGCTATGGTGATCTACATCATGACAAATTTTCATTGACCTAGGTAAATATTTTCAAGGTCAAACGAGGTCATAAATGTCTAATCTTGGTCATGATGGGGATTTATTGTAAACTACCGTGATTATGAGGGAAGAAGGCCGGATCAAGCTAAAGACAGACCAGGGTCATAACAGCAAGGTCACAAAGAATCTTCCCTACATTTTTGGGTCAAGGTCATTCAAGGTTATTGACCTATGAGGTCATAATATGGTATACTACCTTTAATGTACACTATGACTAGCACTATAGCAAATGTTTCGCGAGAAATGAGGATCAACCTTTAACAATGACCTTTGAGCTTGACCTTTACATTGATGTACCTTAACTAGGACGCCATAGCATAATGCACGCTAGACTGGATAACGCCATTTGACCGGAAGCACTGGGTTCAATGACCTTGAAAGTGCTGATATGACCTTGACCTGTCACCTTTGAACTTACCTTTATATGAGGTGATCTTGACATATCATCCCGGTTATATGACGGTATGACGTCACCACTGGGTCTCCAATGCAAGCAAACTGGTCTGACCACGCGATTGTGGCGACCTCAAAATGCAGGTCTAACTTTGGAAACATATAAGTATAACATTTTCGACCAATTTTCACAATTTCTTTATCGGCCGACATGCTGTTAAATTATTTAATGTGACCGAGTGTCGTTTTTCCGCTACGGATGGTTCTCCGGCCACCTCGGACAAATAGGTGGGGGGCTCCGAGGCTCCTTCCAGTGCGCGCGTTAACCTTAAATATTTTGTTTCAAGAACAAACTCAAGATACTTAAAACAAAATAACCATCTTTGTCATTATTTTATCCTCACAAGGATTTTCGCCATGTCAAAAAAATTACATCGATCAATGATTTCCGGTCTCCCACTCTACGCAGCTTGTTAAAATCCAAATCGATATTGGCATCCCACTTAAATGTCCTTCACACCTCCGTTGCTGACTTGCAGAACCCCATTGCATTCGAGCGCTGTTTCAGCCTGTTTTTGCCAGGCCGACAAGTACCTGAGTGTCAGTAAGCGGATGGAGCTGTCCAAGGAGCTGCAGCTGACAGAGGTGCAGATCAAGACTTGGTTCCAGAACCGGCGCACCAAGTGGAAGAAGCAGGTGGCTTCTCGGCTGCGGCTGGTGCAGCGGCACGGCTTCCTGCCGCCCTTCTTCTCGCCGGTAGCCGCGCCGTTTCTGTGTCTGCCCGCGCCGCTGCCGACGGCCTTCGGCGACACAATGGTATCATCCCTGCTGCACAACGCTCCAGGGGCGGCTTCAGACCGCCTGTAGTGTGTGTGACTCTGAGATGGCGCAGTGCCACGTGCCCTGCAGCCCCCGCAGGTAGCTGTGGGGGCTGCAGGAAACAGAAATGCATGTTGGCGTTGATAGCAATATGCCCTAGTCTGAAAGAAGAAGCTGTGAGGCGTGTACACATCATACAGCATTACTAATTTTGTTGTGAGTTAATGCCGGTGTTGAATTTTTTTGTGGTTCCAAAGCCATGCATGTTCCACTTACTCTGGAATTGGGTGTTGCTCAACCAGCAATGAAATTTATGCTTCAACGGGAAAGAGAGTATGAAAAACGTCAAGAGATCATACCAACTGTGTCAAATGATTCTTTATATTTTACTTATCATATGAATGTACCCCATTGTCTTCTCTGCATCCAGGATATGAAAACGTTATGGCCACATGACAGTTATGCGAATATGTTGAAGTAAGTGCGAGAAAAAGGTTACGGAGTACGGGCGAGTTTAAATACTAGAATTATCCTCTATATTTAATCAATAAGCAAATGAATCATGGTACGCTGGTAGGCGAAAGAGGCTTCATATATATCGCTACCATGATATGATTAACCTGTTTGCTGACAACTAAGAACCAAGCAAAGGCAACACTAATGTTATTCAAGATTAACCCTATTCGTTACAGGCGGGGAGAGCGGCTGTCACCAGGGGGGCGTAGCCAAGGGGGGGCGGCAGGGACAGCTGCCCTCCCTGAGGGCCCGAAGGGCCCCCTGAGGACACGAGCCGCGCAAAGCGCGGGTCGCCCGCACTATGTTCTGTGGCCAAATTTGGCATTTTATACCAGACAGGGCCCCCTTAAGCCCTCTTCAGTGCTCTATTCTGTAACAAGCAGGGCCTTTTTAGCCATCAGGGCCCCTTTGGCGCTGTCGTAGGGACCCTTTTCGGGGCGCCGTCCCTCCCTGAGCGAAATCCTGGCTACGCCCCTGGCTGTCACAGCCCCTTTTTCCATATATGACCAAAATTTGGTTGCGGTGCCGCCCATGCCGCTTTAGATACATTTTTAGCATTCATTACATTATAACCTTAGGGTGTTCATTTGTGTATTTTAGGGATGATGGGTAGCTTTCAGCTCCTTTTGGGAGGCAGCGAATCTAATTATGCCAGGCGGGCCGCCGTCCCAGAAGAGACCACCAAATAGTGGAACGGGCTTCTCCGGTCGGAGTTGAATGGGTTACCAATGATAATGATGGCGATATATGAGTATGTGAACCTTTTGGGGGCGGCATTTGCACCAAACCAGAACTCACAGGGGCGGCATTTGCACTAAACCAGGACTCAATGGGGCGGCAGCTGGGGCGTTCCATGACAAATCGACAAATCGATGGGTTAAAATAACACCCTCATATCTCAGATTTTCATGAAAATTTGGGACTAGGGTTCTCAGCGGCGCTGAAAACGACTGTGTTATTTTTAGTCTCGTCCGGATAATGGGTTCAGAGTTATAGCCTCGGGAAATCCAGCATCGGACGCGTGCATCGCACTTTTCGGTTGAGTTTTTAGCCATTTAAATTAAACGTACTCCTTCAAGAGGTTACATGAAAATAATAACAAAAGTCTGAACAATACAAATATGTAAGTTTAATTATATTAATTTGCACGAATATGTATAAAATATAATTCCAAACTTTTGCAAAGATAAGCATACATATTTCCTATGTTTTTATTGACTTCAAAACAACTTCATGTGAAAGACCATTGCTTAAACTACATATAATACCAATAAAAGAATGGAGACTACAGAGCAAAATCAGTAACGAGCACTGCAGACCAAGCCCAACACCGTCGCCGGCCACCAGCCTGCAGTCGGCACGCCGCCTAGACGCGTCCGGTTGGAAGTGGGGTAACGGGGAGGGAGAACTGAGCAAGGCTGCGCTCGGTGACATTGCGAATGAACTAGATGTGGTGTGGAGGCTACTATTGCGAACATAAAAATTTGAGCCGTTCCGAAAAAATGAACGTATTACCAGAACATTCGGAACAATTCCGACACTCTGGTGCATTTGGTGGAAAATGTAGTGGGAGGATTATGCGTCAGAAGCCGATTATTACTGTTGTCTTAGGTTTGTTTTAGATAGTTTTTTTCTACCCATGCCCAAAAAAGTTGCATGTATCCCAGTTCAGTTTATATTAGAGAGCACACATCATAAACAAAAAGTCACATAGCGTCCACGCCGACAACTGCTTTTCGAACATATGAGATTAAGACATGATGCTTTATTTAAGATCTGAC
Source organism: Lepas anatifera (assembly GCA_034440635.1). NCBI lineage: Eukaryota > Metazoa > Arthropoda > Thecostraca > Lepadidae > Lepas > Lepas anatifera. The sequence continues at coordinate 1,560,067 of JAOTON010000870.1, forward strand.
CCACGGATCAGATGAACGACTCCATCACATTGTACCATTGAACTTCACAGATTCAATTTAAGACTAGAACCTTCTGTCCCTCATCATTCGAGAGCTTATGGACAATAACGGTCTTCGAATTAGCCGGTACGAACTTGTGAATCTTTAATGTTCCTTTTCTCGCGACTGCTTTATTGAAACCTTTTCTGCACTCAGTAGCTAATTCAAGTACTTTTTGTTGAAGCATTTTGGGTAGAGATCGAGGCAGGCAATGGAACACTGATTTCCGTGTCCCCTTCCAAGCATGTTTGCTGAGATCGTAAGGGGATGGGTACCCCCTGCCAGTAAAGGTGGTCCGGGGCCTCATATCAGCGCGTGTTAAAAAGCACACCGGAAAGGAGCCTCGGAGGCCCCCTCCTACTTTTTTCTAGGTGGCTGGAGAACCCCTTCGTGGCCAAAAACGTTATTTCACTACGTTTGAGAATATTCAATGGCACGTCGATTGGTCAAATAACCTTGAAAACCGGCCCCAATTTTGTTATTATAGGCTTTCAAAGTTAAACCCTTTATTTTGAGATCGCTGCAATTGCGCAGTTGCAACAGTTCGCGTGCATCAAAGACCAACTGGCAACGTTATAGCGCCAAATAAAACAAGGGTATATGTCAATTTCACCCGTCATTTTTTCTAAAAGATCCGCCACCCCATTTTAATAGGTAGCCAGGCGTGCCCCACCGTGATCCCAGCGACAACAGCACCCTTACGTTAACACCAGAAACATAAAATTAAACGAGTCGCGGCACGCCCTGCTAGGAAATGAAGCAAAAACATAAGATAGCAAAAACAACTGTGTTACTATTTAAGGAATTGTTATAAAAAAGGTTGCTTAAAGAAAGCTTCTGTAAAATATTACAGAAGCCTCGACCATTAACCCACTGTTAATAAAAAGAGAGAGACTGGTCACACATAATCGTATAGTGTTAGTGCTCATTTCCATGCAGACTACCCCATGCGGATCTAAGTTAGTAATTCCCTGGAATCTAGCAGACAAGTAGACGAACTACTAACATCTACCAGAAAACAAAGGCTGACTGAGGGGATTTTTTTAGATGATGATGAGGTGATAGTGACTTAAGATGTGAGCATGATTTTTGCGAGTCTCACGTGGAATACCACAGTGCGGACTACCACCGCGTGCTGAAACACTTTTTATGATGATGAGGTGAGGGTGACTTAAGATGAGAGCATGATATTATGTGTGTCAAGCGTGGAAACACCACAAAGTCATCTGACCTAGGGTGCTGAACCACAGACATGTACAAGTAACGTCTTTAGAACCTGTTCTAGATGCTGAGGAGAGGGTTACATATGAAAGCATGATTACGCATGTAAGAGCCCCACTCTATAACCCCCTCAGGCCAGTAAGCGAGGAAAACCCTGTTGCTCACCGGCCGTTAAAGACAAATAAAGGAAGCTCATGCTTTACCAAAGATACATATTTCCTCATTAACATAATCGGCCAGATGTCATGTCGACAAGAAAAGAGAGAATACAAGAGAAGATTCGCGTCCACACTTACTTACGATGATCTCCAGGAGAAATGAAATCCTTTCAGATGATGATGAGGTGAGAGTAACTTTTGATATGGACATGATTTTTGGGAAATACCACAGTGCAAGCTAAATAGATAATATATAATATAATATAGATAATATAAAAACCATAATATAGATTTCATGAAGGTCAAGGTCACACTTCAAGGCCATACCAGCATTCCAAAGCCATTGGTGCGGTGCTTCCGGTCGCATGGCGTTACCCAGTATGACGTATATTATGCTACGACGTCATAGTTAAGATAAATCAATGTAAAGTTCAAGGTCACAGGTCAAATCAGAATGTCATGGGTAAAGGTCAATGTTAATTTCCCGTCCAACGGTTGCTATGGTGCAAGTCATGGTGTAAATAAGGGGAATATGTCATATTGTGACGTCTTAGGTCAATGACCTTGAATGACCTTAACCCCAAAAATTTAGTTTACAATTCTTGGGACGTTCGCACTATGACTTGCTCTGTTTTTAGTGCATTCTGGACTACTTTGAGCTTAACCATGGCATTTCCGGATGAATACCCAGCACGGCTAATAAATATTTGACCTTTATGACCTCGTCTGAACTTACTGACCTAGGTCAATTAAGATCGGTCATAATATAGATTTCAATAGTTCCAACCCAGTCCCCAACCGGAGTTTTTCTAAGCCTCCTAGTTTTAGAGAGCTCAAGGGGCTACCAGTCCACCCCTCCAGTGCCCGTAAGTGTCGGGCACCTCTCCTGTGCGGGTGTTAAGGAATGTGACATTGATTACAATTTATTGTTTTAAATACATCCTTATCCTCATTGCCGACCAATTCCACCATTGACACCTTTTTCGTTACCAGAGACGTTTGATAGGTGCAGCGACGCCGGGCCGCGCTGGCGCACGAACCTCACAAAAGTGGGGATTGGGACGTTTGGTAGCTCAGATCTCGCTTTCTCTTAAAGTCTCCATTCTTTTTATTACTGAATCTTATAGAGAAAAGTATAAAGAGTAATTTGAGCCCAAAAAAGTTTAAAATATTTCATAGGAAAATAGTTCTTATATATTTTGAAAAATTGAAGAATGTATAATATATTCAAGATTAAATTTTTTGAATTATATTTTTAATGAGCTAGAATCCGTAATTCGTCTTTAAGATACCCAGATTAAGTTTTATGACATTTGTTGAAGCATACAGGTAAAATGCCGTCTTTAAAAAAAGCATGCAAGTGGGTATGGTCAAAATGCCTGAGGCTATAATTTTCAAACCGTAAGTCAGGGAGGAAAATGAATACAAAAATCGTGATCAGCTCCATCAATAGCCCCTCTGACAAAAAATACACCGAAATCTGCGACATGAGGGTGTTATCGACTTGTCGATTTGTCGTGGAATGCCCCAGCTGAGGGTGATCACAACAAATAGGAGGCAGATGCACCTAAAGCATGAGTTAGATATTGAACAAATCTTATATGAGGACAACATCTGACGCTCGGTGGTAGAGCACCAGCATTCTGAGCCTCAGGTCCCGGGTTCAAGTCCCGGCGGAGTCTCTGAATGATCTGATCTGATCCCCCAAATCCCTCCCAACAGGATGAGAGTTGGTGACGCCGTATAACACTGGCAGTGGGTACGTGGTTAAATCCCAACAGCCTTTGAATCGGGGTGGCATATGTAAATTTCCGACATGAATTGGAATTTCAACAGCTCAAATATTTTAGAACCTGAGGCTAACCAATTCTTTGGAGGTGGTATTTATACTTAACCAGAACTCAGAGGCAATCAACTTCTTGCAAGGGTGGCATCCGAACACTTTTACTACCGAACTTCATGTCCATCAGGGCCCTCTTAACCCTCTCCTCCGGGGGAGGGGGTGATTGAACACCCCTCAGTATTTCCGGCGGCGCGAACAAATTCTTAAAAGATCGGCGACAAGTGGCGCTGTACTTGTCACACCTTATCCTTGATCAATCCTGCAACTGTTTCCAAAACTTTGAGGTTGGATCATCTCAGGTCAGGTCACCAGAAATATAAGTTGTTAGCGTAAAAAACAGACACTACCCCTAGCATCCTTTCCGCGCATAGCATCTGGCGCCCAGCACCATGAATTATATGCGCCGGTAGACAGGCCTAGCGAGCGGCAGGCAAAGCCCCCCCCGCTGAGGACGCGTTCAGAAAATACGCAGAAATATAAAGTGATCTCACCTCCAAAAATATTTAAGTTGGCATCAGTAAAAAACGTGAATCTATTGAACTGAAAATTATACCACACAATGGACCCAACGAGTACTACCAAATATATTCCGGGATTTAATATACCGATGACCTAGAGCCAGGTACGGATCATGAACTCTCCCTTTGAAATACATGAGGGAAACGGAAATTGGCTGAAATAATGCTCTATTTCTGTAGAAACCGCTTGGAATAACTTCGTATTCGCCAAATCAGAGTATCCTAGGCCCCTTCAAATATTCATCTTGCGAGTTTGAATCTGTGACCCCTGAGTGATCATCTGGGGCTACCTAAGCAGGATTTCATATTTGAATCAATAACTTTGCAGGAAATGACGATAAAGCTTTCATTTTGATACAATTGCGTTTGAATTGTTACTTCAAATCGCTTGCTGCTCATATTGACTAAGCTAGGTTAAATGGTGACATTGGCCTGACCTTAAGTCAGATCATTTTTATGTTTTGACCTAGTGTAGCCATATTATACATCATTCGATTTGCTGTACCAAGATGAAGCGAATGGTGCCTAAAAAGGATTCTGACTCATTTCTGTCAGACGTCACTCTCAACTCTTAACTCTGTCTGTCAGTCTGTCAGAGCCCAGAAACCCTTTTCTAACATGCCACCTTATTTGACCTGTCAGGACGTTAATATTGACCTCAGCCAAAAAGTGATAAGTGCAGTTACGTGATGATTTTTTGTAGGCTATCCGACAGCGGTCGTATTTTTTTGTATTTTTGCTATTCGCATAGGAGTTGTTCGTGTTTAATCCCCTTCTCACCAGAGCGAAGGTGGCTCGGAGGCCTACCGGAACGGGTGTTATGAGTGAAATCCAGCTTCAAGTATTTGGACAGGTTAACATAAACAAGGATGTGACGATTTCCATATATTTAGCTGGATTGTGACGTCGCTTATGGCTTAAATCATTCATTCATTTTTTGTGTGGTTTTGGAGGGGCTATGAATTGTATTTTGGATGGAAAAAATCGGTTGGGCGGTCCTCGGGTTGGAAGGGGAATGGGGGTTTAAAGGCCTCCTGGGTCTGGTTCGTTACAATTCTGACATGTATGTACAGCCGGTTCCACACTGATTGGTAGGTATTAGTGTCAGCTGTTTTAAGAAATATCTTAAAAACGATTACACTCCTCATAAGAGGCTACGTCTCTAGTAATTTATTTTGACGAGCTCTTTAAATGTGGGTCGTTGGGAACTGAATGAGACGTCAATTTGGAAAGTTATAGACAAAAAAACTGTTTTCGCCGGTCCCGATGATTTTCTGTGTCTTTTCTCAATTACTTTCGAATTTTGGACCCGATGAATTATTTCTGCACGTCAGTTCACGCATCCAGTTAAAACGCAGCATGTGAGGCAACAACTGTGTCGGCAGGAAATATCACTTGAGAGATATTTCGCAAAAACAACCGCAGCCTTATACCTACCAATCAGTATGGAACCGGCTGTACCTACCAGGTATGTGCAAAAAGGCTAGGAAAGCTTCGCCTTTGTAAGCACGCGGGCATTTAAGATAGCAAAATGCGATTAGATAACTCTGAAATGATAGTGCAGTAACTATTGGTTGGCATCGTCCTGAACAGTACTTTTATATACAATGCCAACAGCACTTGTGCTGTCTACCTCTTATGTAGACATTTGTGGTCGTGCACAATGAACACTGTTCAGCGAATTCCCAAGTACATGCCGTTGTAAAGCCATGCCCCACCTCTTGCACCCAGGTTTGGATGTACGTAATTCTGCGAAGAGCACACCAAGTTCCTACTGCATCCTACATATGCACACACAAATAATATACTGATGCAATTTCCTAGCGTTTGCTGTTGTATGCTTTGAAAGCATATTCCATCACGCACACACCGAAATGCGCTAGGATCACCGCGTGGCTGGCTGGCTGGTCATATGGGTCATTCAATTCCGGAGAAACTCAACAGGCGCGGACGGCAGCGTGTGCGCCGTTGGTCAGCGACGCCGAGTTCTGGTTGGGGAGTGCAGTTAACAGGATGTCGGAGCCGCCTTCGCGGGCCACATGGGCATCGGCGCGGCATGGTCAGCGCGCACACGCACATCGGCGGCGCCTCACTTCACGTGGTGTAATTATGATGGCCCAGGGTTCCGGGTGTACGGCCGCTGGCAGGGTGAAACTTTGACCGCTCGTCTCGGACCGCGCACGTGACCTGTGTGAGGCTCTGCGGACGACCTGAGACCATTGGCGCGTGACTCGAGCTCAGAATGGTTTGTTTCATAAATTTACACATGTGTTTGGGGTCGTACCGATACCTGTTAATAGTTACTAGACAACAGCTAATCACTGGGTGATGGTTAGCTTGCTCAATCCTCATGATCGTTGACACATTAAGAGTTTCGTTACAAAACTGGCTTACAAGTCGCATCTATATTGACATCAAATCATCGGCAGTTACATACCACAGCCTCAAATGTTCCAGAAAATGTTTCACATTTGCAATTTACAATGTACATAAGTCACCCGGGCAAACACAAATATACAGCTTGCACATATTTTGCACATTTTGCCTTTGTAAGAAGCGGCATCTAGCTTAGGCATATCGCTCACTAATACTGCACCAGAGAAAAAGTTAATATAAATTAAATATACGGCAAATGACACGATGACATCTGTCAGGAGTTCCCAAGATGGTTCTTGGTTGCTAGGAACAGACCTCCGATGCATAATTACGCGGGAAAGGTGAGAGGTAAGATTGGCGGGAAAAACATACGTATGCACACAAAATAGCCAGAGAGTGTTGATATTCAACTGTTAAATAACCACCGAGTCCAAAGAGGATTATTTTACGGGAAATGTCTGACCCAATACATCAGTTAAGCCTTAACATATATAAGAGTCCCACGTTGCAAACATTTTTCCAATAAATTTTACGGAACAAAGATATAAGAAGTATGGAGATCAGCACTATTCACCCAGTTTCTTACAGAAAGTTTGCCTTGAAACGCATATACCGCATGAACATTCCTCCTGTTGTTGTTACTCTTTGAAATGTATGCAAGTTACTATTTTCCTCATAAGCTTCTCTGTGCGCTTTCTTTTATATGCGATTTCTTCGATGTCAAATACGAATTGTTCAAATAGTGCGGCGGGCTGGATATCAGACTATAGTCTGACATCTGGGCACAAGACAGGTCAGGTGAAGACAACATTGTTCCACGGATCAGGCCAGGACGTTGAGACGTTCGGCGGGATAATAGCTAGCACATTGTTCTGAAGGGATAGATTGGTTTATCAAGTCGGAAGATCAGAGGTTGAAAGTTGTGGAGTAGATTGAAGCCGGCCTTTTGATGGGAGATCTCCATAATCTTTAATGTATTAAAAATGGAGAAAATGCACTCATTTAGCGCAACATCCCTTAAACCAACAGTTAATAAAACAACTGTTTTAATGAAACCAAGCTAGAATTGTCAGGAGCAAACTTCTATATTTCGTATTATCTGTCATCAAAGGACCAATACATTTCAAACGGGTTTTAATGGTCTTTAACCAAAAAGTTTTGATCGTTAAATGACAACAAAAATCCGTTGAAAGAGCCTGCTCAACGAGTTAACCCTCACCACCGGGGCCATCGATGGCCCCCCTAGGTTTTCCGGGATAGCAGAAAACGACGAGGCGCAGCACCGCGGTTGAGGGCTCTACCTCTCACTGCATCATTTTCCCATCATCCCTGAAATGTTTTACGGGTCACCAGGTCAGGTCACCAGACGAGGTCAACCAAGGTCACCTCACTTCAACTTTAGAGCTCTGTAAGAGCTACATTTCAAAGTCGATCGATTTGAAACTTCCTACACTTCATGACCCTCCAGGTCTAAAGTGTATATCCGGGATTTTCGATTTGTGCCCTGAGGTCAGGTCACGAGGTGACCTCTCCCATTGGAAAGCATGAGGAAAAGCTGTTTCATGATATAAGTCACAAAAATGATTGCAAATACTCAGACGGCTCAGAACAGCGTTTTTGGACACCCTTTCACGGATCCCAGGGGTCATATTTACCCTTTGACTTTTCCAAGGTCATCCAGTCACCAGAGGTCAAAAACAGTATTTTGGCAATAACTTTTGACCTAATTAAGCTAGAGCGGTGAAACAAACACCATCGTGTTTTTCTTGTCACTGGCTTTCATTTGATATACAGCAAGGTCACTTTTTGACCTTTCGTGACCTCAGGTCATATTAGGTCACGAGGTGACCTCTGAGGTCAAACCACTGGCGGAGATCTTTACGTTCAACATAGCGGAAAAGTACTGGCAATTTGCTATCAAATGTACTTTACCGCCTCAATAGCTCTAATGACATAAGATTATGCCCATTTGTTAATCATTGCATATTTGAGTAAAAACAGCCGATCTTGACCTAATTTGACCTCTAGGTCAAACCATTGACCTGAGCACTAAAACATGTGTAATTTCTTACTGAATTCACGCGAGCTTTTATTGCACTTTCTATGCGCTAACGCCTATTTTCAGTTAGGCCTCGATGGCCCTGAGTCGACTCGGTTAATGAAATATTAGCAACAACGTTATCAAAAAGGCACTTGTCACACTACAGCACATGTTCAACACAGCCAAGGCCCATGGGTCTCCTTTGGGTGCCCCTTATTCATGGATGAGAATATTCATCTTAACTAAAGCCCTGGGTAGGACTGGGCCAGCCTAGTGGATGAAAATTTATTGTTCAATTTAGCTTTCTGAATTGTTCATTATATTACTATTTTACATGTATTCATAGAGTAACAAGAGGATGTAAAAACTAGAAACTTATTGGTCCCTATGTGGTGTAAAACTCACAGCTTCATGCAAGTGGGTCTAAAACGCGATACAACTTGTGAGAACGACCTATGGTACTGAACTGGAAGAAAACACCCAGATTTTCAAATGACCTTTTTCAATGAAAAAGGTAAAAAGCGTAATAGTGATCGGTCTTATCCCTGGGCTTCCCATTTGCGGACTCAATCACCAGTTCACTGTCCAGGCACGTAAGGAGTGACGTAGGGGTGAATCTGTCACGGTCATGTCGTATTGACTCTTTTTTGTGAAAAGGCAATCTGGAAAGCAGAACAAATTTTGCGGTGAAGGCCTCACTGAAATCCAGTAATGGAAGCCTTGAGCGTACATGCGGTTCAGTGATAGTGGCAGAGAGTGTATTTGACTAGTAGTGGATGGTGGATTTGGTGAAGGATTGTGTAAATAATTGGGTGAGTTTCTTATATATTCTTTAGTTTAGAATATGTTTCTTCGTATGCTATTACATTATTTCGCTAGGTATATTTTTGTATTTTGTGGGTGAAAAGAGCTATCCAATTCTACGTACAAGAATACCTAACATGGACCCCATGATGGGGCATGTGAACCAACATAGATCCCACATTTTAGCACTAGAACAGGTTAAGCAGCTTTGCCCTTCTTAAAAAGCGAGGCAGTGTTTCTGAACACATAAATAGGGCGTTCCAAACAATAAAGAGGAGGCCGTCAGCCATTCACTGCAGGAGTTCACCCCGCCACTGACGAGCCATGCGGTGTCTGCAAAACACCCCCGTCACCTGACTACCACGGACTCGGGCCGCTACACCCAGACGCGCTACAGAACATGCCGCCGATGTAGGACCATCACAATGTCTGCGGCCCCCATCCACACAATAGTGCGAATCTCACGCCACTGATAACCTCAATATACAACTATTACAAATCACAGTTTGCTCTGTAGACACAGCACGTTGTCAATCGGTAAAAAAAACAGTTCGAAGAATATCATTCAGATCTAGCAAGACTCCGCGGGCTCACCACCGCAGCAACAGAAGGGCAGGACACAGCGAGAGGAGGGCAGATGCCGCACTGAAGAACAGCGAGGGGACCGCGGCAGCGGCAGAACCGCCCGGCCGCAGGAAGTCCGGCAACTGGAACGACCCGATATCTGCCGAGTCGAGATCAGAGCGTCAGAGAACATCAGCAACACGTCTGCCGAGTCGAGATCAAAGCGTCAGAACGTCAGTCAAACGTCTGCCGAGTCGAGATCAGCGTCAACGTCAGTCAACGTCGCCGAGTCGGGATCAAGCGTCAGAACATCAGTCAAACATCCGCCGACTTGAGATCAAAGAGTCAGAAAACCATAAAAAATCAGCGGAGTCGATACTAAAGCGTCAGAACATTAGGTAAATGTCGACCGAGTCGAAACCAAAGCGTCGGAGAATCAACAATCTGCAGAGTCGAGATCAAGTCGCAGAAAATCAATTAAATATCTGCCAAGACCAGACTAAGGCGGCAGAAAACCCACCTCCACTATTTTGAGAGCACTATTCTGAGAGTAACGGTATTAAATTGAGAAACTGGGGCTATGCTCGGACTACAAATTTCCCGAGCTCTCTGGATAATTTCAATATGTTCAACTCCATCAAAGGTTCTGGAACACATCTCAATATCAAGCCCACCAAGCCCAAGCTCCAATGTTCTGTCTCAACTAATGTTATTTATGCTCGAGCGATTGACAACAACCAATTATAACAATCAACTAATATATTTAAAAGCTTTCAGCCGAAATCATTTTTCGATCATCTTGACCCCTATCGGTAAAATCCAGAGCTCATTTGGACACATCCAGTGGCACTGGTATCCCCTCACGGGTATACTGGTTTCCCCTCACGGGAAAAGTATCATATACGAGCATTTGACAGCAACTAAAGCCTGTGATGGGGTAAGTTTGCCGCACAAGTCCGCCACTTTTCCGAAAAGCATTCGGACCGGGCTGGAGAAATGGTAAGTGCGTCCTTTCACTTCCTTGTAGAACTATCTAACCTCTTAGTTATTTCGTAAAAAAACTAACACCAAACATTAGGCTGAATACAAAACATCTAACGGGCTATTTTAAGGCATAATATTCAAGCATGATCCGTTTTTTTTAAAGGATGACCCACAGCGATGATCTGTATTTTACAACTCTATCAAGTCTCATTTCCACTCTTTTTCCATGCCACCCTGGAAAATGATGTAAAGCCTCAGCTCAGCTCAGCTCTGCCTCAGCTAATTCACCAGTCGGCCACGCTGGACTTACTCTTGTATTTTTGGCATCCTCCGGGTCTAGGGCACCGCACAGTTCGTACGGCACTGTGTTCTTGCGGCCCGGGTTGAAATAGCCGGGAATGAAGATCGTGGGTCCGCCTACGCTCCCGAAGGAGAACAGACGGTTGAAGTCATATTGAAGCTGCTGGGCCTTCGGACCTGGGAAAGGGCAGCCACGTGTGAGCTTTTCTTTTTGAAATATCCGCCACCCTGTCTTAAAGGGCAGCCAAGAGTGCCCCCTCCCCGCGACCCCACCATCACTCTTACGTCAATAACAGCAACATTATAAGTGACGTGTCGCAGCATGTCCTGCCAGGAAATGAAACAATAAATAAATAAACACATAATTGTTGGGTCCTCGAAATGACATGATAAGTGGATGTGAATGAATTACATAAATATATAAGACTTTTCCACTAGTGAAAATGATTTTTTTCATTTTCACTAGTGGAGAGGCCCTTTATATTTATGTTATGTTAGGTTAGCGCATTCTTGGATTTCATTATGGTGAATGGATAGAATGGATCATAGATAAAGGGCGGTCCATAATTCAAGTAACGCATATATTTGTTTTTACCACTTTCAGCACGTAACGCTTTCTGACCCCCTGTGTAACGTTTCATGTCTCTGTAGCGGTGTCCTCCAAACCCCTTTGTGCTATGTATTTATGAATGACCCTTCGTAGTCCAGTACAGAACAGTAAGTCCCTAAGTTCAGAACAGAACAGTCAATACTACATAATAAGATTGATGGTGGACTAGTAGCCGATATTTGTATAATAATAATACTATATTAAAATTTCATCACTATTATTACCACGAATGCAAAATTGTGTAAGTTCCCTATGAGTATATATTTTCATAGCCCTTAATCCGAATCTTCATTGGGTAACCGACGAATAAAAAAAATTATCGGTCAAAATGTGAGCCGAGAACTTTATTTGAGTGTAAACATAGTTATCGCTCAACCTGTCATTTTGGAAAGAGGCCATCATGGTCGCACCAGCACTTGGGATGTAGATCTACTCGCACAATCTAGTCATATTTGTGGGGAAGGGTCCTAAATGTCAGATCCCTGAGACGCACCATGACTATTACAGCTATGATTTCTAGCTAAGAATACTTAACAAATATTGATATATGCCCAAAACAATACTTTCTCACTATGAGTCATTTGTAGTAATATTTAGTTACAAGGCTGTAATTGCGAAGGCTGGAGGCCCATCTCACCTCTGAAATGCACGGTGTACTGGATGCACCTGCCGAAGTTGAAGTCGGCGGTTTCCTGCTCGTCTATGAAGAGGAACCACTCTGGAGCTTGTAGCACTTGGCGCACCGCGTGTATAAACTGCGCACTACCGGACAAAAACATAATCAAGCCGTCATAATCAGCATGCCGAGTATTAAAGTACGAAGCTTTCATCTCAGAAAACGCATGTCGAGCAGCATGGACCGGTACGTTACACGCGGCAACTAGTCCAAATCAAAACAATACCTACCAGAAGACACAAGTGAGCGAACTAATTGTGCATCCTCTTGCCTTCCCTTTCTGTTCTACCACTACAATCCCCCTTTCCCTCTCCTTTTTCCCTCTTCATCTCATGTTTCCCCTGTGTTGTGGATTTATTTCAGTGCAGACAGTGACTCACGTGACGAATTTGGGCAGTTTTCGGATGGAGACGCGTTTGATGATGTCGAAGTCAGGCTCGATGTTGGCGCAGGCGTACCGATCGGAGCCACCGTTGGCCGTGAAGATGATCACCGACTTCCCGATGGCACTGTGCCAGAAGTCTCCATCTGGAGACGAATTCAGAAGAGGATTTAGAGGAATTCAGACAAATTCAGAGGATTCACTCAGAGGCGAAATAATAATGCATACATTTTTGGGGTTTATCGACGCCACTTGGGGGAGTGAAGAACCGAAATATTTAGACCACAAAAACGAGCAGAATGTTTTGACAAAATTTCTATAGAACAAACAATAAAATGAAATAGCCCGACTTTTCGAGGAAACTGCCTATTTTTCAATGGCTCAATAAATCAAAGCATATTGACAGTTGTGCAAGATATGGCCGTATGTGTTCCTTTATAGTATCGTTGCAAGGTGTTCACTCTATCTACGAAAAATTATGGTCAAAATTTGGTGGATAGCACTACATAGCTTATTGTTCTATAATTGCATAGCATCACTCCAGCATTCCCCGTTTACCATGAACGAAAAATGACTGAATTTGTTTCAGAGGGATGTGGGCAACAGGCTGCTCTAAAAGGAATTCAGATCTTCAACGTATAAATAAGTGAGCAGATATTCCCTGCCCACTTTCAGCTTGAACCTGACCGAAAATGAATAAACAAACATATTTGAGCACCTCGAAAATACAGCACGAGACAATTAAAAAAACCAAATGATAAATGCATGCATACACTCGTCTTCAGATGGATAACTCTAGCTGCTCACCGAGTGGTAAGTTGGGGTCAGACATGACGATCCGCTTCTGACCGAGGTCAATGTGCCCGAGGCGTCCTCCAAGGTCACCGATCTCGCAGCGCAGAGGAGTCTCAGGACTGCACTCATCGTTATAAAAGTCATGCTGCGGCAGAAGAACAGGCATGAAGGGTGAGGTAACCCTGCCAACAAGTCAGTCTATAAGGGCAAATACGTTTGACATTTTAAGCGGGAGCTACTAGCTTTTATGAGTGTACATTCATAAAAACAGGGAAGGCTATGAATGACTAATTATTCACGGGCTTTCAATGACATTATTTTGTTTAATACCAAATAATGATTGAAAAAAATTATGCAGGTGCCAATCAGATATCCGCCAAAACTCCATGTTTAATCATACGTCGTCTAGGGTACAACAGAATACTCGGATTTGCCATGACCAGGAACATTCGGACCCAACACGGTCCTTATCCAAAGTTTTCCCCACCAAACTGGACCAATCCGTTTACAAAATATGACCATCAATCCAAATCCAACCAATATCCAAAAATAAAACAAAATTGACAAAATTTGGAATTCAACTCCGTACCACAATCAAATGTCCCCAAGTTCTCTACCTAACCTGATACAATATGCTACCGATTTGGTGATGTATCTACATACCTACAATCACATACACGTATATAACATAAACACTCCACATAACAAACGTGTGGAAAAGTATACGTAGGCTGCCAGCACATCACGGGGTCTCTGGACCATGTCGAGTGCAGCAACAACATTTTTATCAGATAGAAGATGACTAAGATGCATCTCATGTGGCCTCTGGTTGACATGAATTGTCTTATTGAATGGATAGCTTGAACGCTTGAACGTACCTATACACATATGAGATACAAGATACGTAGTTCCGAAATTATCAGAATAGCAATGGCGTGGTACGATAAAAAACACGTACAATTCAGTTACTGGCTCACTCTTAGCTGATGCAGAAGAAACACCTTGGTCCGCCGCAACGTTTCATTCTGAACAAAATTTGGGGTTTTTGAAACGTTTTTAGGATTATCCCCGGTATTAACCAATCCCTTGGAAAATAATGTTTGAGATCTAACACGCTTTGGTACCCATGCCACTAAACGTACTAGCAACGTATCTGCTACTGATAGCATGGCTTCGCCTGAGTTTTAAACACTACCAAACAGTTTCAGGCCTCAGCCATCCACCAGAGGACAGCACCAGCCCTGCGGAGTCGGCTGTCAACTCCGGGTTCGACTACATGTGCTACAGGCGACTGCAGGTAATACGCACACATGAAATATACTCACGGTGCTTTTTTGAGAACTAAAATGGGGTCTGTAGAACATTTTCAACGCAAGATTAAGGGTGTGGATATGGTCTGTGATGATATAAATGATGAAAAAGCGTGAAGTCGGAATCGACTCAACGTTGATTCCGACATCAACTCCCGGCACTACCTTTGCTGGAAAACTTCACAAATTCCAAACACACTTTTTCACTTTTGAAGGTGAGATGGTTCTTTTCAACACCAACTTCTGCTAGAAAATAATCGTTTTCGACGGACTCCGGAGACTACTGGGTGCTCACCGTTGACTCTACAGCCCTTGCCAACAAGCGACGACATTGTACCCTTCATCGACTGCGGTCTCTTTGAAATCAGTATCGCACCATTCTGTTTCGGAAAATACACCCAGAAATTGGTCTCATCCCGCCTTTTCACCTCATATAGAACAATTGCCCCGTTACAATAAAACGGGGAAAACATTGTCTGATCCCGTGGTATGATTTCGACCAGTGGCGGACCCAGGAGTTAATTTGGTGGAGGGGTAGGGGCCCGATTCTCACCCACCAATGCCTCAAATCAGGCTCCGTCTATTTATTAACTAAGGGAACTCAAACTTTTTTTGGGGGATTGATCCCCGCTAGCCCCCCTGGTACCCGCCAATGATTTCGACACCACTCCCGATCCCACACAGAACCCCGCCACCCACCGCGTTGGGGTTGGCCAGGTGGATGAAGTCGGGGTTCCAGCGGTAGCCGCCGGCGGTGCAGCGTGAGTTGTAGAACTTGACGGCGGCGTCGTGGCCCACCGGGTTGACGTAGATGGCCCAGTTGTGATTGCCAGTGACGTTGCGGTCGTTGGCGCCTGGGTGTCGCAAGTTCAGCTCGATGACCGTCTCGCTCCGCCCGCCCGTGTGGTAAACCAACTGGCTCTGCAACACGTCGAGTCAGATAAGGAGTTTTGCAGGGCTAAACAATGCGTATGTTCCAGACCCTCTTGCGCAAATCTGAGAACTTTTGGAGCTAAACTTTTTCCAAGAAATTCCTACTGGCCTTACAAAAATCCCCAAGATAAATTACGTAGATAAATATAACGGGTGCACTGTAATTGCCTTCTTCTTAGATATGACAATCAATACTCACGTGTTAAAATCCCTTGCGTCATTTGTCTTTGGTAATTTCTGACAAAACACCTGGCACCAAAAGCTCTCGGATTTTCACAAGATGGTCTGGAACAGACACAATGACATCCACGCAGCTGCTTGCAAACACGTCAAAAATGGTCAAAACCATAAAACGCAAGAGCAATTGTATAGAGAATCGGCAACTGAAAACAGCTGTATGGAAAAGACGGCAGTAGTCGTGTATTTGACTATTAAACAACGTCGGAAATGCACTTTCTGAGTATTTTGGAGTCTCCCACTTTTATAGTGGGTTTTGAACAGAGATGAAACATTTTCAGAGCGTGTCGAGAAAATATTATTGACATACTTAGTTGAACCCAAAGCTCTCTGCATTATATTTCCGCATACTTTGAAGTTCAAAATATAGGACCCGAAAGCCTAAATTCAAACCATGAGGGAGTCATTTTCCATCTGACAACGCATGCCAAGTGATAAATATTGCAAAATGTCATGACTTTTGCAACGTAATATGCTACAAGCAGCCAGCTCATCTGGGCTTTGGTAATTACACAAGATGATTAGGTCAACCCGGGTTAGTGAGAAACGGCGCGATAATTTTTGTTTTGATCGATCCAATGATTTGATGATCGAAACAAAATGTGGTTTTTAGATTTTCAGACATATTATTTGCTTTTTAGACTCAGGAAAAGTGATCCGTTTCCTTGATTAACCTAGAGGGCTCCAGCAATTCGTAGGGGATGTAGTGGGGCGGTGTTATCGAGTTGGACATCCACGAATTAGCACATTCAAAGCCCCGGGTGACAATACTGAATAAGGACTTCCAGGTCCCCAAAATGTAACTTCCAACAAAGGGAGAGTCGGTGACCTCAGCAGTTGCTGCGTCGTGAAGCCCCAATGTTCGAGAATTCGACGCCCGAGCTGATCTAAATAAGTGGGGTTACATTTAAATTACCATTGAATTTGCATTAAATATCAGAACTTGGTAATATCCCCATCATCATCATCATCATCATCATTTGGTGTTTTGGGCGGCCCGACTTCCATGGTCATTTTGCGCCCATATCAAACGTAAGGTATACAACGCAATTCAGGAGATGACGCATAGCAGATCATTCTGAGGCAATAGCCTCATTGAAGATTCTATGATAGGTGCAGAAAACAGAATGTGGGTTCAGAAGATAAAAAAGGGCGTAGCCCTCACACTCACATGCAGAAAAAACATAGAGTACAAGCTATTACGTAGGGGAGTAAATCACGTTGAATCCGACTTTCTTCAGGTAAAACATAATGCTCGTGATTTCGACGGACGGATGCTCCCCAGGAGCGAAACCAGGGTGGGGATCCCGGCAAATATCGACGCCTTTCGATTTCGAAATCCCGGCATTCGACCAGGACATGTCTTACTGATGTTCTGTCACCACAACGCGGGCACTCCGGCGGAGCATCACCGGTCAAGAGGTAGGCGTGTGTGGAGTGAGTGTGTCCCAGGCGAAGTCTACACAAAGTAACCTCCTCCCTTCTGCAGGTTGCACTGCTTGACCACAGCCCCAACCGAGGTTTCAACTCCCTCAGTTTTCTACCCTTAGGGTTACCATTCCATCGCCGCTGCCATATTTCCGTGAGATGGTCACTAACTCGTGAGAATAGGTCAAAGTATGGAATTCGTATGCCACGGGGAGGGACTCCCCTTGCCGCTTCCTTAGCTGCTGTGTCTGCTCTCTCATTTCCAGTGACACCAGAATGACTCGGCACCCACGCAAGTGTGATGAGTTTTCCTCGGCACTCAGCCTGGTAAATCTTCTGCCTAATTAGAGGTAAAAGATAGGAGCTAGCTGCACTGTAGCTAAAGACCTGCAGTGCTTGCAGTGACGATAGAGAGTCGCTAAATATTACAAAGTAATTGTTTCTCGATCGCAGGACCTGGTCTAGGCAACGGAAGATAGCGTACAGTTCCGCTGTGAACACCGATGCATCTGGAGGCAACGAGAAGCATTGTTCAGTATTGGCACCCACGAAGGCACAACCCGTGCCTTCCGCACCCTTAGAGCCATCCGTGTAGAAGACGGTGTGGTTCCGATACCTGTCCGAGCAGTGTTCCATAAATGTCTGACGGATTTCCACAGGTACCAAGCCTCTAGTGGTGGCTACCAGCTCCTTGTCTATGGTGACTTTGGGACTTAGCCACGGTTCCGAAGCTGGCCAGTGCGCGGGTGCAACACTCTCTAGATTGATGCCAGCCTCGCTCAGCCAGGTCCGAACTCTCACGCCAGGGTGTCGTGCTGAGGCGCGGGAACCTGTGTCAATACGGCGTATACGTCGGTCGTCAAAAAACGTGTTATATGCAGGGTGCTCAGTTGTCTGTTTAAGTCTCAAAGCGTACCGCATTGATATATACCGGCGGCGCAGGTCAAGCGGCATCTCATGCATATCCACGTGCAAGCTCACGACAGGCGACTGCGAAACGCACCGCTAATAATCCTTAGAGCCTGGTTTTGAACAGTGTCTAGCATTCGCTTAGCACTTTCGGGTGCGGAGTCATACACTGCACACCCGTATTCCAGCTTGGATCTTATGAGGGATCTATAGAGTGCGAGGAGTGTCTTCCGATCCGACCCGTAAGTCATGCGTGTTAGAACTTTAAGGATGTTCAGGCAGTTAAAACATCTTTCCCTCAGTCCCTTAATGTGGGGAACGTACGTTAGTCTGCGGTCGAGCACAAGGCCGAGAAATCGTATCTGCTCTACCATTTCTATAGTGCGGTTTCCTAGCTTTAGCACAGGGTGATCACACGCTTTACGCCTGTTGCAGAAATGCACGCATTTTGTTTTCTCTGTGGAAAAGTTCAAGCCGTTTTTTCCACTCCACTGCTGCAGTCGGTCGAGACATAGTTGCAGCTGTCTCTGCGCTGTGTTGGTGGAGGAAGTCGTCACCCATATGGAGAAATCGTCAACGAATAATGCACGGGATATGTTTGGCGGCAGAGTGTCACCTATATCGTTTACCATAACGGCGAACAAAGCCACAGACAGAACGCTGCCTTGGGCCGTGCCGTTCTCCTGCACGAGTTCTTCAGAGAGGAATGGTCCTATGCGGAATCTGAAGCGTCTGTCCCTAAGAAAGTTGGATAAGAACCAGCCCAAGTGACCTCGGACGCCCATGCCATGGAGCTTCTTTAAAATACCATACCTCCATGTCAAGTCGTACGCGCGCTCCACGTCAAAGAAAATGGCGATGGTGTGTTGTTGGTTCATAAAGCCCTCTCTGACAGCGGCGTCGAGTCGAATGAGATGATCGATGGTGCTTCTTCCCTGGCGGAAGCCACACTGTACGTTGGATAGAAGGTCATTACTCTCAAGAAACCACATGAGGCGAACGCCAACCATTTTCTCCAGGAGTTTGCATACACATGATGTTAATGATATGGGACGGAAATCCTCGGGTGAGTTTCCGGGCTTCCCGGGTTTCTGTATAGGTATGATGATTGATTCATGCCACTGCTCAGGAAAGTCGCCGTTGGCCCACATAGCATTAAAAATGTCAAGGAGACACGCAAGAGATTGTTCCGGAAGGTGGAGAAGCATTTCATTCGTTATTTTGTCAGTTCCAGGCGATACGCACTTCAGACCTTTGCTTGCCGCCTCTATCTCTGCCATGGAGAAAGGTGCATTATACGGCGCGGAGTTATCACTGCCAAAATTAATCGGTCTGCGCTCTTCCTGTGATCGAAAACCCAGGAAGCTTGGATTTTGGGCTGCATTACTGCATCGGTCTCGAAAGGCCCGTGCCATCAGGTCAGCTACGTCCTGTTGGCTGGTGATTTTCTCACCGTTTGAGGTGAGGACAGGCGGAGGAGCGTGTCGCCGTTTGCCCTGCAGGCACTGTATACGGCTCCACACCTGTGTCGATGGTGTAAACCGATTTACCGTATTGACATAGGTAATCCACCATCTTTTCTTTGCGTTTAGAACGACCCGTCGAGCCAGCGCTCTCGCGCGTCTAAACGCTATTAAGAAAGGTGTAGTGCTGTGCTTCCTAAAGACTCGGAGGGCCCGCTTCCTGTCTAAAATTGCCTCACGACACTCCTGATTCCACCAAGGAACGGGAGTTCGTTTGGGCTTTCCGGAAGTCATTGGGATAAAACTGTTGGCTGCCTGAAGGACCATGTCGTTGAAGCGTCTCACAGCTTCCGTTGCCGAGGCCCCCGCAGGGAGTCCAAAGGGCCGCAGGCACCCCTGAAGCCCTCCCAGTTCGCCCGTCGAAAGTTCCATCGGCGCAATCGAGTCTGCAGGTCAGCTGAACGCGATAGGCGGATGGTGATAGGAAAATGGTCACTGCCATGAAGATCTTCGAGGGTACTCCAGTCAAGCTGAGATAGGAGCGAAGGCGAACAAACAGAGAGATCTATAGCAGAGAGCGAGCCAGAGGGCATAGTTAGGTGGGTGGCGCGACCAGTGTTTAGGAGACAGAGAGAGTTGAGGTGAAGGAAACGTTCAACCGTTCGGCCACGGGGGCCCGCACGATCCGAGGGCGCTCCCCATGCTGGATTGTGGGCATTAAAATCCCCTAATAGGACAAAAGGAGTGGGAAGTTGGTCCACAAGACTATTTAGGCTGTGCATGTCAATGTTGCCCCCGGTGGGAGGTAGATAGAGCAAACCGTAATTTGGAGAGCGTTCAGATTCACCCGGACGGCCACCGCCTGTAGAACCGTGGTCAGTCGTACAGGAAAACATGGTATAGTATGGTGGACTGCTACCATAACGCCGCCGTACGCAATGGTACTGCTGAAGACATCTTTTCGGAAGGTTTCGAAATGTCGCAAGTTGAGAGTTTTTCAGGCGACAGTTTCGTCTCCTGGAGACATAACACAGAGGGGCTAAGTTCCGAACAAATGTTCTGCAAGTCAGTTAAGTTGGCCCTGAGGCCTCGGCAGTTCCACTGTAAGATGGAGGTCATGGGTTATAAAGGGAACGGGTCTGCGGGTCTGTGAACGAGCCGCTGGCTACTTCCAGTGTGGGCCTGGAGGGGGCCCATAAGGCTTCTTCAGGGGCCCGGGGAGGCCCAGTTTGCCTAGCCTCCCGAGCGAAAAAGCTCCTTTCGGTGCCGCTAGAGCAGGAACGAGCCCGGCTGACAGGAGCGCCGTCGCGTTCCTGGGGCGAGGCGGCGGGACGTTTTGTACCACCGCGTGCCGGCGCCGGGCCCTCAAAAGCCGCACGCAGTGTTTCCACTTGCGTGCTTGAGGTCGCAGTGACACTCGTGGTGCCCCTACCAGTAGGTGGGGGTCGGCGGCTGGTACTCCTATCGGGGAACGATGTCGCCGTTTAACCGTCGGGGCTTGCTTGCCAGCTCGGCCGACAGTTACCCAGTCCCCGGACTTATCCAGGGGCTCCGCGACCGGGGCCGAGTCCACACACAGAGTGGCGGTCTGCTCCGGTCCCCCAGCCGCGGACACAGCCGGGGACGGGGGACGGGGGTGGAATCCCGTCCCATCCTACCGCCACCGGCCGGGACCGGAGGCGGCAGAGGTGGAGGTGGCACTGCCTCCGGTTCGTGTGCCGGGGCAGCGGACCCGCCGGCCGGAGCCGAGGGCGGTGGGGGTGGGGCTGCCTCCGGCTCAGGTGCCGGGGCAGCGGGCTGATTGGTAAAAACCAGCCCCATCCTCCCTGCTAGGCGGATAAACTCCGCCACAGACAGGGTCCGGATGGCTTCGTCCCGCGTCGTCACGCGGGCTGCTGTAGTACCTGCAGAAGAGGTTGAAGTCGCAGTTGCTGCGGTCGCTTGAGAGTACGATTTGCGGGGGTGAGAGACCTCATAAGTCTCTCTGGCCTCTCGGAATGTAAGGTTCCTAGACACCTTGAGAGAGAGGATTGCTTTCTCCCGCTTAAAAGCAGGGCACTCCTTGTCATATACAGAGTGTGTCTCTCTGCAGTTCACACAGTGTGGATATTCTTTGCTGCAGCTATTTTTGTCGTGTCCTTCACATCCACACCAGCTACACACTTTTTCCCTCGACACGAAGTGGAAGTGTGGCCGTATCGTTGGCAGTTGAAACAGCGCATAGGGTTTGGCACATAAGGCCTCACCCCTATCTTCACATATCCGACAATTACGTGGTCCGGCAGATCAGTTTTATCAAATGTCAATGTCACAGTATCCGTTTCTACCAGTTCACCGTTTTTCCTAAACTTCATCTTTTTGCTCCTACGACTCCGAATTCGCTTAAACCATCTACGATGTCCTCTTCAGACACATCTCTCAGTTCTGTGCAGCGGATTACGCCCTTGGAGAAGTTTTTGTTAGATGCGCAGAGACAGTCACGTTGGTGGTCACAGTTTGTTTACCTTCCAGTCCTCGCTTGGCATACGTCAGGGTCCTTATAGCTAGAGCACGTTCCACGTCCTCGTGCCTCAAGAATTCAACCTCAAGTTGTCCGTCACGAAGGCGATCACACCGCTTTATCCTACCCAACCGGTCACAAGCTTCTCGACGCTGGAAGGGCGAAAGCGATGATAGAGGGGCGTCCCGTCCGCGTATCACCAGAACTCGGGGGCAGGAGGGTTTTGGCACAGGTGCCGGGGGATGGGTTTGTGGGTTGTGGAGTATCCATGGAAGTGTCGTTAGGTTCAGCCAGCCACGTGCGCCCCCTTCCAACGAGGGTGCTACAGGGCGAAACGACGCACGGGCTGGCTATACGGGGGAGACGCCGCCGTTACAGAGGGGGGGAGAGACTCACCAAACCCCCACTGCCCCGACGACGGTCCCCCTTGCACCTAGCCTGGACGACCCCGGGCGGGGCGCGGACACCCCTCCCTCCCCGGGTGAAGTCGGGACCTCACCCAAGGAGGGAGGGGCAGCCGAGCCCCACCAAAGGCCGACAGACTTTTACAATGCTGCTACTCTTGTCGATGCCTTCAAGAGTTCCCCGCCCTTGCGGAAATCCAGACCAAAGTAGAGTGTTGCTGGAGGCACACGAACGAACACAGCGCCTACCTCAGCTCAGCTACCAGGACTCCTTCATCCCGGGGTACGGGTCGGTGCGCAGCTCACCTTAAAAGACAGGCGCCCCCACACGGCCTCATCGGAGCAGGCGACTACCACCTGCTCGTCACAACTGATTCCCGGCTGGTCCGGAGAAGCGAGCCCCCGGCTTGCAGGGCCGGCGATTAGAGGGATCCAATCGTCAGCCACACGAGCCGGAGGCCAACGTACACCCAGACCATCCAGGAATCATAGGCACGTGCGGGGACGCCCATGACACTGGGAAAAAGTGGGTAACTGGGAAGTTATGGGTTGGAAAAGGAAGAGGGTCGGTCTGCGCTGCCCAGCCCAGCCGCGCATCGCACGCGACCGAGGTGTCCACACTGAATACGAGCAAGAGTGCACACATCCCCGCCACCCACGGAGACACGCCGGGCCAGACATCGCAGACAGTGGATAGGAGGGGTATTTAGGAGTGGACAGAAAGGATACGGGTGGAAAGGCATGGATACACAAGGAAATAAGGAAAGAAGAGGAAAAGGAACAAGGAGTTGATGGGATTTGAATTTAGGAAGGCCAGGAAGGATGAGGATGGCAGTTTCGATTTGGCCTCTCGCCCGAAGGCGGGGGCGAAACCCATCCTGCCAACTGGGGTCGCGGGTGTCGTCCATCCCGTACCCAATTATCCATGTGCCGGACCAGTCAGCAGGTGCCAACAAGTCGGGCAGATGAAAATTGGTCCCTGCGGGGTGGTAATATCCCCAAATTCATCATAATAATATACAATCGTCGCAAATTAACCCATACTAAACAATTATAATACATATTTCTATTCTTTTGCAAGGTTTCCCACTGAACAGGACGTCAACATGGCTCTCGTTGAGAGCCTGGGGAACGAATTCGGAAACAGTCTGTCTTTTCAGCCGCACTAAGCCATCTGGCTGATTTTCCCACTTACGAATCGGATGTAGCCCCAGGCGTAGCCCTCCGGGTGGTGGAACGAGGCGATGGCTGTGACCTGGCGAGCTTCGGATGGCGAGTAGCCCCAGAGGATGTTTCCACACGCCCAGCTGCGGGTGGCAGCGAGCACAATCAACCCACACGCACCGCGGAAACATCACAACACTGCAGCCACTGCAACAGGGCTGCTTCAACACATTCAGAGCTGTCAACATCATTTTAACACGCTTTACTCATGATATTTTTCGGTTTAGCTGTAATCGAGGCTCTAATGCAATAACCAGCTTCAGGCAGTTTGGAAACTTACAGATACTCAAGTGAAACCACTCGCTCTAAATATACGAGATGATGTGTGCAGTTTAGAAAGTCATAGATCAGTAAACCAGCCCTGCTACAAGTGCCTATGAGCACAATACCACTAGCACTGCATTATTTTCGGGTGATTGACATTCGAGCGTCCGATACTGTTTCCCACAGAGCCTACCTATACAGGGAAAAATGGACGTTGTGTTGTGCTGGACGCAATGGCGTGCGAATACTGACGCCAGGGAAGGTGATGGAATGACTCCGCGGGCTAAAATAGCTCATGGCCTCCTGAGCAACTAGGTCACACCCGTTTCTGATCTTTGCACGAACTTCCTCGTTATAGTTCATATTGAATGTTTCAGAATCTGCAGGCGAATGTTTGCTCCCAATACCACTTTTCCAGTCCATTACAAAATAAAATAACGTCCAGTCCGTATCCAATATAAAATAACGCATAAAATAACGTGTAAAACTAACTTATATAGCCCTATCTAACCCACGTCGTTCAAGTCTATAGTCCAATGACTATGGACTTGAATGATTTGTGACCCTATTACCAAAGAGAAAAACCCGAGATCCTCAGCTGATAGTCGATCTCTCTTGAGATGATAGATTCGCGATGTCAATTCACGTGACGTCAGATATCCGTCAAAAATAGGGTATCTGAAAGCACATTAGCTTATATCAAAGGCACTTAGGAGGCGAATCACAATCTTCAGAAGTAACCGAAGCATAAACTGGAACACATCGAAACGTAAAAAAATGTGGTACTTATCTGGACAGACATATCATGATTTATTCGGATATAATGCCACTGTACCAGCAGCTCCCAATTTCTATGGGTTTATCAGTCACTCTCTGGATGGTTTAAGGTTTCTTCCTCCATGAATAGGGCTGGACTTTTCGGGGTGCAGGCTCAACGCCGGTCTCAGCATTGCCTGATAACTAATTCTTCAAAATCATAAAAGTTACAAGATACATTCTATTCAATCAGAATTAAACCGAGTTGTATGGAAATGGAAATCCGGTCCGCGTGGCCGAAGCCAAGGCACTGATTTTGCCTTGAACGTAAGAACAGGAGAGGAGGAAAACCATCTTCCGCCCAGCATTCATGATTCTTACAAATTAGCCCTATGGGGTTGACTGAAAGAATTTACTTAACAATTCATATTGAACCCCTTGTTAATTTTCTACATTTCTACGGCTATGTCCTAAGTTTGTACGGCAACGTGGCGGTGGGAGTCGCGGCCCATGCTGACCGGGAGTTGTCCTCGGCCTTGTGGATGACCACGCTGCGGCCCAGCACCGTCTCAGGACCGAACAGCTGCAGGCTGGTGTCGTTGTTGAAGGTGTCGACCTCAGTGCGGCCCGCCAGCGTACCGTACTTGCCGCTTAAGTCTCCTATCTGTGGCAGGACGCCGGCCAATCAGCACCGCGATGCGGGTACAACAGATTCTGCAAGTGTCACACTCAAATGTTGTGTACCCTCCTACGTTCAAGTAATGATTTTGACACGAACCAAGTCTTGTTTATCTAGTGAAGAATACACTGTGTAGTGCATCTGTTCCAGATATATAGACTCTTAAATCAGAAATGACGAATTGAGTAAAAAATTTTGATTTATAGGTTTACATAAGGTCACTTGCCTCAAAATCATCACCTGGTACTGGAGGATTCACTGCCGTTAGAATATTGCTGATACGTTTCATCACGAACAGAAAATGTCCTTTACCGACCTCTCAGCCTGTCTTATTAAAGAGCATGGACATAAAAAGCGCAAAAACCTGTCCAAAAAATCATAATGACCACCCTAAGCAATTTGCTACCTGAAGGGATCAAGCTCATTGACTCTAAATCCTACAGAGTGAAGGTGAATTGTTAGAAAAAGCTCTGGGCATGTCCACGAGCTCCCTCGGACTGCCGCAAGGGTATTGCATGTATCATTGAGAAAATTTTCCTACTTTATTGATTGCTCTGTTCTCTGTCTCTGTTTTAGACAGAGATCACTTGCAATCCAAATATATATTTTCTATGAAGTTATTGAAACCCGGTTGGGGTACAGATACTCGAACGGCGCGTTATCACGTTCTACAGCACATGTGTACAGTTTTTGTCGACACCGTCACTAATTGGCCGACGATCCAACTTCTCTCCCAGCCAGTTCAAGTTTCGGATGTTTCACGACAGCTATGACGCCTATGCTATAAATTTTACGACAGTCATAACCCGCTGCTGTAAATTTGCCCCGCCCCCGTGCCGTGACGAAGCGTCAGAGAGAAGTGGCATACAAACAAAGAAACCAAGCGTCAGCACGGAGCGTCACCTGCGTAACAGGGGGAGGAGGGGGCATCTTACGGTGGGTAACCCGAAATTGTTCACATGTTTATTTAGCCAGGCACTCGAAGCTCGACCTCGGGTTAAGAGAATCACCATGTGACGAAATTGCAACTGGCTCCGTCGCTGGGCTGCCTCACCTGGTATTGATCACTGGACCCCTGATTATCGTCGGGTGCGTCGGCGGGGTAGAGTTTGAACGGGTTATAGTGTCCGCCCAGGGCGACGTTGTGGCAGGGAAACTCGTGCTGCGCCTGCACTGGTACCTGAGAACGGAGGGAACACCAGATGGAGGCTCATCTCTCGGCAGCATTGCCGAATAGTTCAATCCTACAACATGTAGACGGGTCATTGGGGAGAGTGATCCGGTCACAGGGCATCATTTGGACCAGAGGGTGGCCAATTTTGGACAGCGGAGCCTATCAGGGGCGACAAATCTTATTGTCGGGCGCCGGCAGTCCATTTTAAGGGAGCCAAGCTTTGAAAACAGGAAGGGAGCATACATTCCCCACGCCACCTGGAACCGCCTATGCTACAAGACTGCTGGCATGTGCGTTCCATTTAAATTGTCAAGACACTTCCACAATATAAATGTACAGTTTCACTTATGTTGTGATGAGAACAACGTGATTTAAAGCCATGCGGGGAGACAGAAGAGTATGAATCACGATAGGCAAGAATTAAGAACGCCAGTACTTTATGGACAGGTACTGCTGTCAAAGGTGCATGCCCTCAAAGCACTGGGTGAGGTAGAAAAAAGTTAGAATAAATAAAGTCACACAGATACACACAATTTAACAAAATTCATAACTATGTGAGGTAGAAAAAGTTAGAATAAATGAAGTCACACAGATACACACAATTTAACAAAATTCATAACTATTTCCAAACTAAGGAAAATGATGATCGAGTCTCGTCGCGCTCGCCAGGCGGTGTGAGCCGAGGAGCGGGGCGCGGAGCAGGCAGTGCCAATGGACAGTGCTAGGGGCCTTGCAGTCTATTGATACTCATGAATAGTGTTTACAGGTGAACAGCTCTTTCGTGAATCCTGTACATTTAGGAACACGGGGTGTTGTGTGTGGAAGTGTCAGTTGCCGCCACCGAAGACATCAGCAAACTCGCAAAACGAGAGTACAACATATCGAAATATGAGCGAATCCGAAATTGAGAGAGATTCGGCACAGGACTCGGTGTTTACTGATGCGGCTTCCGGAAATGATGGCACAAGTTCTGTGCGAAAGAGACAATTATCTGTGACCGAGATGGCAAAAAGAATGGAGCGTAAGAGAGCAAAAAACTCGCCGGTTGGAACCGTTCCACGATTGCAAGCGACGCCGGTGACACTCGAGGCAATCGAAAAACTAATTGAGGCCGGAAACAATCGCGTGATCCAGGTATTCGAGTCCAAATTCGAACAGGTTCAGCGACGTATTGAGATTCTGGAATCAGAAAGTCTGGAAAAGGATGAGAAGTTTAAAAAACTAAGCACGGAACTAGCCCTGCGTCAGTCAGAAAACCAAAATCTGCAGGAGCGGGTTCAGTCCATCGATGCCAACCGACGCCTCTCGTCACTCATACTTACATGTGACGACTTCGGCCAGCGTTCAGCCAATGAGGACATCCCAGCGAAGGCTGCGTGCGTGCTCAATAGCCGGTTCCATGGACTGGATGTGAAAAGCGAGGATTTTCAGTCTGCCCATCGCTTGCAGGATGACAATAAATTCATTGTAAAATTCGTGCGACGACCTGCGCACCGGGCGGGTTAAAGTACATAAATATGTCAGTGAAGAAACGTGTTATTAATACCAAAATATAATTAAAAATAGCTAAATTACAAATTCTTTAAAAACATCATCTTCCCTTCACTTTAGAATAAAATTTTTTCCCCTGGGGACATCGTCTACGAGCGTCGGTTCGAGTTATTCTCGCGGAACACCAGCGGAAGAGGAGCAACGCCCAGTGGACCCAAGACGGTACCACTGTTTATCTCGGAATCCCTCATTCCTGAGAGGCAACAGATGTACCAGTATCTTCTCGCTGCAAGAAAACCAGAACACGGAGCGAAAGTAGCGTCGGTGTTCTCCCGGCGCGGGCAGGTGTTCTGCAAAACCACAGTCGGAGGGAACAACGTCCGCGTGAGAGACCAGGACCATCTTTTGCAGCTTCTTGGTGGGTCTCTACCGCCCTTACCCGAGCGAAGGAGCAGGACCCATCCACGATCATCGCCAAGACAAAGAAACGTGTAAGTCTGGGTGCCAGTGCGACTGTAAAGCGTTGATCTTTCGGTGATACGGCTATCTTTAACGTTATGTTCTGTTTCTTTCTTCTTTTTCAACTGCACCTTTCACTGCAGCCGGCGGACTGCGTTCAGGAGTGTTGTCGAGATTTCTGTTTGCATGAAATAAACTTAAGTCATATTGCAAATAAAACTGAACTTACCAACGTTAACGACACGTCCGTCGCATAATAAATCGTATTAAAACAGGATTAAAAAGTGTCGAAGAGTTTGATGTGCTTGAAAAGGTGTGTGATGTGTTTTGTGTCTGGTTGAATTGAAAAGCGTTGATAAAGCTCAGATTTAGTTTTTTTACCAAGAAGTTCTAAAGAAAACTTACATCACTAATCGGCCGAGTGGATACGAGTCTCAAGTGTTAGTACTGAGTATGAACTTTCGACATCACTTAGCGGAACTGCCGCAAATAGACTTGTTCGATAGAGAAACACGGTCCATTTACTACCGCAAAGACCAGGCTGGCGATTAATATCAACAGCTCTGGGGCTGAAGCTTATCATAATGAATATACAATATTCCCTATTCTCTTGGTTTCAGCAGCATTTTGAGGCACTTCACTGCGCACGGTCCTTAGGATGGTCGCTTCTCAATTTCTT
This sequence comes from Lepas anatifera, assembly GCA_034440635.1. Lineage (NCBI taxonomy): Eukaryota > Metazoa > Arthropoda > Thecostraca > Lepadidae > Lepas > Lepas anatifera. The sequence goes on from JAOTON010000870.1 coordinate 1,589,288, forward strand.
TGTGGCTTGCCTTATCTGTGATTGCTACTTGTATTATCTCATTAGTGTGATGGATTGGATTCTGGTGCTGCTGCCGTCTGTGTCGACAGGAAATCTTTCTGTGAGCGCGTTGCGTGGTTGGGCGGCCGCCCGTCGAATGGAGGCTACTCCAACGCGGCCCAAATACTTTTCCAGCGATGTCACCGCAAAGGGGCACCACCTACGCGGTACAGCGACCGAGCGGCTGCCCGGCCACGCGCCGAGCCCGTGCGAAAATGGTTGCAGGGAGTATGTGATGATTAAGCATGGGTCCGTGACCATGGTTTTCAGATTATTTAACAGCCAACGTGCTATATCATGTAGCATTTTGTGTACCATACACTCTCGGTTTCAAGTTGTTGGAGTCCTGAGAACAGATTGAATTACGCTAAAGATAAGGCTTAAATCGGTACGGGGATTCCCATTTATGAAGGCTAACAGCCCTGTGTTTAAATACTTGAAAGATTCAAAGGACAATTTGCAATGAGCTGCTGTGTTGACGCTGCGCTAATGTCATACCAGGTGCACAGTGAGTGTGGCCGGGTCCGCCCCGCAGTGCTCGGGCGGTCGCCCATCTTCACCTGGATGTGCTCGCGTGGCTGTCTCGCCATCCCCATGATGCGGGCGCCTGTGTGGATCGCGGGGGCAGCCGCTGGGGGACCCGGCCACACGGTGGTGTTTGAATCTGTAAGTATTTGGGTAAGAACACAGGGAATCATGTGTTTATCACCTGATATCACCTGGACATAATACCGAAATGCGCCTGAAGGTTAACAAATATAGTTGAACTGCTAAATGTCGTCAGTGACAGTTAGTGTGTGTCTTAGAACTTTCGTTGGTTACCATGGTAAATTTGTAGCATGCCGTGTATAGCGGTAGTAACTTTTTTCCATATGCTTTGACGTTTCTTGTTTCCTTTTTGTTTCTCTTTCGATCTTGAGTGTGATATCACTGTAGATGTCAGCGCTGCCGTGCTCTGCTCCTAGTGGCGAGAAGGGATCGGGGATTCTTGGCCCTCCGATTCAAGGGCGTAAAATTTTTCGTGTTGGGGGCCGGGGGGTAGGGCGGAAAAGGAGTGAGGAAGGATTAAGACAAGATATGCTTCGAAAAAATCAGTTTGTCGATGTGTAGACCGGTTGCGCAAATCATACATTTATCAATGTCAAAACGCGACCACACATTTGGTCGTCCTTTTCGTTGCCTTACAATTTCGTCGAGACTGGTTACGATAGTATTTCATTTCTATCGGACGCCGATAGGTGGCGCTAGTCTGCATATGCCACGCATCCTGTACTGTAACATGGCACTGGATCACTGCAGTCAGGGCAACGCGTCTGACGTGAAATCCGGGGACTTAAAACATTAATGTACTAAGATGCCAGATTTTAAGATTTTGACTTTCAATGTCAGAGGAATACGTTCAGTCATGAGAATACGTGCCATCTTCCGATTTCTCCACGTTAATTGCCCAAACCACGTAGCTGTGTTACAAGAAACCCATTCTGTTCCACGTGATGTTTCCTGCTGGCAGAGGGAATGGGCCAGCCAAATTTTCATGGTTCATGGTCACAGCCGGAATGAATGTGGAGTGGCAGTTCTTATATCAAGATCATTGCAAGGAATATGTGTAGCTACACCCACATTTGCAGACCAGGATGGTAGGCTCTTAATCTTAGATTTGTCTTTTGAATATTTTTGTATTAAGCTCGTAGCGGTGTATGCACCCACTCAAAACAAACCCAGAGAACAAATCAAATTTTTCAGGTCGCTTAAAAATAAAATAGAAACCATGTCAGATAATGAGATAGGTTATTTGTTAATCTGCAGGGACTTAAATACACATTTGACTAAAAGAGAAACAAATAACAGGAATTTTAGCCCTACTACAGCATCAAAGATCTTTACTGGGATTATTGAAGACCATAATCTGTCTGATCTGTGGCGAAGAAAAAATCCTGAACTAATCCGGTACACTTGGAAGCGCCCTATGACCCCTTTACAACAGTCTAGAATCGATTACATTTTTGCAGGTCATTACTTTCTCTCCAATCATGTTATAAATAGCTCTGAAATAAAACCACCCATCCTTAGTGATCACTGTCTAGTTACCGCTGACATCACTATCTATCCTTCAGATCGGGGACCGGGGTTATTTCGCTTCAAAAATGATCTCCTACGTGGTAATGATTTCATCAAATTAGCTAAAGAAGAAATCGTAAAGGCCACGGCTGGACATGGGATATACTGTCAGACTTCTAACTGGGGTTTAACGTTAGAAATTTTGTCAAGTGATATTCGTGTAATGAGCATCAAAAGATGGAAAGAAATTGGAATCAAAAAGCGAAAAGAAAGCGAAAAATTTTTGCTCACTTTACAGAAATGTGAGGCCGAAATTGCTACCAATCCTAGTGAAGAACTTCTTCACCAATATCGAGAACTGAAGGATGTTGTAAACAACATTGAGATAGAGAAAGGAAGGCGAGCATTGGCTTATAGTGGTGCTCGGTGGATTGAGGACGGGGAAAGGCCAACTCGATATTTCTTAAATTTGAACAGGAGCCGAGCTGCGAAGAGGGATATTAACGTCCTGGAAACGGAAAGCGCCGAATTTATAACCGGAAATAAAAGCATTTTGGCCTCTTGTAGGACCTTTTTTCAACAAGTATATTCAACCAGCCAAGACTGTTCAATCAATAAACAAGGCTCTATTTGTAGGGGCTTTTTAGGGTCAGCTGAGCTTCCGTGCCTGACTGAGGCAGAAAGAGCAATGTGCGAACAACCTATTTCAGGTGCTGAGTGCAAGGTGGCTCTCGACGCCATGGTGAATAACAAATCCCCCTCAGTCTCGGGCTTCTCGAAATAATTTTTCAGTACTTCTGGCAGGACTTGGAAACCATAGTCTTAAACTATTATCACACAGGCCAAAGAGAGGGGTCAATTCTTCGTTACGCAACGAAGAGGGGTCATCATAATGGTTCCTAAAAGGAAAACCAAAAATCATTAAGAAATAAAAGAGCAATTTGTTTGTTAGATATTGTCTATAAAATTGTTGCCAAAGTGATTGCAAATCGGATAATGGCTGTAGTGCACAAGTTAGTTGATGGTGCCCAGACAGGTTCAATTCGTGGCAGAAATATTGGGTGTAGTTTAAGAATGATAAACGACGTCATTCAATATACAAACTCAGACAGTTTGAGAGGAATCCTGATGGCCTTAGATTTTCAAAACGCCTTCAGTACAGTAGAGCATGTATTTATTTATGGCACATTGAAAACATTTGGCTTTGGCCCACAGTTCATAAAACGTGCACTGGAGGGGGTCTAGTAGACCCTCTTCTCATCTCAGAAAATCACAGAAAATCTCAGAAAGAAAGAGCCTTCGAAAAACGCTGGTTGGGGGTGGGAATGCTTACTACTAGTGGTAATAGGCAACACACAGGACCTGAACTGCATGGAGTTAAATCAGGATTTTGACTATACTGGATCTTTCTTTGGTATGATAATTCCAATACCTCTGCACCTATTACGCCAGTAGACATAATTTTACATCTATGCAGGGTGGTTGCCTCAGAGTTTTTACTGCAAGAAGGAACGTCCAGGCAGGTGATAAATGGGGGGTGGGAAGCAAATTTTAAGCATTTGATCTGTCTATAAAAATGCTACCTAAGGTCCACTTTACCAACCCATTTAAGGTAGGTTTCAAATCCTATGTTGACATTGACATTTTTGTCCCTTTTGTTGATATGTGATTTATAAGTTTAGTGGAGGGGGGTGGGGGGAGCTGTGATCAGGGTTCCCAATTGTGTGTACGCTCCCATTAACAGATATGTCTCCAATAATACTTATTTTCATGATAATTGCTACATTTAATCACGGGGAAATGTACCATAATTGGAAACACTCCTTCCAAAAATGGAAACTTCTTCAAAAAGGGAAATGCATGTCATTGGGGGAAACTGCAGTCAGAGTTGCCAATAATAGTTATCATCCCAATGCTGGAAACAATGACCCATAATTGGAAATTTTCCTTCCAAAAACAAAAACATGATCTAAAAATGAAAACACATTTTACTACTTTTATGCTGTAATGGTTTGGTGCTTGAACCTTGTCTGCTGCAAAAAGTAAGAGACAGGTAGAGGACATTCAGAATGTGGGAAATAGTATTCAAGTATACAATTATGATTTCCAGCTCTGTGTGACAGAGGAAGCATACGTCGCATTGAGTTTGTGACAGCCATCATACTTTCTGCTCCTCTGTGTTGTTCTTCATTGATGTCTATCCTCAGTGTCGGATCTAGCCGCTCGGTTTTGGAGGGGCAAACCAAAGTCGAAAAAAATAAAATAAAACGTCACGCCGCGAAAGCTCTACTACAATATCACTTGCCGGTAGAATTTTGGGTATTGGAGGCGAAAAGCAAAAAAAGCTTCACGGGATTAAAAATATAGGCTCGAGATACTTTTCCAGTCCAAGGCCCAATGTTTACACTGAACATAACTGGTTCTGTTTGAAGTTGAGAATTGATGCACCAGAATCTTGCTTATAAACTAAAAAGGAGTTGGAGAAAAAGGAGGTCGATAACTTTGGGGGGAAAAATAGTTTTGCCCCGAGCTTTTCCGTTGGGGGGGGGGCAAATGCCTTTCCCCCTTGGATCCGCCACTGTCTATCCTGTCCATGTCTATTACCAATTATTTGTAATCAAAACACTAAGCCATTGGCGTTCCCAGAGCAGAACAATGTAATGTCACCTTTCCATCGTTATAATGTTTCATTTTGTACCTTACTAGAATGTGGTTCGACCAGAAATCGAGAAAAAAAGCGGTTCAGAAGCACACACTGATCGACAGTACAGTGCGCACAAACTATATACAGCAGCGCGTAACGTCCTCCACTCCTTTACCATTTGACTCCTAGAGTTCTCCATGCTGAACAAAACACGTTTTTGGTAGAATTTTAATACATCATTCCAAAGCAGTTAGTTGATACAATAAAAATAGAATGTCCAGATGTGAGCCTTGATGTGTGCGATCTTTTATACACCTAGAAACACATGTTCACGTAGTTAGAAAGTCTGAGTTTGACTCACCAAATGGACGTGATAGCCGCCGGCGATTTTCCCCAGGCCTCTCAGGTCGGTTTCCACGTTAGTAATGTCGTAAGGAGATTCCTGGATAAACTCAATCTTCCCCGAGAGACTGCCCTTTTCGTTGATGTTATTATAGGCCCAGTCCTTCACAACACCCTTGTAGCGGAACAGCCGAACGATCCTGCAAAGAAAAGCATGCTTCATTCGCCTTCTATTCTATCGGCTTATTTCCGATCATCCCAAAATAAGCTGTAGTATGGCTTAGAGAAAGGCCAGAAAAGCACAGATTTTACCAAAACAGTCTGGGAAATATCAGGAAAGCAGAATACTGAATATATTGCAAATTGGAACTGGTTTCCGATTAAGGTGCGAATCATCCCACAGTCGGGTACCTTAGCTACTCGTCCAGCGATGCGGGAATAAGCATTACCTCGCTCGTAAAACTCCACAAGCCTCTTCTTTTGAGGGAAACATCCTCATTTTGGGGAAAAACAAATAATGTCTCTAACGTCTGGCTCAGAGCTGTTGTACAGTTTACGAACCTTCTCAACCTTTGAGCAATCAACCTTTATGCTTAAGCAGTTTACAAGTCCGTTGCGGCTCCGTTTGATCCCCACTCGGTAGCTACCCACTTACTCTACGCAGGCGAGGCGGTCGCCTCGTGCCTTGGGCCCGTTGTCGTCGTGGATAACCAGGCTGTGGCCGACGATGGAGCGCGGACCCGACAGCGGCAGGTTTGTATCAGTGAACATCCGACGGGTTCTAAACAAATACAACAGACGTTCTCAGCGGCCAACCCACAACGGCTGTTTGATGGGGGAGGCAACGGGGCTTAAATAGTAAAAGCATGTGTTTTTTAGAAGATCAGGCGAAATCTTCAAGGGGTAAATATCATTTTGACCCACTCCCCTCAACCCACCAGTGGACAACCAACGAGCTCTGCATTCAGGAACAGTTTTGCTTTATGTCTTATAACTTGAAAAGCATGGATTTTCCTAAGATTTAAACACGAAGAAGTACACCAGAAATAAACAAGACATTGATATTTGCAATTCCCTACAAAGTTGCGTGTTCTTGAACTCAGTTTTAGAACAAACAAACAATAGCACGCAAAGAGCTTCTAGTCCCCAGTGCCACAAGCCTCGAGAATTGACAAACTTCGATCGACGCAAACAATAATATCGTACAAGTTTCTTTATCATACAATTACTAGTAGATATTCTAAAATCCTTCCATGCATTCACTGAAACATGCGAGGAAAAAGTCGAAATATTGAACTCGCTTAAGAGTGACGACAGTCAGCCTGACACTGAAGTTGACAGAGATGACGGTATTTTATATTATTAAGGAAGGCTAATCATCACCGAGTCGCGACGGCAGGAAGGTGAGTCACAGGACGGCCCGGACCGGAGTCAGGACGGCCTGGACCGTAGTCGGGACAGCCCGGACCGGAGTCGGGACAGCCCGGACCGAGTCGGGACAGCGACCGGAGTCGGGACAGCCCGGACCGGAGTCGGGACAGCCCGGACGGAGTCGGGACAGCCCGACCGAGTCGGGACAGCCGGACCGAGTCAGGACAGCCCGACCGGAGTCGGGACAGCCCAGACCGGAGTCGGGACAGCCCGGACCGGAGTCGGGACAGCCCAGACATCGGAATTTGCAATTCTCTACAGACTTGAGCGTTCTCCCACTTACTCGTTAAGTCTGCGCCGCAGCGCTGCCAGTCGCAGTTTGCCGTGCCTTCCCACCAGGTCGCCGATCTGGCAGCTGAGCATGCTCTCTATACCGCAGGCTCGAGAGTAGGTGCGCGACTCCACGTTCACCTGTTGGAGGTCGGCCCGGCTTGTCAACAACAGCGCTACCAGATCACAGAGCGGAACCGTTTCGGGTTGAATTAATCACCTTTTGGGACAATAAATAACATTTACTAACGCCTAAAAAATGGGAATTCATTATTTCAACAGTCAAAACATGACTGTTTAACCTGGTGTCCAAACTCATTTAATCCGTTCCACAGGCTTGACCCCTATCTGGCCTGGCACTGTATCAGTGTATTTTCTTCTGATTTGCTAAAAAAATAAAGAAAATATACTGTTCTATATAAATCTGCTCCTGCATCTATATATTTGTTTCAGTGCTGCAAAAATCAGGGACGGAGGAAGTGTTTACCGAAAAGTTTCCTTGCAAGTTTCTTTAATAATCATAATATTAGTGAAACTGCGTTCTCGAGAATTTAGCGGTAGCACGCTAACCTGGTAAGGGTTGAACGGGTCTCCGGCACTGAGACACCTTCCAGTCCAGTTTCTGAAGTCATCTCCGGGCACCAGTTCGTTGACGTACCACCGATGCTGTTCCGTGCCGTTCATGGTGCCGTCGTTGTACAGCAGGCCCTCCACCAGGACCGTGGTGTCCTCGTCCGGCGCGTCCTCCGGCTGGACGAAGAGGACACGTCCTCCGAGAGGGAACCGGAAGATCGCAGCTGCAGTCACCGTCGGCCGGGTGTCGTGGATGTTTGCGCAGATCCAGTTCATGTCGTCGCCAGGTGTAGGGGTGGTGAACACGAGGGAGCGCCCCATCACCGACCGGGGACCCCACAAGGGTAGTCGGAAGTCGGTCACGGAGGACTCGAAACTGTCCAAACCGTTCAGGCGTCCATGCTTTCCGCTGAAGTCGCCGACCGCGTACTGGTCGTGTGTGTCGCCGCCAGCAGGTGCCGTGGTTTCTGGGTCGACCTCGCCGGGGTTGAAGATGCCACCGACACGCAGACACGGCGATGGATCCCGTTTGACCCGAGGGGGAACAGGCAGAGTGTGCACTCCGAATGTGGAAGCACGTGCTGCCAGTCCAGTGATATTCAGCTGCAGATCCGTGGGCTCGAACCGAGACCTCTGGCTTACCTCCACCTCTCCTCGGACTCCCGCGTAGCTGAAGAAGGCCCTGCCCCTCTTGGCGTTCATCTGGCGTATGCGACCACACGCCAAGATCGAGTCAGGATAGTTGGCTTCATACAGCACGAGGTAAGCACTTCTGTAGCTGTTCAGTGGAGGAAGGTCCAGCTCGGAGGAATACCAGGATTGCTTGGAGAAGCGTGATTTCCGACTTGCTACTTTGATCTGATCGAAGCGGGTGGTGAGATCTCCTGCCTTGCACAGTTCGGGAGTTTCCTTGTTGCACTGGGAGTCGTCCGCGTTGGAGGGATTGTACACCAGTGTCAGGAAGTTGCACGTACCGCGAGTAAGATCTGAAACAAGGGTGCCGCACGTACACATTTCGGCTGTGAAGTCTGGCGGGCTCAAACAATGCAAAAGTTTTGCTTGCCTCATGAGAACGCCGCATCATCGAGGCCAATGGTGAGACTAGGAGGCCAATTCATGACCTGGGAGCTTCTGAAGCAAATCATATAAAATATGTTTCATAATTATCTCAGCACCGATTGAATGTGATGTATTTTCTAAAAAAATATTAAGTTTTTTTGGCTTCCTTACAATAGGTACTTCGAAACAACACTTAAACAAACACCTATAGCATGAAAATTATATAATTTTTCGTTCGCAGAATGTCTTCAGATCGATATTTAGAATAACATATTTTGATTTTTTGTAATTTTCATAATTCATAATCATGTAATTTATTTACGTCTTCAGACCGATATTCGGAACAAAATATTTGGAATTGTATTCCAAATATCGGTCTGAAAAGAAGTTCCACGAACGAAATATTATCGAATTTTCATGCAATAAGCCTTCGTTTTAGTGTTGTGTCGAAGTATTGTGAGGAGGCCAAACAAAACTTAATATTTCTTTTGAAAGTACTATTTTGAGAACTGATGGACAACGATGTAGGGAACACATTCTCTATTCCCCAAAAGTTTGGACAGTAATATCTATTACGTCCAGTGAGACAGGTGTCCGAAAGTAGGTTAAGGCTTCTGTGTACAGGCCCAGCTATTGCACGTTGTTATAATTGTTTTTATAATATTCATATGGTCAAAGGTAAGCGAACAGTTAAATATTGTTATACAATATATTTGTGTTCTATTGCTAATTGCGAAATGTTTCCCAACTGAGGGAGGTCAGCACCAAATTTTGCTCTCTCTCTCTCTCACTCTCACTCACTCACTCACTCACTCACTCCCCTCACCACCACCCTCCCCCCCCCCCACCACTCCTCACTCACTCACTCACTCTCTCTCTCTCTCTCTCTCTCTCTCTCTCTCTCTCACCTGAGGCCGTATCCAGCACGTCCGTGACCATGACGGCCCAGTTGTGGACGGACGAGCTGGGTTTGGAGCTGCCGGAGTGGGAAAGGTCGGCCATAAGACTAGTGTGCCAGGTACCGTTCACTCGGTACTGACGAAAGTACACCGCTCCGGCGACTGGTATCTGGAATCGCGCCTCGGCGACTCTGTACTCCAGGGAAGGTGCCTGTTGACGCAAGACACAAGGAGGCATCATCTTCATCTAAATACCGCTTTCAAAGACATCCACACTGCACAGAGATTTGGAACAAGGAGGCCATCGTGTAGGTAACTACCTTTTCCAAGCCAGCTGCATCACTGACCTGCAGCCTTAGTGATTTTTGGTGAGATACTAAAACACAGGGTTTTAGATATTATCAGCGAAAAGAAAACACTAGGCTCCTAAATATACAGTCTAAAAATGATCACCCCCAGTTGTAAAAAATGTGAAGTGAAAACCTTAGATATAAGCCTTTTTGCGCGCAAAGCTCCTTTGAGCCATGGAAAGGTCATTGCCTACCTGTATGGTTGAGCAGACGGTTCGAGGGCCTGCGAGACTGAGACTGCGTCCTAGAACAGTGTCTGCACCCAGCAGGCTGAGCGAACTCGTCTCCATGGTAACAGGCCCCTCCGAGGGAAGCTCTATGTCAGCCAGGTCAGTCAGCTTGTTGATTCTGAAACGAAGATAAATCACTATGGCATATACCAGGCGATGAGGAAACATAAGTAACAAGCTATCACATTTTTGACACTTGGGCAGTGTGTAGGCAACCGATGGATAAAACTCGAAAATGCAGGCAAGCGGGTTCATTTCCCCGCCGATTAGATACAGACAAATAGTTACGTTTCAGAATATCATTTTATTCTAAAGGAAGTATCATAATAACTGGAAAGGACATACTATCGAAAGTACCATATATTTCTACAATCAACCTTCAGAAGTGAGTGAGTAAATAGGCACTTAATCGTGCAGTATTCCACGCTGTAAAGACAGAGCCGATGATGCCCCACTTGTCACCGACTCACGTTTTCCCAACGTTGCCCGACTCACGTTTTTCCGACGTTGCCCGACTCACTTTTCCGACGTTGGCGCCGACCAAGTTTTCCGACGTGCCCCGACTCACGTTTTTCCTACGTTGGCGCCGACTCACGTTTTCCCCGACGTTGCTCCCGACTCACGTTTTTCCGACGTTGGCGCCGACTCACGTTTTCCCCGACGTTGCCCCCGACTCACGTTTTTCCTACGTTGGCGCCGACTCACGTTTTCCCCGACGTTGCCCCCGACTCACGTTTTTCCGACGTTGGCGCCGACTCAAGTTTTCCCGACGTTGCCCCGACTCACGTTTTTCCTACGTTGGCGCCGACTCACGTTTTCCCCGACGTTGCTCCCGACTCACGTTTTTCCGACGTTGGCGCCGACTCACGTTTTCCCCGACGTTGCCACCGACTCACGTTTTTCCTACGTTGGCGCCGACTCACATTTTCCCCGACGTTGCCCCGACTCACGTTTTCCCGACGTCGGCGCCGACTCACGCTTTCCCGACGTTGGCGCCGACTTACGCTTTCCCGACGTTGGCGCCGTCGCAGTAGTCATCCAGTGTGTAGTCGACAGGGAACTGGTTCACTTGCAGCCGGTAGGAGCCGGCAGCATCCTCCTGCTGTAGGGAGGCGTCCACCACCACAGTGACGTTGCTGCCCGGGCTGTCCTGAGTCAGAGTGATAGACCCACGGATGCCCTTCCATGAGAAGGGCGCTTCCACCGAGAGGGCGCGCGCCGAGCCTGCCGCAGAAGGGCGCAAATAGTTTGCAGCTATGATAAAAAACGCAATTTCTGTCTGGAAACTAATATGGATAAAAATGTACGGTAGGCGGCAGCAGGCTAGCTGAGACCTAAGCTTGTAGGGTGTATAAAACGTATTTGATTTAGGTTAGTTGGTGTAACATGAGGCCAAATACATGGCTCAATTAAATCAAAGTCAGGTAAAATACAAACTTGAGGTACTCCCTGCGCCAATTGTTAGCAATTAAACATCGCAAAAGCTATTGATATATTTCTGATGTTCTTCGCGTGCATTGGTATGCCAAAAAAAACTTCACAGATTGACAAATGACCTGCATGGCCGGACAAATGATCAAACGTATAACCCAATACATATATTTAAAAAACTGGTCATTTTTAGGAAACACGTTCAGTTTCTTGACTCAGATGCCCCTTCAAGTTTAAGTTTATGACCACGTTTCCCATAAAAATATTGACCAAAGTCAATAACGTTGGCAATGATATAGCTCACTCCAGCCCTGGGTCATGACAGTTTTGATCTCAACACTCACCCCGGTGGGCCTCCGAGCCACCTTCACCCTGGTGAGGGGTGTTCAAACACCTCCCTTGATCTCGGCTCCTATGCGGGATAGTAACAAACGTGAAAGCTAGTGGATATCTCATAAGAATTAATGAAGAAACTACGTCAGTCACCGATGGGCTCAGGTCAATAGTCTGGTCATGACAGGTGTAAGAAGGTGACAGCTCGTAGAAGGGTTTCTGGGCTCTACCGTATGTTATATTTGAATTGGAATGAAATCTTAGGCACCATTCGCATCCTCTCGTTACTCAAAATATAAAAATTACCAGACCAAAGATCAGGTCAAGGTCACTATCTGGCCTAGCATAGTCAATATGGATAAAAATCGACTCGGAATAAAAATACAAATGTAATGGTATCAGATTGAAAGCTTTATAATAATTTCTTGCGAAGTTATTAACCCAAGTCTGAAAACTTGATTAAGCAAGCCCTATGGGGAAGTCACAGGCCCAAACCTGCAACATGAACCTGGAAAGGGGCCTAGGATACTACGATTTGGAGAAAAGAACAGTATTCTATGATGCAGGTGCACACCCCGGATTTTCGTTTGGGAGCCGCCTGACGTAGGGGGGGGCAGGCTGATGGGGGAATGCAGGTTACTCGAGGGAAAAAATTGGCCAGAGAGAGTACTTCACGTAAAAACTAAGTTGATAGTTAAATTGGGGAACGACATTTCTTAACGGCATGGAGCACATGTTGTGCGCAGGACTTCTTTCCCTGGCGAGGGGGCAGTAGTTTTGGAATAGGGGTGGATTGAATCACATATTGGGCGAATGTTTCAACGCAGGGGCGGCACGCTACGGACAGGGGCGGCAAGGTCAGGGAAAAACTGGTACTATAGGCAGATCCAGGCTCATTTCTGCCCTCGATGAGGGGGGGCTGCAGTGGTCAATAATTACCAAAACCAATGTAGGGCGTCGAAGAAGGGGACGGCACTTCCAAGTCGAAGCGTTTAGGGAGGAGCTGACCCGCTGTTCCCCCTTGGGTGCGCCACTGCTAGGATGTATCTAGAAAAATATAGATATTTTTTGCCCAATTCCCGTTTTCGGCATGCATTTCCAACAGAGAGGTCATGGTCCGTTTCTGACCCCACGTTATCTATGTAACAAAACTCGATTGAACATTTTGCAGTACCCGGTAGGCCCATTATCTAATATAGTTTTCAATTGGAAGGATTCACCCACTCTATTTTTACTCATGCTATCTTAAACATTTTTGGAGGTGAGGTCACTTGACCTGCACTGGTGAGCTGACCAGAGATAATCTTAAACCTTTGGGAAAAGTTGTAGAAATTAAGTAGGCACGGCGGCGCTTCGCTCCACCATTTTTTGCTGCCGCCGGAAAAACCCGACCGGCAGGGACGTAGCCAAGATTTCGCTCAGGGGGCAGCGCCCCAAAAAGGGCCCCTGCGACAGCGACAAAAGGGCCATAATGGGTAAAAAGGGCCCTGCTTGTTACAGAATAGTGCTGAAGAAGGCTTAAGAGGGCTCTGTCTGGTATGAAATGTCAAATTTGGCCACAGAGCATAGTGCGGTGAGCCGCGCTTCGCGCGGCCCGTGTCCTCAGGGGCCCTTCGGGCCCTCAGGGGGATGGCGGCTGTCCCTGTCACCCCCTTTGGCTACGCCCCTGCCGATGGGGGTGTTTAAATAACCCCCTCACCGGCACGAGGGTTTGAAGGCCAGTTATCTGAAAACCATCTGAGAAAGCACTCATTTTTGAAGCATCAGGCTCAGCATCATGTCATATTCTCATAATACGATAAGGCACATTAAGTTTCCGAGGTCACCTGAAGTAAACTGTAGTCACTGGCTGCGTTACATTCTCAAGAGATCGAAGACCTTCGAACACCAGTATATTAGAGCCCGAGACCTAAGATAGCGCCACGTCCGTGCTAAGCAATCATTCCTAGAAAAAAAGACAGGAAAGAAAACGGCTGATCGCTCGTGCAAAACTTTGACAATTACATCACTTGTAAGTAAACAGGAAGGGCTTAGATTTGTGGATTGCACCAACAAATGTGCTTGTGCCAACAACAACAAAATACAAAATCAAATCCCGAGTAATTAGAAGACATTTACGTTAATGATTTGAATACAAATAAGATGCCCATCAAGGTAAGAAATGAGGTGGGGCCAATAGTCATAGATTATAGATGGCAGGAAGTGCAAGTGCTCAGAATGTCTGGTTCTTGGCTCCAGGAATTGTTCTAGTTGCCAAACAGTCAAACTGTAATAAACAATGGAAAAAGTTAAACAGGAAAAAACGTCACAACACGTCACCACAGGCCGCATGAAGTCAACTGAGACCATATCATGCGTTACGTCCAAGCCACGGCACAGGAAACGCATTCTAACTACACGAACGAAAATAACTCGGTGATCTGATGTGATCCACACTGTTTTCTGCAATGCGCTATGATAGCACGCCCCATACAGTCTGTAAGGTGGCGCGAACCCAGCCGTAGCTGTTTCCGGGCCCTATTAAATAATCTTAGGGGATGGGTTGCAACATTCCACGTAAGGACGAGGGCTAAACTGGGGCGAATGATCGCTGCGTCTGCGTCTAAGAGCACGATCCCCGTCTCGACCCATTCCATTGGTGCTACAGCAATAAAGGTGAGAGCACGATCCCATCTCGACCCAGGCAGTTGGTGCTACAGCAATAAAACCGAGAGCACGATCCCATCCAGGGGCGTACGAAGTGGGGCGGCAGGGACAGCCCCCCCTCTGAGGGTCCGAAGGGCCCCCTGAGGACCGGGCCGCGCGAAGCGCGGCTCACCCGCACTATGCTTTGTGGCCAAACTTGAAATTTTATACTAGAGAGTGTATATCCGGGAATTTTTGATGTCGTGACCTGAGTTCAGGTCACGAGGTGACCTCTCCCATTGAAAAAGCATGGGGGAAAGCTGTATTAAGATCTAAAAGTCACAAACACGACAAAAAATGCTCAGCTTGCTCAGAAAAGCGTTCTTGGACATCCTTTCACGGATCCCAAGGGCCATATTTGCCTTTTGACCTCTCCGAGGTCATCCAAGGTCACCAGGGTTCAAAAATAGTATTTTGACAATAACTTTCGACTTAACCCTCGCTCTGCCGGCACCCCGGAGTTACGCGCCCTGCCGGCATGGCTGAAAAACCTCCTCTGGTTTGCTGATAGAGAACTTGAAGTGTAGGCGGTCGTATGTGCCTTACAGGGTCTCAAAAAACCTCAATCATTTTTCACCTAGTTCGTATAAGTTTCATACATGAATTCCCATCAAGTGTGCCTAAATTAGTCGTTTTAACCAGACCTTGCAGTTTCATCCCGACCACAGGGCCGCCACCCGCGGCGCGCGCCGCCTGCCCCGTGTCCCGGGTACAGCCTCAGACAGGAGGTGCTGGCACCTGGCGCCGGTGCCTGAGCGCTGAGAGTGGCGGCCGCGCCAGCGAGCACGTGCATTCGCTGTGGGATGGCGCCCCAACGGCGAAACAATTATATGGGACCATTTCAAAGCGGAAAAGAAACTTTTTGACGTTTGGTATGCCATCTGCATAAACCACTAGTCACTTGTCGGATATATCCTAGCAAAACAACTGACGTAGCCCCCTCTACATTGCTTATACACATTATAAACATATAAATTTTCGGGGAATTAATTTGACATATTTAGATTGTTCGTGCATAGCCTCGTCTTGAATACTGACGGAAGATCGCACCACGGTTCGCTAAACCTAGCCGTACTGACATGCGCTCTACCTGGCTGTATGAAAGAAAATGACATCCATAGGAAATGGATGTTTTCGGGGATTCAGACAGAGTTTTCAGAGTGACGTGGTGTCAGAAATAGCTAAATAAAAGGATATGTCATGATCTAGACATGCATGGAGAGAGGGTGTGTATGTTTTTCGTCATTCATTTTTTGTAATCACCTGAGTATTCAATAAAATGTACAGGGAAATTGTAGGCACTAAAAGGATAGGGATAATTGCACCATTCCTACCAATGGATCTTTTACATCCCCATCCG
The DNA here is from genome assembly GCA_034440635.1 of Lepas anatifera. NCBI lineage: Eukaryota > Metazoa > Arthropoda > Thecostraca > Lepadidae > Lepas > Lepas anatifera. Next base: position 1,604,992 of record JAOTON010000870.1, read on the forward strand.
TTTGCTACCCTTTCACGGCGAACTGTCCCTTTGCCCCCAGCTGTGAACCTGGCACAATGTCAAGTTTGACGTGGAAATCTCCCCTGCGTAACCACGATACAAGGAGGGTGGCCTGAGACCACCCCTCTCACCCAATTAGCCCCTGCTGATGTCGTCGAGCCCTCTGGCGCTGTCGCCATGCCGTCTGGGGACGTTTACCAGGAAGCAAGCGTTAGAGATGCTGGCTGGGTCATTGTTCCGTATTTTCACGCGTGTCCTTATCGTCCCTCGATCGCTATCAGCTGACCAAACCACGAACACTGTCCACCTTCTACCTGCCGCCTGCGCTGACGAGCCCGGTCTGTGTCAGAGGCTGTCGCGGGCCCCAGCGGGTCGCGGCACGGGCCGCCATTGCCAGATCTGAGTGGAAAGCGCGAACATCATCTCCATAACTTTCGCTTTACGCAAAAAGCTGAAAAGGTATCTACTTTCTGTTTGCCGGGAATGATGCAGAATTGACATAGGAACAGCTACCCCGAGCATTAGCATCGGGACGGTTAGTTGGATGTAGATGTTCGCATTGAAACGGCGAGAGGAGGAAAAACAGCACCGCCGGCAGGGCGCGGGTTTGAGCAGGAGCGCTGAACTAAACATCATCGTGTACGTTTCGTCACTAGCTTTGATTTGATATACCTCAAAGTAACTTTATTACCTTTCGTGACCTCAGGTCATATTGGGTCACGAGGTGACCTCTGGAGGTCAAACCACTGGCGTGAGGTCACTACGTTCCGCATAGCGGATAAAGTTCTGGCCTTTTCCTATCAAATGTACTTTACCAGATCTCAATAGCTTTAATGGCATAAGAGTTATGCCTAGTTTTCTTAAGGATTGCATAGTTGAGCGAAAATACCCTATCGTGACCTAACTTAACCTCTGAAGGTCAAGCCACTGACCTTAGCACTTAAACATGTGAAGTTATTTCTTATTGAATTCACGCGAGCTTTCTAAAGCACTCTGCAGATTTACACTACCCTTCATATTTTCGGAGTCAAAGGGGGCGGCATCGATGGCTCCCCGGTGGGGCGCGGGTTAAGCCCTCTTCAGCACTCCATTCTGTAACAAGCAGGACCTTTTTACCCATCAGGGCCCTTTTGGCGCTGTCGGAGGGGCCCTTTTCGGGGCGCCGAAAAGGGCCCCTCCCCTGAGCGAAAACCTAGCTACGCCCCTGATCCCATTTCAACTACGGCAGTTGGTGCTACAGCAATAAGCCAAGAGCACGATCCCACCTCGGCCCAGGCAGTTGGTGCAACACTAATGAGAAGAGAGCGCGATCTCCGTCTCGACCCAGGCAGTTCGTGCTACAGCAATGAAACCAAGGGCACGATTCCATCTCGACTCAGGCAGTGGGTGTTACAGCAATAAAACCGAGAGCACGATCCTATCTCGACTCGGGCAGTTGGTGCTACAGCAATAAGGCATTGCAGTTCTGGGAGACTGCATGTTTGCACAGGAGGCTAGCAGCTACCAGTTTGAAACGGGCCGAGACATATATGCCAACTGCGCGGAGACACGCCGTGCCTGCGGCGATAGGTTTTTCGAGAAAACTATGAAAGACCTCAGCTGTATAATTAAAACTGAATTAATTATTTACTTACTACAAACCATTGACTGCAGGCTATTTAAGCGTTTCCTCTTAAAATTTGCTTCCCAGGCGAGATGAATGAAAGCAAACCTGTGCAGCAGACATGCATGTTCATACTCACTGTAACTGGGCAGGTGCGCCTGTTGGGAATGACCAAAATGGAATTGAAAAGATACAACGATTCAAAAATTGTATATTCTACTATACACAACGACATTTTCCTAGGTGTTCAAGCTCACAGTTTATGATCATTTTTCAAGGATAGCTTCAAGTACCTAACTCCACCAGGCTCAGCTAAAAATGTACGATTAAGCAGAAAACATTGCAATGCTTAGCACCAATCACAAGAGATTACTTCCGTCGACTTCCTAAATGTAGTGATTATTCGACACACGTAATCTAATAAGCAATCATGTCTAGAGTAAAGATGACAACGCTCCACAGGCATACAAAGACGTTACTAGTCTCATCACTCAGTACGAAAATTGTACAATATCACTTTATATATTAAATTCAAATACAAACTCTTTATTGTAATTACAGAACTCCAACGTGGCGTGAGAGGGCTAGATTCGAAGCATTACAAAGTCCAACGAATACCATTCATGTCACACATGCGTCGCCCAACGAAGTCAGTCCCAAAGCAGGCTTCAGATATCGTGACATCGTAGCTTTCTGATGCTTTGTTCCTCATCTGACAACATAGCGCCCCCGCCAGTGGCGGATCTAGCCGGTCGGTTTGGGAGGGGCAAACCAAAGTCGAAAAGCAAACGACAAAGGAAGAAGAACGTCACGCAGTGAAAATTGTGATACAATAATATGAATTGAAGGAAGAATTTGGAACATTTGATACGAAGAGCAAAACAGACAAATAATATCACGGTGAGAAAAATATGGGCTCAATATACTTTTTTCTATCTAAGACCCATTATTTACCCTGAACTTAACCCATTAACGTCCGCACCTACTTTCAGCTTTCAAATTGGCGAAAAAATGTTTTCCTATATTTAGAATATGCCCAATAAGATGCTCCGAAAGTTTTAAATCGATACCACTTTGATTCTGAGATATGACACCGGACAAAAATGACCCGCTGGGCGTTTGGGACATCGGCTGGCACTGCGCGGCCGGCTCCGGGCGGCGCCGTCACCGCACTCAGCGGCCCAATGCGCACCGCTTTTACTGCAGTTTTGTGAAGTGTTTTATTTCCTCTTGTATATTGGCCATAGTAAAATGTTTAGACAGTTTTATGCTCTTAAGGTCTAATTAAAGACAACACTAACTGCATATTTGCAAATAGTATACAATAGTGGTTAACTTAGACTGATGATTTGCGGGGATAGACTAAAATTGTAAACATCATAGTATTTTAAGAATATTTGTGAATATCAAAGGTTTTGGGAAACCGTTTTTTTGTCTCTACCCCTTCCTCCTCCGCCTCCCAGACTTTGTGACTGATGCTCACTCAGCTTTCAACGAGAAATCGTAATATTCAGCATACAGATGAAAAGTTTCATAAACTCAATTCGTCATCTCCCCCACGCGGTGTACATTTGCTTGATTAATCTCCAAATCTCCAAACGGATCCATTTCCATCTTTCCAACTTTTCTTTGGGGCAAGTAGCGCGCTCCATAGATGCATCAATGTGAACCTCCACATTTCCAGGCACGCCACTGGTCATTGTAACGCTGGTCAGCTCATCATTTTTCTCACCTCATGACTAATATATTTTGTGATGGCATAATCATGATATGCACCTGATCCGCTCTACTATCTTGCGCACTTAAAACAGCTTATTTTGCTTCTTTTCCTACAAAACATTTGATCTGTGACATTGCTAGCAACTATGCTTTCGACATATTTATGTCTCCATGGCCGGAGATTTCTTCTCGAGCTAGGAGGGGTTCTGGATGATTTAACGCTGGCACTGCAATCCAAGCCCTAGACAAAGTCTGTGGGAGACCAAAATCCAGGCGGGTCTTGACCCCTCCTCCTAACCCCGGGATGTTTCTCATGGTAGTTTCACTTGACTAGAACCAAGCCGAAATAGTGCTAGTTGCGTTTTAGACAGAAGTTCTAGAACTTCCCATGCTTTCACCAATCTTATACTGCTCCGGACGTTTGACACTGCACCATCTTGTCAAAACAAATCAGCGCGGCGACCGCGATAATTTCCAACTCATTTTGTCAGCTGGTCATTGGCTTTCAATCAGCAGTGGACACAAGGGGGATAGGAAGGGTCAATCCTCCCTCCCCTCCACCGAAATGTCAGTGTGCCTATAGTAAATGCATTACTGAGGGCTGTTCCGAGGCCATGGCGGGGAGGCCTCGAGACCCCTAACCCCCCTCACCACCCAATGAAGTCCTCAATCCGCTACTGTTCCCTATCCTCTATCCACTACACACAATCCATCAAGGGGAAAAGACAAGGCTCTGCAAGCTTAACAGTGAAGTCAGTGCTAAAATTTCGATAAGTTTTCAAAAACCCTGAAAATTGTATTTAATAACGCTTTTACAAAACGCTGGAACCATCTTGCATGTTTTCGTTAAAAATATGTGATAATTATTCCCAAAATAAGACAGACCCCGAAAACGTTAGGAAGCATTTCATGAACTTCAAAGTTTCCAAACGTATCTACATTGCACTAAAAATCTTCAGAGTTGATGAAAAATATATCAACTGGCAACCCTGCATTCGCAGGACCCACAATGCTCCCTCCTCTAGTAACATTATGGAACTAACGCACCAGACGGGAGGACGGCACATCCCTTTATTCTTTTCGGGCCCGCGATGTCCGCAACGCCCAGGGGTCATTTTTGTCCGCTTTAATCTTACTGCTTCTTCACCATCTGACCCTAGTGGTCTTGGCTTAATGTCAATCTGCAACCTTTTTCAGCTTTCTATATGTTATTGCGAGAAACAAAATTTGCAGAGCTATCTCCGCTGACCAAAACCTCGCCAAATAAGTTCCCAAAATCGTCCCATAAAACCTGATTTTATGTTTTCCGCTTTTCCGCTTTGAACACACATCCTATCTAAACATTAGATCACTTCATTGTACATTCTCAGCCTGTCAAAGTCGAGGACAAATCCTGTTAATGGGTTAACTGTTCCGGACTGAAGCTGAGAGTTTAAGCGCCAAAATCTTGCTTATAAAGTAAAAAGGAGTCGGGACATAAAGGAGGTCGACCGCTTTCGGGGGGCAAAAACATACTTTTCCCCGAGTTTTTTCCGTTGGAGGTACAAATTCCTTTTTTGTCCCCCTCCTCTGGTTCCGCCCCTGGATCCGCCACTAGCCCCGCCTCTCCCCACTTGACGTCAGTAAGATCTGCGATGTCCTTAGGGGCCCACGTCGAGCTGCAGGCTAAGTCATTAGGCCGCACCCTACCGCCAGCTGTGGCCTTGGAGTGGACAGGGACGTTTCAAGACGGGTGAAGTTCGAAAAAATCACAGCCCAGTTTTGACTTTTTCAGATTGCACTGGTCACGTGGTAGGCTAAGGAGTTTCACTGCCAAAGCCACCCCTGATATGGAAACAATTCCCCGCACATTGATGGGATCACCCCAAAATTTGAACTTATTCGTCGGCAGATTGATATGCTAAAATACTTTTAGGGAATTATAGGACAATCGTATGAGGATGTGAGTGAATAGGACAACCACATTCCGTTTCATCCCTGCGTAGAGTGCGTAGCCTTATTCGAAATAAACCAGGAAGCTGTCAATCTGATTGCTGACAAAGACTGGCAAGCTAAATTTAGATGAAAGTACCTAAAAATAAAAGAACTACAAAAAATCAGGATTTTTAACAGACCGTTTTATCCATAATCAGCCAGCAAGACTGGAGGATCCACCCTTACCACAGGGAATTGCACCACTGAAAACAAAGCGAGAGCTCACAGCTGTCAGGGCACAGGTGCAGGCGTGGACGAGAGAATGTATAATATATCTGGCTCGAACTAGGCAATAGGCAATATTAATCTTTCGTAATAATTTTTCGCCAATTCCTGGCTCATTTGTCGGATGCCACGGGGTTCTATGGCTTGACCTGGAATTACAAGCAGAGTAAAACACGCTCCACTTTCTCTCCTACCGTCGCATCTGGTGCCAAGGTCACGGGCACTCCGGAAGGAGTTCTCACTAACCTACCTGCGAAATGAAGAACACAAAATATCACCAAACGTAGTCGCTTGCGTCGAACTGGATCCATGTTTGGCAGTCTCTCTCACACAATTTTAACCCATGTATTCAAACACTGATCCACAGAGTCAACACCACCAGGGCGAAACACGACACGGCATCTCTGTCGACACTACTTTCCCCAGCCAGGTATCCGGATGATGACTAGTGCTGTCATCTATCCACAGTCGGGAAAAATATTAGTTACCGCTCACTGCTCACCTTGTTGTTTACAGTGGGCCACCTACCGTCATCTATCCCTAAGGCCGAGTACTCTCCAGCTTCTCATGCGTTTGCTCAGATGCGTGCCGAGTCGCGAGTGGTGGTTTTGGGGGCGGGGTGAAAAGGACAGGGTATTGACGAAATCATGAAAATAATAGTGTTGTTGAATTTTTTTCCAGAAATTCGATGGGTTGGAGGGAAATAGGGGAAAGTGAGGCATGTCGATGCAGTTTCAGAAAGACGCAATAACTATCCAATGCCCTCACCGGATTTATAAATTAAATTGAGCGTTTGGGTCATTCAATAACATATAAACTCCGCTTCAGCTTCTTTCTTTAGAAGTCTAGGCCTCCATTAGCTGGAATGTGCGGACAGGGAAGTTCAGGGGCGGACGCAGACCCGAGTTTGGGGGCCAAACCCAAGTCTGCTTCTCCTCGTGCGGGGGGAAGGGGGTGGGAGCGAATATTTTTTGCTCTACAGACCTAGTGTAAACATTTTTTCAGTGCTCGTCAGACCTAATATAGGCTACCTCTCCAAGTATATGATCGCTCTCCGGGGGGGGATGGAAGCGAAGTATTTTTTGCTCTACAGACCTAGTGTAAACACTTTTTTTCAAAAACTTCTCCGGCGTTTGGGGGCAAAATATAGTTTGCCCCCCTCCAGCACTTTGGGGGGGCATGGCCGGAATGCCCCCCTGCGTCCACCAATGGGGAAGTTGGAGCAATGTTTCACTTGGGGGAGGGGCATCGATGGCTCCCCTTATATTTTTCCGCAATAGAAAAAAGCGATGAGCCGCAGCACTACCGTTAAATGATCTACCTCTCACCCCATTGTTTTCCCACCATCTCTGAAATTTATCATCCCGGACCACACTAGGTCAGGTCACCAGGCGATATCAAACAAGGTCACCTCACTTCAACTTTTGAGCTCTACCATATCTAAATTTCTGAGTAAATCGATTTGAAACTTTATAGACTTTGTGACCCATCCAGGGTCTACACCATGTATATCCGGGATTTTTCGATTTTGTGACTTGAAGTTCAGTTCACGAGGTGACCTCTCCCGCAGAAAAGCATGGGGAAAAGCTGTATAATGATCTAATAGTTACAACAATGATTGCAATTGTTTAAAATTTTCAGAAAAGCATTACTGGGCACTTTTTCACAGATTCCAGTAGCAATATGTTCCCCTTGAATTATCTGAGGTCATCACAGGTCACCAGGGGTCAAAAACAGTCTTTAGCGATAACGTTTGATCTATTTAAGCTAGAGCACTGAATTAAACGTCATCATGTATTCTTTGCCACTGGCTTTCATTTGATTTACAGCAAGGTCACTTTCTGACCTTCTGTGACCTCAGGTCACGTTAGGTCAAGAGGTGCCTTCTGGAGGTCAAACCACTGGCGGGAGGTCATTGTGTTCCACATAATAAAGAAAGCACCGGTAATTTCCTATCAAATGTACTTTAAAACATCTGCATAGCTCTAATGGCATGAGAGCTATGCCCAGGTTCCTTAAACCTCGCCCTGGTGGGGGTGTTTTAACACCCCCTGGGTTTTTTCGGCGGCACGTCAAACGGCTGCGCGAAGCGCGACCGGACTTAGCACACCTTCTACTGGAATAATTTTGCAGCTTTCCCCAAAATTTTAAGGTTGGTCATCTCAGGTCAGGTCACCAATGCAGGTCAAGCGAACTCTTCTCCAAAAATATTTGAGGTGGCAAAGTAAAACATGGGTAAATCTATCGGATTGAATCTTATACCACATAATGGGCCCACAGAGTGCTACAACATATATGCATTTTTCATGTCGATGGCCTAGAGTTAGGTATGGAAATTAACCTCTTCTTTGGAAATGCATAGAGAAAACAGGAATTGGGCTGTATTTGTGTATATACAGTTGATAATACCTTTGTATTTATCCAAATTGTAGTGTCCTGGGCCCCTTTTCAGGTTTATGTTCCAATTTTTTTCCTGTGGCCTCTGCGAGGTCATCTGGGACTACTTAAGCAGTTTACAGATTAGGGTTCATAACTATGCAGGAAATTATTATACAGTTTCTACTTTGATACCATTACGTTTGAACTGCTATTGCGAGTTGATTGATATGCATATTGACTATGTTAGGTTGGATAGTGGCCTTGACCTGACCTGAAGTCAGGTTATTTTTGTGTTTTGACCTAGTATAGTCATACCATACATTATTCGATGCGCCGTGACAAGAGGAAGCGAATGGTGCCTACAAATGATTCTCACTCAACTCTGCCGAACGCTATAGTCCAAAACTCTACTCTAACATGCACCCTTCTTTGACCTGTCATGACCTCAATACTGACCTAAGCCAAAACGTCAGAGGTCAGAAAAATAAATTTTGTTCTCCAACGCAGACCAGTTGATACCCCGGTGTTAGCGCTGCTGGGTCGCCGGCGCCGTCCAAAAACGCTGAGGTTTACCCTGCATACTCGGTTTTTATTGCTGGATGCAATAGGTAGCGGTTGCTGCCGAGCTGACAACATCATCAGCGACCTCTCCCAAAACCCTCCTCTACATGCCTCTTCATGGAAACCCCCTCCTCTCTCTCTCTCTCGCTAGATAAACCCCACTATCCCTCTGCTGTTTCACCCCAATATTCTAAACACATCTCAATAGCTTATACGCCTTTGGCCGCCGTACACACCAATGCATCACGTACCATCCCTAAAACCCCCCACTAAAGTTCGCCCTACCTACAAAATATCTAAGACCTATACAAAATTGACGGATTCTATCAAAGCAATGGCTAGTATGACTGTAATTTACCGACAAATGGCGTCCTCCGAGTTTACTGAGGCGGCGGCTCCACCAACGCGTCCGGCTCCTCTCGTCCAAAAACCCGCCGCTGGACCTCTGGCTCTGAACCCACCATACAATATTATTATTAACTGATAATTTAACAGTTGGCTCGAGATGGTTACATGACAAAGCGGGGAGGAGGCCTATCTCCCCCGACCGCGCCACAACCGTCAACTGGAAAAAATAGAATTGCTATCGAATCAGGGGCGCAGCCAGAGCTTTCGTATGGGGGGAACACCAACTTTGAGGGGCACCCCGGGGAAAAAGGGCTTTTTTTAATGTAACCTAAAAATTACTATATCTTTGTTTATATCATTTTTTGGGCATCTTTGGTTCAATAAAAATGCAAATAAATCATTGAAGGCGAAGGAAACCTCGATTAAAACCGAAAAAGGAAAAATATCACCAAAATGTTATGGAAGTAGCCAAAACACGACTGTTTTTGGATAGATTTAAGGACAAATCAGCCAACTCATGCAAGTACTTAACATCAGAGAAATCAGCAGAGCATGTGATATCTGTTACAATGTGCAGGTTAAGGCGGAGAGTCAAAAATTCATGTGTTATGCCCACTGGTTTTGTCGTGACGAGTGAGCCCTGGCTGAACGAGGATTAAGTTCCTTGCTTCCCACAATCGCCGTGGGACGAGGAGTAGCATAGTGTCTTTGGAAGAACACATTTTTGCTGCCGGAAATATTTGGGAGATACCTTTTGAACGCGTTTATTAGGTTCCATATTCTCAAGGCTTGGTCCCAGTTAAGCGTAAAGAAAAGGTGAACAGGCCGGTGGTTTGGATGGGGATGGTGTGACTGGGCTGAAAATATATGAAAACTAGTTCTTCATTTAAATTAATTAGTAGAAATCCTGGTTTAGGGGACTGTGCTCTGAGCTCAGGGGCACATGCCTTTTTATCATCTCTTCCCAGAATCCACCTGCATAATAAGCAATTTATATAACCAGGGGTGCCTAGGTATCACAAGCCGTTTTAGAGATTCCTCATTCCTCGTTAGCTCCGTTTTACAGGGGGAATTTCCATTGTGTTCTTATTCCCCTTCTATTCAAGACCAGCTCTGGGTCCCCCAAGTGTGGATCAGAGGCCTCCAGAGCAACTTCCCCCATCCCCCAGTTGTGCCTCCAGGGACTAGACTAGCTCAGTGACCCCGCCCCGAGATAATGGGAGTTGGCCTTGTGTTCTTATTATTTCAAGACCACCTCAGGCTATTCAAGACTACCTCAGGCGCCCCTGATGTAGATCAGGGCCACAGAGCAGCTCATGCTTCACCCAGGGACTAGACTAGCTCATTGGTCCCAGAGATGAGGTCATCAGACTAGCTCAATGGGCCACATATTGGCTCATAGGGCCTTAAACCAGTTCAAGAAGCCCCAGAACAGTTTAAGGCGCCAGATCACTTCAGACGGCCTCAAGCCAACTAAAGGGGCTCTCACAAGCTCAGCGCCCAGACCAGCTCAGGGTACCCTCAGAACCCAGATCCGCTCTTGGGCCCCAGATCAGCCCTTGGGGCCCCAGATCAGTTCAGGGGCCTGAAGTCAGATCAGGGGACAAAATCAAGTCAGGGGCACTAATTCAGCTCAGGAATCCCTCACCAGCTCGGGGCCCAAGCAGTTCAAAACCCTCAGAGCTGCTCAGGGGACACCAGATCGGCCCATAGGGCACTAGATCAGCCTCGGGGACAAACAATCAGATTAGTGGTCCCCGACCAGCTCGGGACCCAGATCAGCTCGGGAATACCAGATCAAGTCAGGAGGCACTTAATCAGCTCAGGAGCCCCATACCATCTAAGGGGCCCTCACCAACCCCTGTAGGCCCAGCTCAGCTCAGGGCCTGGGAGCTGCTCAGGAAATCACGTAATCAACCCAGGAGGCCCGGGTCAGCTTAACAGGCGCATTGACGGGGAGGCGGGTACTCGCCCTCCCTCGGGTTTTTCGCAGATAGCAGAAAAACGGCGGCGCGTAGCGCCGCCATACTTGACATACCTTTTCCCTCATCATTTTTACAACTTAAGGTTAGGTCATCTCAAGTCAGGTCACCAGTACAGGTCAAGTGACCCGACCTCAAAAAAGTTTAAGATAGCATAAGTCAGAGCAGGGTGAACTTATCTGATTGAAACTTATATCACATAGTGGCCCCACCAAGTTCTCTAAAATATATTCCGGTATTTTTGATACCGATGACCTAAGGTCAGGTACGAGGCATGACCTCTCCATTGGAAATACATAGGAAAAATGGTTTTTACGGAATAACTCAGTAACGGATGGCGATTGAGCATTTATGTTAGCTGCCTTAGACTTGCCTGGGCTTTGCGGTTCTAATGATATGCAGTTTATATAATTTGACCCCGACCTGACCTCAGGTCAGGTCAAATCCTTGATTTGACATAGCAAGGTCAAATTATATATCATTCGATTCGGCTTGCTGAGAGGATTCATATAGTTCAAGTCGTTTTTCTCTATTTTACTTGTTCAGATGTAATGGCCGAAAAACTTAATATACATGTTATCCCTATGACGGCATGTTTTGACCTCTCGTGACCTTAAATGTGACCTGACAAAAAAATGGTTCAAATGTTTTCGATGGAGGAGTGGATGGGCAACCCAACGCTATTTACCGTTTTTCGCTACCTACCGTGGTTCTCGAGATCTTAAGGGGGCGGGTACCCGCCCCCCAACCGTCAAAGCGAAGGTGGCTCAGACCCCCGTCAATGCGCGTGTTAAAGGGCACCATATTAGCCATGGGGCACCAGACTAGCTCAGAGGGAAAAAGATGGGCTCAGGAGACACAATGATAACTCAGCAGGCACAAGATCGACTCAGGGGGCATTAGTTAAGTTCAGGAGGCAGTATATCTGCTCAGGGTGCACCAGATCGGTCACCACAGGGGGCAAGTTCAGGTAAGGGGCACTAAATCAGCTCAATGATCCCTCACCAGCTCGGGGCCCAAGCAGTTCAAAACCCCCAGAGCTGCTCAGGGGACACCAGATCGGCCCTTAGGGCACCAGATCAGCTTCGGGGACAAACAATCAGATCAGTGGTCCCCGACCAGCTCAGGAATACCAGATCAAGTCAGGAGGCATTAATCTGTTGTATCTGTTGTATCTGTTGTATCTGTATTAAATCACCAACAGGTCTTTAAAAACCCAATAACAGGTGAAGTCAGAAGAACTAAAACACATGGAGGCCTAACTACAACATAAATACTTACATCACACCAGTACTGGCTCGGCTGCCGCAAACACAGCTATATTTTTTTCAGTACCCCGAGCGGATCACAGAATATATCACTGAGGGTTGACACGTTTAAAAAGCTGTTCACCAGACGAGGTAAGCGATTAAAAGCTCCGGAAGCAACAGTGTTCACTCTAGCCGGCGGTACACTAAACAAAGTAGAACGTGAAATCCTAGTGGTTCTGACCGGCACATGTACCGTAAAACCTTGTAAAATATGTGATGATGAGATGAGGCCTCTAAAAACTTTACATAAAAACAAGATATCCTTTGGTGGCGCCTAGCCTAAAGGGATTGCACATCGTACAAACTAAGGAGGGACTTGTAGTCCAGGACAGCACTGGCAGGCTCAGGAGCCCCATACCATCTCAGGGGCCCTCATCAGCCTCTGTGGGCCCAGCTCAGCTCAGGGCTTTAGAGCTGCTCATGAAATCACGTAAGGAGGCCCAGATCAGCTTAAAGGGCACCAGATTAGCTCAGGGGGCACCAGACTAGCTCAGAGGGCATCAGATGGGCTCAGGAGGCACCAGATCGACTACAGGGCATTAGTGCAGCTCAGGTGGCACCCGATCCGCTCGGGGGCCAGATCAGCTCCCAGCCCCCCAGACTATGACAGGAGCATAAATCAGCTCAGGGAGCAATATAACAGCTCAGGGGACACAAGGTGGGCTCAGGGCCCATCAAACCAGCTGAAGGGGGCACCAAGCCATCTAAGGAGATATCAATAATCAGCTGAGGAGGCACCTAATCAGCTGAAGAGGCACCATATTGACTTAGGAGACAGAATCAACTTGGGGAGGCATGAGATCAGCTCGGGGGTCCGAATCAGCTCAAGGGGCACTAAATCAACTATTAGGGCACCAATCAAGCTCGAAGACATTAGACTAACTCAGAGGGCATTATATAGTTTCAGGAGGCACAATTATTTGCTCAGTGGGGCACTCGATTGACTCAGGAGCACCAGATCAGCTTAGAGGGCAAGTAATCAGCTCAAGGGGCACAGTACCAGCTGAGAGGCCACGAGATGAAATCAAGGAACACCAGATTAGCTTCACCCGTATGATTATTGGCGACGATGAGGCATTAGGTGGACACATACTAGGTCCCCATACTCTTCCCGGTGTGCTTGAAAAGGCGACAGAATGCCCTAGCTGACCGAAAAAGGTACTTAAGTTGTTCACATAGTAGTTGCAATCGCTACATGCGGCCCAGTTCCATCTAGGTTTAACGACGTAGGGCACTAAATTTCAGCCGCCCCAAGGGGTAGCTCAGTTGGTTGCCGCCCCGGTAGCTCAGTTGGTAGAGCAGTTCAGGGCTCCGGCCCGCTGCTCAGAAGCATGCAGTGGCAGGGCATGCCCAGGCTTGGGATCGGTTCCCCTGAGACGCTCCGAGCGCTCAATAGTTTACCCGACGTACAGGTCGGCTAGAGGGCAACTGATCTGGTGAGAGGGTGACCTGAGCGGGGCAAGAGCCGTCCCTGTGCTTTGTGGCGACGTTAAACTTTGGCTTCTAAATTAACCCTCCATTGAGGGAGTTGCTCGTTCGGGTGGTGGGGTCGGGGTCTCCGTGACAAAAGTTCCTTGATGACTTCAGTGAGACTCCGACTCCACCAGTCGTACTAGGAACAACTTGAACAAAATTTATAAAAAAAATTTTGAGCGGCATGGCCCAAAGGGGTACACCACCTGGCAATCAAAAGGGCACCCGGCACCGATATGAGGACGTGCCCCCTGTGCCTCCTGGCTGCGGTCCTGGACAGTAGATAAACTGCAGGAGGCATTAAATCAATTCAGGGGGCCCGGATCAGTTCAAGGGGCACTAAAACAGCTAATACGGCACCAGGCAAGCTCGGAGGCATCAGACTAACTCAGAGAGCAATATATAGGTTCAGAAGGCACAATTATTTTCTCAGGGGAGGGGGCACCAGATTGACTACGAGGGCATCAGATCAGCTCTGAGGGCACATGATCAGCTCCAGGGGCCAAGACCAGCGCTCAGGGGGCACCAGATGAGCTCAAGGGGCACCAGAATAGCTCTGCCCGTACGATTATTGGTGACGATGAGGCATTTTCTGGAAACGGATTACGTGCCTTTACTCTTCCCGGGTGCTTGGAAAGGCGACAGAATGCCCTAACTGACCAAAAAGGCACTTAATTGTCAAACAATAGTTTAAATCGCTAAATGCAGTCTAGTTCTATCTAGGCCCAACGGCGTAGGGCACTAAGTTTCGAGCGGCACGGCCCAAAGAGGGTACACCACCTGGCAATCAAAAGGGCACCCCGGCACCGATGGGGGGCACGTGCCCCCTGTGCCCCCCTGGCTGCGCCCCTGTATTGAATAATACAGAAATCACTCGCTAGACATATTTCAAGAATTAAGACGAGTCGCATTTAAACACCTGTTAAGTTCATTCATTACTTACATCGCAGGGATGATATTAATAAATAAATAACACCGGGCCGCGGCCTCCCTCTTCAATCCTGCTATCTCGACCGACAACAATGCCACCTCGCGTGCAGACAAGCAAACACCGTTTCTAAGGTGACACCGCCTAGGCAACCAGTACCTGATTTGAAGTCTATAGTAAAATTGACATTCACAATTTATCAAATAACAACGCGATTCATTTTCCTATAATTTTATAACATGTTTTTACCTCCTCATAAATTGCAGATTTCCTAAATATTAAACTCACTCTCACAAGGACCTTCTATCCGGAATTCATGATGCTAATTTTCGCCGCACGCCAATAGACTCCAATCAATCAGGTCCGGCACCTCCGCAGGGTACCGGAAAGAGGCTCTGGGGCAGCCGGGCAGTCCCCCCTTTCGGCGGTGCCCTCCCCAAAAGGGGAGGAGGGGTGACCCCTCCCCCAGGGCCCCCTCCTGCTCAGGGGATGGATTTAGTACACCCGGTATGAGAGAAATGTTCCGCAGAGGCAATTATAGCTTGTGGAGCAGAATCCTGAGCACATAACTTTTATTTGTCCAATCCATGTCATAAAATTGTAATATTTATTAGCAGATATTATTCAGATATAGGTAAGATGAACTTCAGGCCATGAACAATATTTTCCAAGTATAATCAATTCAACATGTTTATAATATTTTAAAATTATTTGGGGTAATAAAATATATATTTATTCTTATAAACATATTCGAAACTAACTTTGGATGCTGTTTCCCGTACAAAAATTAAATCCGTCGACAGCTGCAAAAATCATGGACATATAAATGTGTGATTCACTCGTAAAGGTCTTCACCCATAACCCAATACTCTCATAGTTACCGCTCAATTGCTACCAAGGTTTGTTTTTATACGTTTTCTAACATGTATGTTTAGAATCTGCGCTTGAAATTACAATTTGACTAGAAATTAAAAGAAAAATTGGACCATATGTTTTCATTTTTTTCAAACGATGTCAAAGGTTGTCTAAAAGGAATTCAAACGCCACGAATATTTGTTCAAATCCCCTAAGAACTTGATAATTAAGGTTTCGCTCCTTCTGTGGCCGGGACGAAAAATATTACCTACCTATAACTTTAAAACGTACATATTGTTCAAATGTGAAGTTAAGCTTATTTTTCCAAACTATAGAACTAGACCGGCCGGTTTACGAGTCTGCTAGGTCTCAGCTTAATTATATGCATATAGGGTGGGTGAAAGACCATGGAAAAGCTAACGAGGTATATTAGTACTTCCTGCACAGCATGAGATGCTGACTGTAAAAATTAGCACAGCCTTATTGGCTGAAACATAAGTTACCAATGCAGACTTTAGTCTTGTAGGTAAGTTGGTGGGTACCTGGAGTAATGCATGCTTAATGCTTACCTTATTGGGATGTTACAAAATACATAATAAATCCATTTATCATGCTGCTCCCTCCACGTCACCCATTTTAAACATTGGCCAGTCAATACCCAGTTGAAGCAGTCCAGTCCAGACCCCCACTTTTTAAAGGTCATCCGCCAAACTGGAAATATAGTGAAGCATTTGAAACCAGTATGTGGGAAAGGTAAGAAGAGCCCAGAGCCGCCCAGCTCTTGTTCCTAGAGGACACTTTTAACTTTCCAAAGTGCAGGCGTCTTGGTCTCGCCTTTGCCAGCAAATAGTCATTCCGTGGCTGGCGGACATGTACTGAGAGTAGGCATCTAAACCTGTCTTTCGCCTGGTAATCTTTCTGATTTTACGATTTTAAAACCAGGGTACACAACAAAAACACCAATGATTATGCCCGATCAATGCAACACTCTCAATGAGCCGGGTGCTGCGCGGGGCGTACCAAGTATGACCACACAACCAGTTCCAGTATCACCTAGCTGACTGTGATATGCGTCTTCTTCAACGCGAGCTTCAAAGTTCAAATCCACATCCTTAACAATTATCGCTATGTTGATGAGCCCAGCGCACGTTTTTTATCATGCTCTATAAGGATTCGTAATGCGTGCACCAGCTTGTCAGCCGGGGACGACCGTGTGTTAACACATTTCAACGGGATACGAACGGATTCACAGAACCACAGTCCCCGAGGTACCGGGCCCGACATTCCCGAAATTTTCCCCGGCTCCTGACTCGTTTAGAATGACTAAAAGTAGTTTCTTTGCTGTGGTAGCATCGGTCAATATAATGAAGCAGAATGACTACAGGGGCAAGCAGGTTTGCGCGATGTTCAAATAGTCTATGGCTAAAATAGACAACATTTTAAATCTACCTCAAGAACAAAGTGAACACCAGAACGTCCTAATGAATAACTATCTAAATGTCTAATGATCAAAGAGTCTAAAAATGGAGAAATTAATTACTCAAAACTGCCTCAGACAACAGCCCCAAGGGTCATCTCCACATGTAAGACCAGAAATGCTGCAGTAGATGAAGAATGAAAAAATTGACTCCCCGGCAACTGAAGACATTCTCTAACTATATTGGCACGTTCAGAATTTTTCTGACCTCTGCAAAACGTGACCAATGTAGTTTCTTCATGAATTTGTATGAACTATTCGACAGCTTTCGCGTTTTTTCGCTATCCCACATAGGAGCCGAGTTGGAGGGGGGTGTTTCGGTGGCCCACCGGGGCGGGCGTTGGGCATTGCGTGTTTTAGTGTAAATAGCCTATCGTGACCCAACTTGATCTCTGGAGGTCAAACAATTAATCTGAGCGCCTGAACATTTAAAGTAAAATCATACTACATTCGCACTAGCTTTCCAACGCACTTTGCAGATTTGTGCTAACCCCTATATTTTCGGAGTTAGAGGGGCCATCGATGGCCCCCGGTGGGGCGAAGGTGGTGCCAGACGTCCGGTGGGGCGCGGGTTAAGAGAGATGTAGTCAATAACACAGAGCAAAGACAGCGTTATACATAATAGCTCAATTAACTGCATAATTTCCACTAATCGTTCACAATGAGACCAGCACATTGACGAAAGTATCGAAATCAACAAAACACGCAGCATCATAGATATCTTTGGTCTGTGGCGCCAGGTGTTCTCAAACATTCGTACAATTTTTTAAACATTTGTATGTATTTATTTATATATACAAAATATATATATATATATATATATATATATATATATGTTGTGTTCATAGTGACAAATATAAGTTACAATGATGTTTAGGAGAATTTCAAAAACTAAATTTATAATTTATAAAAACATGCAATATATACTTGCAATATAATGTTTTTATACATTTAGTTTTTGAAATTCGCCTAAACATCATTGTAACTTTTTTATATATATATATATATATATATATATATATATATATATATATATATATATATGCTAATATTTTATCCGCTATCTGTTGATAATGTGGTCAACAAAACTTAACTTTTGTCGTGGATCTAATATGAAATAAACCGTTTCTAAGGTAATTGTGGCGCTGAACACGAATCTCGCACCAGAAATGCCGTATCAGATCCAAATTTTGAGGTACATTATGTCTGTGTGTTGTACTTGTGCAAGCCTACTCGGCATCAGTGACATTGACAGTGCAAAACCCAAGATGTCTACGAAAATGAACGTTTGGGTGTTTGTGGAGGCCTGGGGTATTCTACCTTAAACACGATTTTGATAGACCTAGGTCAATATATTCAAGGTAAAACGACGCCATATACAGGGGCGCAGCCAGAGTTTTCGTATGGGGGGCACACCAACTTTGAGGGGCACCCCGGGGAAAAAGGGCACTTTTTAACGTAACCTAAAAAACTTACTATATCTTTGTTTATATCATTTTTTGGGCATCTTTGGTTCAATTAAAATGCAAATAAATCATTGGCGGAGAAGGAAAACTCGATTAAAACCGAAAAAAATAACAAATATCACCAAAATGTCATGGAAGTAGCCAAAACGCGATTATTTTGGATAGATTTAACCCTCGCCCCACCGGGGGCCATCGATGGCCCTAAGGTTTTTTTCAAGATAACAGAAAAACGACGAAACGCAGCACCGCGGTTGAGAGCTCTATCTCTCACCTCATCATTTTTCCCACCATCCCTGAAATTTTTTATCCTGGGTCACCCAAGGTCAGGTCACCAGGCGAGGTCAACCAAGCTCACCTCACTTCAACTTTGGAGCTCTATAAGAGCTACATTTCTTAGTCGATCGATTTGAAACTTGCTACACTTCATGACCCTTCCAGGGTCTACAACGTGTATATCCGGGATTTTTCGATTTCATAACCTGAGGTCAGGTCACGAGGCGACCGCTTCCCATTGGAAAAGCATGGGGAAAGCTGTCTCATGATCTAAAAGCCACAAAAATGATTGCAAATGCTCAGACTGCTCAAAACAGCGTTTTTGGACACCCTTCACGGATCCCAGGGGTCATATTCGCCCTTTGACTTTTCCAAGGTCATCCAAAGTCACCAGGGGTCAAAAACAATATTTTGACAATAACTTTTAACCGAATTAAGCTAGAGCGCTGAAACAAACACCATCGTAATTGTCTTGTCACTGGCTTTTATTTGATATACGGCAAGGTTACTTTCTGACCTCCCGTGACCTCAGGTCATATTAGGTCACGAGGTGACCTCTGGAGGTCAAACCACTGGCGGGAGGTCTTTACGTTCCACATAGCGGAAAAAGGTCTGGTAATTTCCTATCAAATTTATTTAACCAGATTTCAATAGCTCTAATGGCATAGGAGTTATGCCCAGTTTTGTTAAGCATTGCATGTTTGAGTGAAAATAGCCTATCGTGACCGTTCTTGACCTCTAGAGGTCAAACCATTGACCTGAGCGCTTAACCATACGAAGTAATTTCTTACTGAATTCATGCGAGCTTTCTAATGCACTTTGCAGATTTTCACTAACCCCCTTTCCTTTTCACTATTTTCGGAGTTAGAGGGGGGAGCATCGATGGCCCCCGGTGGGGCGAAGGTGGCGCCGGACCCCGGTGGGGCGCGGGTTAAGGTCATACATGGTCAAAGAAGGTGACAGGTTAGAGAACAGTTTCTGAGCTCTAGCGTCTGGCAGATTTTAGTTAGAATCAATGTTTAGGTACCATTCGCTTCCCTCGTTTAGGCGAATTCAATGATGTATGTACAATGTGACTATACTAGGTAAAAATATAAGATGACCTGATCTAAGGTCCGCTCAAGTGTCGCATCAGCCTAACATAGTCCATTTGTATATCGATCGACTCGCAATGATAATTCAAACGTAATGGTATCATCGAAATAAAGGCTTTTAAGTTAATTTTACTTAATTGTTTGTCATAGTTTATACTAGTGGTGAGTAGTATCGCTAAAAAGATCGGAAACATTTGATGAACATCACTTCCATTTGGATGGTAGGAAAAAGGTTCCATGGAACCTGGTGCGTTGACGCTGGTTTTTTTAGCATAATCTTACCGTGGGTATGTCTAGCTTGTCCCTTTGAATATCTTATCATGCATAAGCGTCACCACCAACAAGGTGGGGGGCTAGTTAATCTTCACGTTCCTGCTGGAAAAGCTACTCCATCTAGTCCCCTTGTGGGATTTTGGTCTCTGTTACCTTTCCTATAGGCTGGTTAAACAAATTTCTGATTTATTTCCGATTTGGCTGAAGTTTAATGTGACATCACGCAACGAATGTGAGGTGTCACGTGTTTTCATTAAAATATTCGTGAGATTATTTGATTGGATATAAGACATACTAGTTTTCTGCAAAATGTCATATTGCATTGTTATCAGACCCAGCGGGTGTTCGTCCCGGAGGGCTGACGAGCGCCACCTCCGCTCGTGCCCTGACTGCCACTGCCCCTGCAAAATCGGACCCCATGTCCTCCGACTATGGGTGCACAGAGAAATGCGGTCAGCTTGGCTAACTTGCAGTGCTATAGTATGAATATTTGTATAGAGATACTTTAAACATTTCTTCTACAATAATTTCACCAGGCCGTGCTCTATCCGTAAACTGTTTTTTTCAACCGATTCAATTCGAGAGAATATTGCCTTGACAATACATCCTATAGGATGTATCGTAAAGACAATATTCTCTTATAGCTTATGCGCTTATAAGCTCATTGAGCTCTACTTCACAATTTGCTTCATGCTGTGGTTCTGCCCATGGGCGTAGCCACCACTAGGGACACTAGGGACAGTGTTCCTACAAGTTTGGAGACCCCCGAAAACTTGTAGGGAATGTCCCTACAAGTTTTGAAGACCGGGAAAGATATGACAACCGCAATATGTTAATTTTCCAATACGTCTTCCAATTTTACCCACCTACTTCTCACGTATGCAAATCCGGACATCGACATTCGTACCAAAGATATTAAAAAGAATGATTTTATACCCTTTGATTTTATTTTTCCCAATTTACCAAATCTGTCCCCATTTCTGTACCCTATAAAAAAATAGGAGTGATGTTAACCCGCGCTCCACCGGGGGTCCGGCGCCACCTTCGACCCACGGGGGGCATCGATGGCCCCCTCTAACTCCGAAAATATGGGGGCTAGCGCAAATCTGCAAAGTACATTGAAAAGCTCTAGTGAATTCAGCAAGGTTTTAACTTGCAGGCGTTTAAGCGCTCAGGTCAATATTTTGACCTCCAGAGATCAAGTTGGGTCACTATAGGCTATTTCTACTAACATATGCAATGCTTAAGAAAACTAAGCACAGCTTTTATGCCATTAGAGCTATTGAGGTCTGGTAACTACATTTCATAGGAAAATGCTAGGGCTTTCTCCGCTGTGTGGAACATAATGCCCTGCCGACAGTGGTTTGACCTCCAGAGGGCACCTATTGACCTGACATGACCTGAGGTAACGAAAGGTCAGAAAGTGACCTTGTCGAATATCAAATGAAAGCCAGTGATGAAACATACATGATGACGTCTAATTCAGTGCTCTAGCTTAATTAAGTCAACAGTTATTGTCAAAATATTGTTTTTGATGTCTGGTGACCTGAGATGACCTCAAATGTGTCAAAGGGAAAATATTACCCCTGGAATCCGTGAAAAGGTTGCCAAGAATAGGGGAAAGTGGGGGTCACGGACACCGTAACGATGGTGTGAGTTTTTGATGACTTAATGAGCTTGTTTCGCTCCTATTTTGGCCGTAGAGATACTTCAGACATTTATCTAACACTGTGCAAGCAGCCATGTGTCTGTAATTATCATATCAAAATTTGCGCAAAGTTTAGAAAAAAGTAGCAAAAGTCCATTTCGCCCATTTAATGGGGTAACATGGTCACCCCATGGGGAAAGATGGACAAGATGAACAAAGTGATCGAACCAGGCCTAGAATATTTCCATCTGCATCCACCCACTAGGCGACTGTCGTCCGCCGCGGGGAAGGGGTATTTTCTTATTTTTTCCGTCTAAGGGTCAAAGGGGTCATGCCTTTTCTTAATTGTTAAATGACGGTGGATAAAAGTATCAAGGGCTGTCGTGGAACTGTGCATAGGTTGATCCAGGATCGCCGATCAGGGGGCGGGGTATCTTGCGGGGGGGGGTGGGGCGCCATCCGGATCGGGGGGCGGGCGCGCACCCAGGGGGAGGCAGCGGGCCCGGTCCCCCAAACGCTTTGGCTCCAAGGTGCCGCTCCCATCCATGTGGAGCGCCGAAGGCGCCCATCGAGGGGAAGGATGAGCCTTCACTTGACTTTTAGAGGCAGCGCTACACTGACTGCCGCCCCTCTACCCAACATGCCGCCCCCTACACCGACTTTGCTGCCCCTGCACCCAACAAGCCGCCCCCTAAAAATTAAACTAGGTCTGTGGAGCAAACAATTCACCGCTCTCACCCCCCAGGATGCGAAAATTGGCCGCGATTTGGGCGAACAAGTGCGTCCCCTGAGGCAAAATACCGCTCCCTCTACCGGCCTGCTGCCCCCTCTCGTCAGCCGCCCCAACCCCCCCTCCCCCGCCCCCAAAAATCCTAAGTGCGAAATTCCCTCGCAGAGGTTAAGAGCGTTCGGTCTCCGGCTGTGCTCGTTACGTGGGGTCCCATCAGGTCACGTAGAAAGTACGGTCTCTGACAAACGGAGATATAAGCCCAGTAGCTAGACTCACTCCAATGTAACAAGCCCACTGCCCACAATGCAAGGCACCAGCGGGCGTGCCCGACGGCTGTAAGCTGCGATGACTGGTGACCGACCGGCCCAGCACAGCCGGGACGGGTAGGGGAGAATGAAATGTCAGCGCAGTTTGGGATTGCAATAAATATGTTTTACCGTCTCAGGGCACCTCACCTGTGAGGAGGTTCAGAAAAAATTGTTGCAATACAAAAACACCATTTAGAGTTTTCCTGTGTGCTTCCCTGCTCCATTCGGTGGCGGCAACCAAATAATTCATAAGTCGCGATGTTACTTTGCATGTACACTGCCAAAGTGAAGAACGTCACCACGCTCCTGAGGGGAGGGGTTGGAAGTGACACTTTAGGGGGCCCATCAATTTCTCAGGGGGCACCATGACCATTTCAGGGGGCAATGATGGTCGACGGGGACACCTGTCCCTGGATGACCCCCAAATTTAATTATATGTTCTCCAGCATTTCGGGCCATGTGTCCCCGGCCCCCAGCCATCAGCCTTTACTTATTTAAGCTTATATTATATGAAATCAAATATACTCTCGTGCGGGATAACATGGACACCATGTCCATATTGCCCCACACGTGATGTCCTTCTTACCCCACTTTGCTCTTCCTAAACAAACTTGGATATGAATCGGACGTTATTGCGATTACACAGTCAGCGACTGCGGTGAACAAATGTAACATCTTGAAGAACTATATTACGTAGTACCAATAAAGTAACTATAGAAACATCTGTGCAATGACCTTACGAATTCCATTGTGAAAAAAACACATGAGTTGCAGTTTTTACTATTATGAAAATTGTATAAAACCTAGAGAGCTCACCGGACCCAACGTTGCTATGCGACCGACGCGCGCTAAAAGGAAGCGTATTACGCGCTTTTCCCGGTCGTGACGCTGTCAGTTCGTCCCAAACAGGGGGTGTCCGTCTTACCCGCGGTGTCCATGACCCCCCACTTTCCCCTACTTTTCTGAGAAATTTGATAATTTGCAATCATTTTTGTGACTTCTGGACCAAAAGACAGCTTTTCCCCATGTCTTTTATCGGAGAGGTCACCTCGTGGCCTGATCTCAGGTCACCAAATTGAAAAAATCACGGATATAATTTGTCTAGATCCTGGAGGGGCCATCAAGTGAAGAACATTTGAAATCAATTGACCAAGTAATGTAGCTATGCTAGAGCTCGAAAATTGGAGTGAGGTGAACATGTTTGACCTCGCCTGGTGATTGGACCTAGTGTGGCCCGGGGTAAACAATTTCAAGGATAGTGGGGAAAAAGATCGGGTGAAAAAAACCTTGGGGGCCATCTATGCACCCCCCTCATGTGGCGAGGGTTAAGAAGTCACATTCTTTCACCAGTGCCGATTCCAGCAAAGGCGGAAAAATACTCCAGTTGCAAGCTGATCTCTGTGGATAGGATTGGTCACCATGACAACGTCGGATTGCTAGTTCCCGCCAGGGTGGGGGGGCTGTGTTTGAAAACCCTTGGGTTGCTCCACGGGCACGAAAAAACGGTGACATGAAGCGCTGCCGTTCTTAGCACACCTTATCCATGATCGATTCCGCAACCTTCCCCAATATTTTAAGGTTGGAACATCTCAGGTCAGGTTACCAGTACATATCAGGCTACCTCACCTCCAAAGATGTTTAAGGTGCATAAGTAAGAAAAGGGCGAATCTATCGAATTGAAGCGCATACCACATAAAAGACCCGCCAAGTACTACAACTAATTCCGGAATTTTTCAGATCGAAGACCTAGGGGTAGGTACGGATCATGACCTATCTATTGAAAATGCATGAACAAAACGGAAATTGCCCGACAAATTGAAATAATTTTGTAGATACCGCGTGTAATACCTTAGTATTCTTCAGAACATAGTATCCTAGGCCCCTTTATAGGTTCATGATGCAAGTTTGAACCTGTGACCTTAGAGGTCATCTGGGGCTGCAGGTTTTCAGACTTGAGTTAATAACTTTGCAAAAAATGATGAAAAATATTTTATTTTCGTATCATTACGTTTAGAATGTCATTGCGAGTCGATTTATACGCATATTGATTATGCTAGGCTAGATGGTGACCTTGGCAATGCCTTAGTTCAGGCCTTTTTATGTTTTGACTTAGTACAATAATATTATACATCATCCAATTGGCTGTAACGAGAGAAAGTGAACTATGCCTAAAATGATTCTAACTCAATTCTGTCAGACGCTAGAGTCCATAAACTCTTGTCTATCATGCTACATTCTTTGACCTGTCATGACCTCAATATTTACCTCAGCCAAACAGTGACGAGAGTGGTGTAAGAGCCAAGCCGAGTGAGCCAAAAAGAGCCAAGAGGGATGTAGTTTCTTCAGGAATTTCAATGGCCTATTCACCTGCTTTTGCGTTTTTTCGCTATCCTATATAAGAGTCGAGTTCGAGGGGGATTGTTTGGACACCCCCTACCAGGTCGAAGGTGGCTCGTAGGCTCACCGGGGCGTGGGTTATCGCTTGGTCAGCTGTGAGTCAAGTGTGGTTGGTGTTGCTGGTCGAAACAGCCGCACTTTTACCTAAGCTCCCATTTAATTGCATCAATAACGATATCAAAAGCAAGGAATGGACATCGGGACCAAGATAACTACCCCGGTCTGCGACCTGGGCTAACGTCCCAACGGCGCAGGAGGGCCACATGACAATGTGCTGAAAGCAAACCATATTTCGTTCTTAATGTGTCTATTCATAAGCCTGTAGGACAGTGCTATCATTATTTTCTTTGAAATAACTAATAAATAGCTCGCAGTCAATCCCAGATTCGCACCGGGCACCCCTGATCACGAGACAGGTTCTATAACCACTAGACCACCGCGCCACACTGCACTGATTCCCACGCCGTCAGGAGGTCACTGGCCGGTATCACCCAATCAAAACGATGCCGCGATCGTGGCGCCGGGTGCTGTGTTAGTACAGAAAAGGCATGGTATAAAGCTATTTCTAGAAGACGAACAAACCATTATGTTAGCCTAGAATTACTTGTATAGTTACTAAGTTAGTTTCATGCCAAATTCCATCCACTTCCATTCATTTTAAGGACTTAAACCATGGTGAGAAGCAAGCAAGTTCCGAGAAATTTACCTCCTTGAAATACCCTTTCGGACAAATTACTCGAAAGCCGTTGGGTAAGTGGGTAGTGTAAATGAATGAAATGACTGGAATTAATTTTCCTATTCAGACATGTTAATTCTGAGCTTGTGAATTGAGTGGGCAGTGGGCTTAAGTCTTGGCGGCGCTCTCACGATAATTTTAATAAACCCATGTATTCATTCATACACGCTTAAAAGAAACAAATCAACTAACCAAACATCTAAAGCATGCGTGCAATATAAAATAGTTTAGGACCAGCCGATTTCAAGGCGCTCCTCCGATAGCGACAGCCATGGACAGAAGCCTGCCGGACGCGCCCACCAACACGCCGGCACACGCGACCGTGCCAGCCGGCGTCCTGTTACCGCTCCACAAGTCTCAAGATAATCGTCTTGTTTTGCTAAGAAGGTTATGGAATACTTTAACACCCGCACTGGAGGGGGGTCTGGCACTAACGCGCACTGGAGGGGGCCTGGTAGGCCCTCCCCTAAGATCTCGGAAACTAAGAGGGTTAGAAAAATCGCCACTTGGTAGGTGGGTGGGGGCTATGGTGATCTACATGATGACCAATTTTCATTGACCTAGGTCAATATCTTTAAGGTCAAACGAGGTCGTAAAGGTCAAATATTGGTCATGCTGGGATCGATTGGTAAATGCTGTGATTATGCAGGAAAATGGCGGGAATAAGCTAAAGGCGGACAAGGTTCATAGAGAAAAGGTCTCAAAGAGACTTCCCCACAACTTTTGGGTCAAGGTCATTCAAGGTCATTGACCTTTAAGGTCACCATATGGTATACTACTTATTATTTACACTTTGACTAACACTGTAGCCACTGTTTGGCGGGAAATGAGGATTGACCTTTCCCAATGACCTTTGACCTTGACCTTTGACCTTGACCTTGTATTGGGGTACCCTACCGATGACGTCATATCATAATGTATGTCAGACGGGGTAAAGTCATTTGGCCGGACGCACAGTGGTCAGTGACCTTGAAAGTGCAGATATGACCTTGACCTGTGACCTTTGACCTTGACCTTGACTTTCATGTGAAGTGACTTTGACATATAGTCCCGCTTATATGACGTTGTGACGTCACCACTCGGTCTTCAATGCAAGCTAACTGGTCCGACCGCGCGTTTACGGCGATCTCAAAATGCAGGTCTGACTTTGAAAGCCTGTAAGTCAAAAAAATGTCGGCCAGTGTTCAAAAAGTCTTCACCAATCGACGCGCTATTAAATTCTGTTAAGTGTGGTAACGTTTCGTTTTTCGGCTAAAAGCGGTTCTCCGGCCACCTCGGAAAAACAGGTGGGGGGGCCTCCGAGGCTCCCCCGCCTCCAGTGCGCGTGTTAAGCACTGCTGCTCGAGAGAGCCGTTGAGATAGGCTTGCTGAATGGGCAAGAATGTTAATAAACGTTTTACTTTTATGCTTGACGTCTCAGTACTGGTATCTGATAGTTGTCGAGGCTGAAACAGGCAGCTAGGTTTATCTCCATACTTCTTAGGCACGCAAATGGCCGCATTCAGACGCTTTCCCAATCCAACATACAGTCTGTGCTCGCTTTAACACGCGCATTGACGGGGGAGAGGGGGTTGGGTTCCCGCCCCTTTCGGGTTTTTCGGAGATAACATAAAAACGGCACGTGCCGCCGTACTTGGTATGACTTTTCTCTGATCATTTTTACAACTTTTGTCAAAATCTAAGGTGTTCGAATTATGTTATCTTAAACTTTTTAGGTCAGGTCACCAGTACAGGTCAAGCGACCTGACCTAAAAAAGTTTAAGATAACATAATTCGGAACAGGGTGAACTTATCCTATTGAAACTCATACCACATACAGAGTCCACCGAACTGTCTAAAATATGTTCCGGTATTTTTCTATCGATGACCTAAGGTCAGGTACGAGGCTTGACCTCTTCCTTGGAAATACATGGGAAAAGTGGTTTTAATCAAATAACTTGGTCATAGATAGTGATAGAGTGTTTATTTTAGCTTCAGTAGATTGGGATTGTCTTTGTGGTTCTTAAGATATGCATTTTGCCCTAATTTGACCTTGACCTGACCTCAGGTCAGGTTCAATGACATATTGGGCCTGATTTGACGCAAGGCCATGTTATATATCACTCGAGTTGGTCGCTCACAGGGGGAAGACGTGTTTTCGATGCTTAAGAAAGTAACAAATGTATCCTGTTTTAACCTAAACTCGGAGTCGATACTACGATGGTGTATTGTTACTTTTCTCGACTATGTCATGATTTAATTTTCATACGCGTCAAACACTTGTGGGAGGAGATACAGCAAGATAAAATATTACATCTTTCCTGACTTTCGGTCGTCCATTATTATTTCGCAGCTTAATTTTTCGTTTGATTTTTCGCTGCGACTCAGGTGATTTTTAGTGCCGCTTGGAAAAAGAGGTATCCGGATCAGAAACTGAAAATATTGTCCGCTGCCAAGGTTCGCTAACGATGAAGGCCTTGACCGGTTTATATCATTTCCAGACTAAACTTTAATACAACATTCAAGATGCATACAACTTGAAGGCAAGGTTAATACAGGAACACAGAAAAAGTGATGTATAACTTGAAGACAACATTTTAAAAGAAAACAGAAATACCCTAGGAGCACACATATTGGAACAACGGTAGTTTGAGAGCACCTACACGATTTGCATGTGGAGTGGCCTCTAAGAATATGCATCAACCGAACATTCAACATCATCATCTTTTAAGACCTGAGAAACGAAAACGAGGAATCACGAAGACAAAAGCGAAGAATGAAAAGAGAGACCAGTCGACAAATAACGAGAATAATTCATCATCACCGTCATCGTCACGCCTTGTTTGTTTGTTGTTTTCCATGTTTTTTTCACCGGATCCCTTCATCAAGTCCCACTACCTCACTCCATGGGTTGAGCGCGGCGCCTGTGGCGACCCTCCCCGTGGATAATCCTTGTCCTTCCCCATCAACCATCCTATCCTTATCCTTATCCTACAGTGTGTTTTTGCTTAATTTGTCATTTTCATGTCCCTCATCTTCATTACGACCGGCGTCAGAATAGCCACAAGGATAGTGGAGATGCTGTGTATGTCAAATATAAATATAAATATAAATCAGTTCAGGGACTATAAGTCAGGTCAGGGGACAAGATCAAGTCAGGGACACTAAATCAGCTCAGGAACCTTTTATCAGCCCAGGGATCCCGATCAGCTCAGGAGCCCCAGAGCTGCTCAGGAAATCACATAATCAACTCAGGAGGCCCAGGTGAGCTCAAAGGGTACCAGATTAGCTCACAGGGCACCATATTAGCTCTAGAGGGATCAGAATAGCTCGGAGGGCATCATATGGGTTCAGGAGGAACAATTATGGTTCAGGAGGCACCAGATCGACCAAGAAGTTGCCCAGATTAGCTCGGGGTACCAGATCAAGTCAGGTGGCTCTTAATCAGCTCAGGGGATGAGGTGGCTTAGTGGATAGCACCCTTGTCTTTAAGCCACTGGTCCCGGGTTCAAGTCCCGGCGGAGCCTCTGAATAAGTCGATCTGATCCCCAAAATCCCTTCCAACAGGGTGAGAGTTGGCGACGCCGTATGACCCTGGCAGTTGGTGCGTCGTTAAACCCCAACAATTATTCTTAATCAGCTCAGGAGCCCCATACCAGCTCAGGGGCCTAGACCTTCTCAGGATATCATTTTATCAAACCCAGGTGCCTCAGATCAGCTTAAAGGGCACCTGATTAGCTCAGGCGGCACCCGACTAGCTCAGAGGGCATAATATGAGTTCAGGAGGCACAATAAGGGCTCAGGAGATCCACTCAGGGTCCATTATTTCAGCTCAGGGGGCAACATATCTGTTCATTGGGCACCAAATCTATCAGCTCGGGGGCCTAGATCAGCTCCTATCCCCTAGACCAGAGCAGGGGCCTAGATCAGCTCAGGGAACACCCTATCAGCTCAGGGGACAAGGGATTACTCAGTGGTCCCGACCAGCTCAGGGGTACCAAATCAAGTCAGGAAGCACTTAATTAGCTCAGGAGCCCCATACCAGCTCAGGGGTCCTCATCAGCCTTGGCGGGCCCAGCTCAGCTGAAGGTCCCAGAGCTGCTCAGGAAATCATGTCATCAACTCGGGAGGCTCAGATTAGCTTACTTGCCTAAATGCTATTTTTTTTATTATCAGAGAGACGCTTCCTGTCAGCATAATGATAGCTCTTTTCGTGAAAATACCGATTCTGATATCAGGGATGCCACTTCTTTCTCTGACTGACAATTTCCTGATAAAGCGTCATCGCAGATTCTTCAAAAAAATTCACCGTGGCAAACCTTGGTGAAATTTGATCTTATCTCCCACTCAACGTAGCTTAAATTTTCTGCAATATTATCTTGGAAAATGATGCGCCTTGCATAATCTGTACTCAAATCACTGCGAGTCCTTTTTTGCTGGCGTGCTGAACAACTGTCTTGCGTTTCTCGGGTAGTAGTGACATTTTTTGTCGCATTTTTGCGTTCATCAGAGCTGCTAAAACATAAGCGTTATTTTTTAAGGCTATGCATCTTGGTTCCAAGACTCTTTCTACAAAAAACGCAGCTAAAATATGATAGATAATGATATTTTAACCAGGTCCCGCAATGTAATATCTATTCAGGACCCAAAGTCTACCAGCAAACACACTATTCCATCGCTTCAAATCCATTCTAACCTCGAGCTGCTCGTGTAAGACTTGTCTACAATACATCAACCCTGCGCACGTGAATTCACTTTTTGCGGTGCCTCATTAACAACCCCATTTGAGATGACCTAGAAAATAATATATTTCAACATTTTTAAGCCTAACGTCTTACTTTCTAACTGATGAGATGTCCAATTTCGGCATTGTCCGTTGGCGCCGTTCTCGTGTTTGTTAGTGATTCGCCATTTGCGAGCTTCCCGCGCTATTTCTTTCGGTAATCTTTTTTTAGAAAAAAGTTCAAAGTCTACCTTAGTTAGCGACAAAAGCAAGCAAGGTCTGGCATTTGCATGTAATATATAATTGGACGTGGGCTATGAAGGTCAAATGTCGGTAATGATCTTTTGATCTCAACTCCTAAGGTTTGGTGCTACAATGGAAGAGACCGGGCAAACACGGGGTTACCCTGCGCTACCGTTCATACCAGGGAACATATGCTCAGACGCACAGCATACCTCTTCAGTTTTAAGACGGGAGCTGCAATGCGGCACATAATAACTACAGGCGGACCAAATTACTCCCAAACATCACTGCCAGTAAGAGTACTGCAGTGCGCTACATTTTGCATTGGACCAAGCATATACATGTGTTTTGATGAATGGCCATAACTTTTACAATAATCATTATAGTCTCACAAAACTTTGTGTTAATATATCAAACATGTGCAGCATTATATCTGCAATATTTAGTGTTTGTTAACTGAATTGAATTTAATCTACTATAGTTTAACTGAAAGGGGTGTAACGATGTCCCTCAGGCGATGTTGCACGTGCTGGAGTATTGGGCGGGACACCCATTGCGCAATTTCCTATTCAGTATGGAGAACAATGGTTGATTTAAATCAGGAAGATAATATTTGGAACTATTTGCTTATCCAATCAGTTGTTACCTGCACTGAAGCAACAAGCTAACATCTCGGACAAATTTCCGCAATTGGCTTGAAAACAGTGCATTTGCACGCGCTCAGATATGACATCATATCTCAATAACTCTTCTAGGTGTCTAAAGAATTTTTGGAGCAATTATATTGAACATGTTAAGGACATGTGTACAAAGTTTCACGGCTGTTTATTTAACCCATACAGAGATATAGGTTTTGAGCCAGAAGGGGTGTTGACGTACACCCTTTTCGCTGAGCTGCACGTGCCAAAAATGACGTGATAAGACTAAACCAGAACACAGAAACTGAGATGTG
Source organism: Lepas anatifera (assembly GCA_034440635.1). Classification (NCBI taxonomy): domain Eukaryota; kingdom Metazoa; phylum Arthropoda; class Thecostraca; family Lepadidae; genus Lepas; species Lepas anatifera. Next base: position 1,636,648 of record JAOTON010000870.1, read on the forward strand.
TAGAAGCAGTGTATTTTGAGCTTGAAAATTAAATTATGTTTTTGCCACCAACGGTCTTTTTTGGTTTGTTATGAGCCGTTTAAGTCCAAGAGGCAACTGCCGATTTTGCGCGTGCAGCCTTTGACAAATGCACCTCCTGCGGACAACGAGTAGGCGCTGTATCGGTTGTCCACCCAAGGTCATGATCCTGAATCTTGAGGGATTTCATTTCTGTGCAACAACCTTTTACAACACGCCGGACAGCTTTTTGCACTTTGCCCCCCGGGTAATCTGTATCGCGAGACCGGCGCGCTGGCTCAAAGCTGGCTCGTAAGAAAAGGGGCAGCGCTTCAACTGCAGCAGGCCAAGCATAGGCCGACGGGGATATGGAGAGCAGACATTAATCTCAGCTGTCTACGCAGAGCCGGGAAAGAATGCACAAAACAGTGAAGCAAAGCTGTACTGCACAGCACGGTCAAAGCCAAGAAGTGAACATACCTTACGCTAGGAATATCATGATTCAGCGCAGTTCAGAACAATTGATTGTGTGAAATTTGCCTCACTATCACTTCTCTATCACTGAACCCTGAACTGCTCCCTCATCTTTTTAACACGGTAGTGATGTGAACGTTGTGTACATCTGTGAATTGTGAATTGCAAAAATACATTGAACATCAGTGTCATTGTTATAGTTCTATATAACTTCTTTTCGTAATTTTACCACTTCAAATACAACAATTGATGTTTATCACCTGAATATGACGATGAAACTGTTGGTGGGACAAATCTTGTATAAAAAACATTGTATAGAAAAGCATAATGATGTGAAATACACTTTTTGCATATCTTTTTTCATTTTATCCACATGGATCAGGCTAAAAGTCATGTGATTCTCGCGAACCTTCTTATATAAGGATAATCCCACTGAATCGGTGTATGAGAGTAAATATTATAGTTGATGGGCGTTTCCTTGGCTGTCAGAATAACACTTATAATATATTTCATCAAAATGATGCCTCAAACCGTGAGGAAACATCCGGGGAAATAACACATGGACGAGTGGGATTGGGATGGGATTCCCCGAACGGGATCAGCCCATTTTCGGGGTTCAACTCACATATCGCGGTGGGGGAAAGTTGGGGAAATCACAAGCACAAGTTTTGAAGACCGGGAAAGATATGACAACCGCAATATGTTGATTTTCCAATACATCTTCCTATGGCACTGCCTACTTTTCGCGTTTGCAAATCCGGCTAGCATCATTGGCACCAAAGATATTGAAAAATAATCGATTTTATAACCTTTGATTTCACTTTCTCCAAATTTCCTAAGCCTGTCCATTCCCGTACCCTAACAAAGTTGGGAGTGATGTGAACGAAACAAATTCTTTCACGAGCGTCGATTCCGGCAAGGCAGGAAAAATACTCCGGTTGCTAGTTGATTTCCGTGGAGAGAATTGGTCGCCATGACAACGTCAGACTATTAACGCTTGATCAGCTGTGAGTCAGTAGCAATATTCTTTTACTTTATAAGGTTAGTCAATTAGAGAATTTTAGGTGCCCCAGTCGACGTCATCACGTGGCAGCAAATATGGCATCATTTTTATCGCGACATATTAAACGCAAACAGTACATTAAAAATGTATCAAATCAATCCCATTTATGCAAGAAAGGCAGCATAAGAAGAACGGTGATCGGTAATGGATATATCAATCGTTTATTTGTTTTTATTTGTTACAAATGTTACAAACTTTACTTCGCCCTCATCTTGAGTATGGGAATATAATTAAGAGGCCTTTCTCTCGTGAAGATCGGAAGCGGGTATAAAAGGTACAGAGCAGGGTAAAAAAGCTCATTCCAGAACTCAAAGAGTCACCATACTGTTCAAGACTGAAGAAATTGAAAATCCCACCACTCTGCTATCGAATCTGACGCGAGGGCATTATTCGTGTCTATGAGCTGCTGCATGACTTTATGGACATAAGAGCTAATAAAATCCCCGTATTGGACACCAGAAGACATACCCGTGGATACCAATGGAATCTCGCCAAATCATCTCCATCATCAAGGGCATGAAGAAGCGCATTTGGAGTGACGGTAGTAAATGATTGGAACAGTTTGCCAGTTGACGGGTTCAGAATTTTTGGACTTTCTGACAACGGAATTGGACCTTTCTCTGGCAGTTTATGACGGGGGTCAAAATACCATCGGCTGTTTAAGAATCGTGTTATTGAGCGAGAGCAACGCACACCCACTGCAAGAGGAATAGGCGGCTTTAATGTGTGCATTGAAGCTTATTATAATCGCAATATGGTTCTACTCTAATAGTATTTCTAAGGTGCACGACCGGTGTCCGTGTCTCTCCTCTTCCTAAACAGACTTATGAATTGGACGCCATCGTGATTACACTGTCAGCAACTGCGGTGAACAAAATGCAATATATTGAAGAGCTGCTTTACGTAATACCGATAAAACATCTATATAAACATCCATGCAATGACCTTACGAAGTCGATTTTGAGAAAAGGAAAGCAGATTGTCTCTTTGTACCCGTTTAAAAACATTATATAAAATTTAGCGAGCTTATCGGACCCAACGTGACCCTCCGACCAACGCGCACCAAAAAGAAGTGTAGTATAAGCCTTTCCCGGTCGTGGTGCCGTCATTTCGTCCCATACAGGGGATATCCGTCTTACCCACGGTGTCCGTGTTTCCCCGGTTTCCCCTACTCTATTTTTACAACCTTCAGACATACAGGGGGAAAAAGGGGAATATGCAGTGCGTCTAATTGCTTCAATGAACCAGGATAATTTACCAAACCCCAACTCAATAGTAGTAACAAACTCCCAAAAATGCCCACGGGAAAGCCCACCCCGTATAATAGCACGTACCTTCGGTCACCACTCCCACGTCCGACACGTCATGTTTGGCCACCCCTCCCCTCGGGCGTGACGTATTTTGAACGGCCCCTAATCCGTAAAGCAGTCCCAAAAACAAAACGAATAGTGGGAATGGTGCTGGAGGCTTTAATATTATTTCTTTGAATTTTTGTTTTGACCATGCCAGACTGTGTGGTCTTAGGATGGTAGAACAGCACAGGGAGAAATACTAATATCGGTGGTTTCCGTTTCCACGGGCCTTGGCACTGCTGGTGGCCTCATAGTGGGTGCCAGGAAAATGTGAAACATGCGCGTGTATGTTCTGCACATGAGACTCCCTCAGACTTTAAACGAAACATACAACATGAGGTCTTCAAACCTGGTACTGCACTGCCACTATCGGAGTGAAAGCTCAATTTTCTGCCTGCCCCACCAGAAATATTAATGCTGATCATCCTTCTGATCATTCTTTCTCGGATGGATGTTTCAGATTGTTTACAAAAAACCGATCCTTCCGTCAAATCTCAATTCTAGGAGGCGTCGGCCAGGCATACGGCGTAACCATGACGACGAAATCAGTTTGCCCCAGGTGACGTTATCGCCAGAGAGACTCAGGAGTCGTTACTCGTTGACGAGAAAGAATGATCAGAAGGATGATCAGCATTAATATTTCTGGTGGGGCAGGCAGAAAATTGAGCTTCCACTCCGATAGTGGCAGTGCAGTACCAGGTTTGAAGACCTCATGTTGTATGTTTCGTTTAAAGTCTGAGGGAGTCTCATGTGCAGAACATACACGCGCATGTTTCACATTTTCCTGGCACCCATCTTTTTATGATGTGCCACCATGCACGTGCCAAGGCCCGTTCTTTGGGAAACGGAAACCACCGAATATTTAGTATTTCTCTCCCTGTGCTGTTCTACCATCCTAAGGCCACACAGTCTGGCATGGTTCTGAAAAATAAGAAATTCAAAGAAATAATATTTAAAGCCTCTCAGCACCATTCCCACTTTGATTCGTTTTGTTGTTTGAGACTTGCTTTTAGGTACTGGATTAGGGGCCGTTCAAAAATTACGTCACGCTCCGAGGGGGTAGGGGGTCGGCCGAAACATAACGTGTCGTGACGTGGGGAGGGGTGAGTTGACCGAAGGTAACGTGCTATTATTCGGGGTGGGCTTTTCCCGTCGGCATTTTTGGGGGTTAGTTATTACTATTGAGTTGGGGTTTGGTAAATTATCCTGGTTCATTGAAGCAATTAGACGCTTTGCATATCAGACAGACAGTGCCCATCATACACCGAGTGAATGCGACTCAGGTAACCTGTCCACAATTGGGGGCGTGGACCAATGTCCATTTTGTCGAGGGGATCACATGCTTGATCTGTGTGGAAATTTCCAAGGGATACCCCTGCCGGAGAGGAAAGCGTTTGTCTACGACCATCGAATCTGTTATGGGTGACTGTCCTCAGGCCATTATGTTGTGGTTTGTAAGCAACGGCTGATATGCCACCTGTGCGGTAAGCAGCATCCAACCCTCCTCCATCGGGATTCCTACACCTCGCCTGCCGTGCGAGGTGGGAGCGCGGTTCGAGATCACACGCGATCGCGGCGCCTTTAGCTTTTGCTCCAAAGGGGCCCAACCTGTCAACTAGCGGAGGTATTTCGCCTCAGCAACAGTCATCGGGAGGAGGCGGTGCGCCGGCTGTATCTTGTATCTTGTATTAATCGCCAACAGGTATTTATGAAAGTAACCCAATTATAGGCGAAGTCAGGATAAAAATAAACCTAAAATACATACAATACATGGTCGCAATTAAAACGTCGTATGGTTAAAACAAAAACAAGCACAGACACACCTTCAGAGAGGCACTAATCGGGTCGCCGTATACACAGAAATCTCCTTTTATAATCTGCCGATTGGATCCACTAGCATGTCGCTCCTCGGTGAAAATTTAAGAAAATCATTAGCAATGAGAGGAGCTCGCACGAACAGGCCGGACTTCACAGTATTTACCCTGCCAAATGGTACATGGAAGACAACACAACTTCTCCTCAGCCTCGGTTGTACACGCAATGAGAAACATTCTAGGGGTAAGACGATGAGATGAGACCTTTAAGTGTCTGTGCTTAGTGCTGATATCAGCGTGCATGGAAACATAGGAAAGACTTGAATGCCTGTGGTACCCGTCCAGGTAAGAACGGCAGCTGGGGATGAAATTGCGGTGAATTGTTTTTTGGATCAATGCTCTTCAGGCAGTTTTATAACGCAATCTCTTGCTAATCGTCTAGGACTCCGGTGCAATGACGTCACCATTTCTGTGGACACTGTGACAGCTCAAGGGCAGGCAATGACGACGTCAATCGTTGAAGGTTTAGAGGTGGGACCACTGGGGGGTAAAGAGTTCTATCCGCTCCCGCCCTTGTTCACACTCAGCGCTTTGCCAGTTAGCGTTGAAGACCGGTGTGGTCGGGCGGCGGCGAGGAAATGGAGTCACCTCGCCGATCTAGACATACCAGATTTAAACGAACCAGTAGTGATTACGCTGGCAAGTAACGTGGCTAAATTGTTGGTAGTCAGTGAGGCAAGGGCGCCTCCATCAGGAAATGGTCCGTACAGCGTACGTACGAAGCTGTCCTGGCACGTGGTCGGTTATGAGGGGGAGGAAAGGACATGGATTCTAGGGTACAGGTAAATTTTGTAAAGATTCAGGAGACACGGCCAGCCAAGGAGGCTGGTACCTATGGCCTCTACCAGAATTCGGGTGAGCAAGATTTTGGGAACCTGTTTGGTGATTCAGCGAGTTGTTCTATTGGAAGACATGCGAGGGCCGTCGGAAGTCGAGATTTCGGTTTGTAAAGGCACGGGGGGTCACCTGGAGTTGGAAATTCCAAAGGACGACTTTAACCAGTTAACTGAGGAGGCGAGTGGCAGGTTTGCGAAGCCTACCACCGAGGTAAATATTTTGTTTGAGAGGTGAAAACATCAGCACGGCGTGGCAGCAGTCACGCTGCAGTGTACGCCTGCTCTGTTTGATGTGTTGGTTCGGCATTTTTCGTTTTTCTATCGCATTAAGGGGTGTCAGAATACATTTACAACGCTACAGTGAATTAAGAAATATTGAATATAGTATGCCACATTGCATGCATATAGCACAAATTCCAAACACGAGCTCATTTGCAGCTCACGCTCATCCACCAGTTCTTTTTTCTTTTTTTTTTTTTTTCTTTCCCCTCTCTCTCTCTCTCTCTCTCTCTCTCTCTCTCTCTCTCTCTCTCTCTCTATGTGCTAAGGTCTCTTCCCTTCTGTTGCAGGAATGATATTCGCGCCTTTCGCGTCACATAAATTGCCTCCATTATTAAACACGCCGTAATTTATGATGACGCCACTGGGATTTACCTAAGGTGCCCATATGCTCTTCAATAATATACATCGATTCGTTATTTTCACGACCATACCAGTAGTAATTATACTTTTTAACCAGGTTCCTCGGGATCGTCCCCTCGTTACGTGCAAGGCAAATACCTCCGCGTGTTCCAGTGCAAACGACCAAGGGAAATAGAGCATGAGCTGAGGTCCATAAATTAGAATGTGTTAAGTGATTTAAGCCCTGCATTGTGTCATTACGAAATATGCCTTCATGAATTCGCTTCGGGTTTATTTTGATATACTTATCTTAAGTGGATTTGTTCCTCGATATTTTTTATACGAAGAACCATTGTAATGGTGGATTGTTTGTCACGATTGTTTTTTATATGTATTATTTCATGCGTATGTACCCAAGTATCCCAAGATAAAAGGGGTTTGAATAAAAGAAGGAGTTTTAACACTGAGGTAGGAAATTTACAGAGGCAACGGGGGGATGGCGATGGACACGCCACTTACAAGGATGCTTGAGGCTCCCCTCGCAAGAGCCCCGTAAACTGGAGCTCTTTTACTGTCTAACTGGGCAGCCCGATCGGTTCATACATTTCGTCGAATAGGCCATTGTTCACTGTGGGAGCGCAGTACCTTCTGGGATGGACCGCATAAGCTCGCTGGCAGGGGCACCAAATCTTCAGCTGGGAGCTTTGCGAGTTTTTGGGTTGATACTTTCGGTCGGGGACGTTGCCAGCTCCCCTACCGTTGCTTCTGACAGGGGCAACGGTAGGGGAACTGGCAGGGTCTCCAGCCAACAAGCAAGTGGTCACCAGCCGGAAATGTGGTGCCCGTGCCAGCTAGTTGATATGGCATACCTGAGAGGATATGTAGTGGGGTCCCACAGTGATCAATGGTCCATTACACAACATCTATGAACTGATCAGGGTGGCCAGTCAGGTAGTGATAAGACTTTCAGTTTACGGGGTCCATTGCTGACAAGTAGCATTGTAAATGGCGTGCCCACCAGGCTCCTAAAAAAGGAGGGCAACTGTTCCCTAATCCCTTTATCCCCTGACCCTGCAAATTTCGGACATCAGTGTTACATGTCCTACTATTAATTAAACCTTTTTCTTTTAGAGTACTTATGCATATACGCATTCAAAAATACGTATAAGAACAGCTATCACGAAAATTGTGTATATCTTAGTGGTTGCTCATTTTAAATCATATCAGAGAATAAACTCTTTGAAATTAACGATACACCAAACTAAACCAAAAGCAAATTTTACAAAGATTTCTTGGTCACGATGGCACAGTTGACATTATCACCCGAGAGTAGTGAATGTATTTTCGGCTGCGGCTCGGTGACGTTGGTAGGGTCTTATACAGGGTGACCAAAAAACAGTCATCACCAAAAGTCAAATAATGTCCGCACTTTTATTTTGATTATGGTCAAACTTCATCCACACTATGACGAGGCTATGTGCTCAACATTCACCAACTTGCAAGCCTCTGACTTAAAAACTCGGATTTTTAATATCGCTTCAAGACGTGATCCCAGTGGGCCCCCCACCGCTGCAGGCACACTTGGATCCGGCAAGTCTGTGACAATCAACACCGAGCGGTATGTCCAGGTGCTAGGCGAGTTTTGGACAGCACTTGGTTGACGAAGAGGGGCCGTCAGGGCCCTCCAGTGGTTGTAACAGGATGACACCACCCCCCCCCCACACCTCAAAGAATCACTGGCATGGCTACGGCAGCGTTTCCCTAACCAACTGATCAGCCGCAGGTGTGACCCCGATTGGTCACTGCATTCACCGGACTTGAAACCCCAGATTTTTATCTGCGGGGGAGGCTGAAGGACAGGGTCTATGAAACTAACTCACAGACCATTCCTGCCCTGAAGGCAGCCATCATAGTATCCATAAGAGCGATCCCGAAGGAGGAATGCGGGCAGGTCATCGAGAACTTCGCCCGCCGGATCCAAGTGTGCCTGCAGCATCGGGGGGGCTCATTTGGAGCACATCTTGAAGCTCCAGTAAAACGCCGAGTTTTTAAGCCAGAAACATGAACGTGAATCTTGAAAGTTGGTGGATGTTGAGCACATAGCCTTGTCATAATGTGGATGTAGTTTGGTGATGATCAAAATAGCATTGTGGACGTTATTTGACTTTTGGTGATGACTGTTTTTTTGCGTCACCCTGTATCTTACATGCATCTCAGAGCTCTACTTCGAGCTTGTGCTGAGGCATTAGAAGGCAGATCCCTCTCAGCAGTGAGTCCTACGTTTTATATCGACGCTACCGGGCAAGTAGACTCGGCCCGGGTCGTTTCTGTGTCTTAGAGTTCCCTGCCGGAACAGGTTTCATGACCTCCACGATGTTGAGTGGGTTATGCTTGTTTGCGGATTGCCCTGCTCGCATTTTTATGTAAGTCGCATCTTGGCTTGTTACCACTTAGTTTTGGGGCAAGTTAGCGGCATCGGGTCAGGTGTGATTATCATTTGTTTTAGTGGTTTAATAAAGCCGATTTTTTCAATGTGCATCCTTACTGCTGCCTAAGAGCTGCTGTGCGGGAATCTCCAGGGTAAAAAATCCACACCAGCATTGGTCTTTTCTCGAGATATACCAGCGTCGCCAAAAATTGCAGTATCGAGACTGTTGAATGATTTGAGGAAGATACTTGACCTGGAGGACGATCCATAGCAGTTGTCAAGAACACGAGACTACATTTCGTTTGGATATTAGGTTGGCTGTCGTCTTGGCAACAGGGTAATAAGATAATTTGTTGTCTTACCCAGGACACCCAAGACCTTAAGTTGTCTTGAGACCCAGATTCGTCTTGCCTACAAATCATTGGATTGGAATTTATCCTAGCAAAGACCAGTTATCTCGCTTAAAGGGAATGGACCACTTTGTCGAAATTCTACAAAGAACAACTTAAGAACAAGAGAGGTTTGAAAATCAGAAAACAACATTTTTCCCCACTTCCGTGGGCTAAAAGAAATATCTCCTCTTTTCAAACAATAAGTGACGTCATCAAAAAGACAGTTTTAATAATCAGTGATATCTCAAATCTTGATCATGGACTCACTGTAAAAGCCCATTTACAGCGTTCCCGCACGACACAAATTGTGTGCAGTACAAGGACTGGTGCAAAACTGAAAGTCGGATGTCGTTGCGGCAGGAGTGTTTATTCAGTGGTAGAACGATAATGCACATTTCTGATGTAAATAATTTCAGAGTTCGATTTTGACAAAAACAATTGATACTTCTTCGAAAAACTCAGGGGGAGGAACAATGGGATGTGTGTTGCAGCCATTGGGCGCAATTTGACCCAAATGCACATTAACTGGACGCTAACTTGCCTGAGGCTTTCGGTCCACAGGCAGTTGCATGCTGGTTCACCGGATAGCATTGTATTTGCAGTGAGTGGGCGATGCTCAAGGTTTACGACTAATCAGATTACTGCTACCATATGGAAGGTATTCCTTCAGGGTTTGAAATAAGTCAATACGCCCCTTTACTTTTATCTTTGAAGCTGGCGGAAATTTTATATCGAGAGCTTTGGGCGAAATTAAATGTAAATAATGGTTTCTCAATACGCTCTACAAAACTGCTATCTAAGTTCAAAACCCATAATAAACGTTGGACACTTCCTTTAAGACCGGTCAAGGCTGGTTAAGACTGTGGACTGCCATGAAGAGAATAGGCAGTCTGGATAAAAATTTTTGAGTTGCGAGATTGTCTTGAAACGTGTTGTCCAATTTGAATAGGGGAAACAAGACCGGTAATACCGCACATCGTCTTGACTGGTTTTGAGAGTATCTACGGTACAATGATGCTTTGCAGTATAAATGAAAATCCCGCATGCAGTATCATACAGTTATCACATTAATCTTCTTCCCACTATGGTTAGAAGCCGGGGATCATTTTAAGCTGTCAGTGCCTACATGAGCACGTCATCTGCTGGAATAATGCTGGGAAGAAGATCTAGTGAAAGCAAGCATGCTCAGATGTTCCTTGAACAGGATTTCATGGAATCAGTTCATGCTCAAGAAGACCTTGATTCTGGCTTAGATAGTGCAGAAAGCAATACAAATCTTTCTCAGTGAACATGTGTGCCCATCCCAATCCAGCAGAATAGTGGGGTGCATGCCACCTGTGGACTTAAGATTCTCCCTTCAGCCTGGCTCAGCTCAGAAGCTCAGCATGGATTTGAAGCTTACTGTGGTCACGTGGGCGAATAGCTGACTTTCTGAAAGTTATGGCTGATATTGTCTCGTACATGAGCCTTTGGATGGTACAGAATGTCGAAACAAATACTTTGGCATATTTCACTTATCCATGTCTAGAGATATTGGAGAGAGGGGGCAGTTCAGTTCTTTCAGCGACAGGGAGTGGACGTGTTTTCAGTGCTCTATGAAATTCTAAAAATACTCCTGTTCTAATTTAAAATCAGCAATGATACCGTACAGGTGAAGGATACATTCTTTTGTCTACATTATGTACTCATTTTTATTCGCCTCGACCGTCTCTGGTGCAAGCTAGAAGAAGATAAAAATAAGAAGCAAGTCATCATTTTTGGCCTACTATCCTCGTTTCGTCGCTAATCTTTCTCCTTGATTTTTTCTTGCGTTTCACGTGTTTTTAAGACCTCCTTCAAGAAAAAAGCTTCTGCGGCGGGAATATTGAAATATTTCAGGATGGATAATTTTAGAGAACAATAAAAAAACAAGTTTTGTGAAAGAGAACATCAGCACCAGAGATTAAGGAAAATAAAAAAATATGCAACAATTGAACATCAGTGAAGCAAGATCAACGATGTCACAGACAAGATGGAGCACAAACAACGAAATTTATCAGATCGAAGACGAAATGAAAGCGAAGCCGAAGAATCGAACATTTTCATCTTTATATTATTTTTGTTTAAATGTTCGAAGTGTGTGTGCGATTGTGTGTTTTTTTTACCGGTACCTAATCCTTATCCTTATCCTTACTCTACCTGGAGGCTGTGAGCGCATGCGCCTGTGGCTGCAGCGACCCCTCCAGGTAGAATCCCATCCTCTTGATCCTCACCTTTCCTCATCCTTACCATCTCCTTCCATAGTTTATAATCACTTTATACTCATTGCGACGACACTTTAAAAGCCACCTCATTTGTGTGGAAGTGTGAGAAATACATGATGATGATGCAGCTCCATGGTATGCCCCCCCAGCTGGAATATTGGAGGGTCATGGGCCCCCCAGGCCCACCTCGTTTCCGCACCTATGTGGGAAAGCCTATAACTGGAACAACCCCGTTATAAACCAGAGTTTTGGACAAATGGGTTCGAACAAAGGCTACACATAGAATATAAATGTTACACAGCAGCCAGGTAATTCTACCCTAACAACCATACCCCCACTGGAGAGGAGTCTGACACTAGCGCGTACTAATGGGGGGACTGGTTGGCCCCCTAAGATCTGAAAAAACTAGCAGACGTAGAAAAATATCCATTAAGAGCTGGATGGGGCTTATGGTAATCTACTTTATAGCCAACTTTCATTAACCTAGGTCAATATCTACAAGGTTAACCAAGGTCATGCAACATATTTATTGTGCTGGGGACTTATTGGAAAATACCGTAAACATGTGTAAAAAGTTTGAAGCATGCGAGAAGTGGAAAAAATTATAGAAGAATGTTCCACATAATTTTTTCCTGAAGTTTTGGCGTCACTGGTATTCTAGGTCGTTGACTTATGTCAGCATATTATATACTCCTTATAATGTACACTATATAGCAAGCACAACAGCAGCCGTTTGGCAGAAAATGATGATTGACCTTGACCCATGACCTTTCGCCTTGACATTGAGTTACCTTAACACGCGCATTGGCGGGGGGCGGGTACCGGCCCCCTTCGGGTTTTTCGGAGATAACATAAAAACGGTGGTGCGTAGCGCCGCCGTACTTGGCATACCTCTTCTCTCATCTTAACGACTTTAAAAAAAATTAAGGTCAGGTCATCTCATGTCAGCTCACCAGTACAGGTCAAGTGACATGACCTCAAAAAAATTTAGGATAGCATAAGTCGGAACAGGGTGAACTTATCCGATTGAAACTCATATCACATAATGGGCTCACCGAGTTCTCTAAAATATTTTCCGGCATTTTTTATATCGATGACCTAAGGTTAGGTACGAGCCATGACCTCTCCATTGGAAATACATGGGAAAAATGGTTTTAACTGAATAACTTAGTAACAAATGATGATAGAGCGTTTATTTTAGCTGCATTAGGTTCGCTTTTATTTGCGGTTCTAATGATAAACATTTTATATAATTTGACCTTGACCCGACCTCAGGTCAGGTCAAATCTTTGATTTGACCTAGCAAGGTCATATTATATATCATTCGATTTGGCTTGCTACAAGGATTCATATGGTTCCAGTCGTTTTTCTCAATCTTTACTTGTTGAGATGTAATGACCAAAAACCTTAATTTACATGTTATCCCTATGACGGCATGTTTTGACTTCTAGTGACCGTAAATGTGACCTGACAAAAAATAGTACAAATATTTTCGATGGAAAAGTGAATGGGCTACCCAACACCGTTTCCCGTTTTTCGCTACCTAGGGTGGTTCTCGAGATCTTAGTGGGGGGAAGCGGGTACCCGCCATCCCCCGTCAAAGCGAAGGTGGCTCAGACCCCCGTCAATGCGCGTGTTAACTATGATGTCTGATCATAATATACATCATACTGGGTAACGCCATTTCATCAAGATCACTTAAGCCAATAACCATGAAAATGCTGGTATGACACAGACCGATGGCCTTTAATCTTGATAGAGCTTCATGTGAGGTAACCATGATATGTGTATTATCTCGCTTATATGACGTCATAACGTCAACACTCGGTCTCCAATGCGAGCGAACTGATGTGACCGCGCAATTGTGGTGACCTCAAACTATATGTCTGAATTTGACACCCGATTAGTAAAAAGGACGTCAGTTTTCAATTTTTCACCAATCAGCGAGCTGTTCAATTTCCTCAAATATAGCCAAGTAGCCTTTTTCTGCTAAAAACGATCCTCTCGTCAATTGAGAAATATAGGTGGGGAGGGGGACTACCAAGCTCCATCCCTTCCTCCCGTGTGCGTGTTAAGTATGTGCACTGTGTAGTAAAAGTCTGCATGGGACGAAAACAATTGTTGGATACAAACTCTGTGACAAAATTGCATGGGACACATTCAATCGGGTCAAAGCAGCATGGTCGTTGATTGATCATGCAATGCTGCTCTCTGTTGACACCCGCACTGGAGAGGGTTCTGGCACTAACGCACATTGGAGAGTCCTACAACTTTTAATAACACAATTGGTTCATTTAACCATAAATCGACCAACGTATAAAGCCCTACTATTTTTAATTTCCTCCAAAATTGGTGTATGGGGACTCGCAAGGACGTAGAATCCACCCATGACACCCAAAAATTATTTAAAAATTATTTTGAGAGAAATAGCCCCCGGAAATTTTTGAAGGTTATTATATAGGCATTGATTAGAATTCCTATGGCTCCAAAAGTTTTCAAGTGATTTTTAAAAATTGTATAGTCTGAGGATGTAAATTTTACGAGCAAAATTTTGGATATCTTCAATTTTGAAATTTAAACAAAAAATTGTTAGTGACCTCGTGACCTAATTTTATAAGGGTGACCTTGACCCGTAGTACAGTGAAATTAAAAAAATTATCTTGAAAGCGTTTTGACATATGGTAGAAGTCTTTCATATAAAATAAAGAAAAAATGGTTTTCGAAATGCATATACTACTTTTAGCTTCGTATATATAACATTAGGGGTCACTGTGGATCAATGCTAGCGTAACTCATGTTCTAATTGACTTGCAACTTTAAAATAAAAACATTGGAAAAATCAAAATTAGGCAGTCAACCTAGAATTGGAGCATTGGACCACAAGCACGGGAATAAGGGGTTGCCCAACCCAATTTTGAATTCAAATTATTGTCCCTTTGAGAATAAACTTAGCTCTTGTACCTAAATGTCATGTATGATTGTTTGGATCTTTGTACATCTTTTGAAAATAAATGTGTCCCCGTCACATTGAATCACCGAACTACGATGTCATTTCCAGAAGCATTTAACCTGCGCCCCACCGGGGTCCAGCGCCACCTTTGCCCACTGGGGGGCTATCAATGCCCCCCCTAACTCCGAAAATATGGAAGTTAGCGCAAAGCTGTAAAATGAATTAGAAAGATCATGTGAATTCAGTAAGATTTTACTTCGCATGTTTAAGGGCTCAGGTCTATGTTTTGACCTCCAGTGGTCAAGTTATGTCACGATAGGCGATTTCCAGTAAAATATGTAATCCTAAGAAACCCGGGCATAACTCTCACACCATTAGAGCTATTGAGATCTCCCAAAAATCATTTGATAGGAAAATGCCAGGACTTCCCCGATATGTGGCAAATAATGGCCTCCCGCCAGTGGTTTGACCTCCAGAGGGTACCTCGTGACTTAATATGACCTGAGGTCACGAAGGTAAAAAAGTGGCTTTGTTCTATATCAAATGAAAACCAGTGATGATACATACACAATGACCTTTAATTCAGTGCTCTAGCTTAATCAGGTCAAAAGTTATCATCAAAATACTGTTGTTGACCTCTGGTGGCCTCTGATGATCTCAGACAGGTCAAAGGGCAATATCGCCCCTAGGATCCATGAAAGGGTGTCCAAGAACGCTTTTCTGAGCAATCTGAGCATTTGCGATTATTTTGTGACTTTTAGCTCATAAGACAGCTTTTCCCATGCTTTTTCTATGAAAGAGGTTACCTGGAGACCTGACCTCAGGTCACCAAATCGAAAAAATCCCGAAAATTCATTTTGCACACTCCAAAGGGGCCATGAAGTGTAGAAAGTTTAAAATCAATCAGCTTAGAAATGTAGCTATGGTAGACCTCAAAAGTTTAAGTGAGGTGACCTTGGTTGACCTCGATTGGTGACCTGACCTAGGGTGACCCGGGGTAATAAATTTCAAGGATGATGGGAAAATAATGGGGTAAGAGGTATTTTCACTCAACCTTGGTGCTGCCGCTCGTTGTTTTTTTTTGTTGTTCGGAAAAAAACCTTAGGGGCCACCGATTTCATTATTCTAGGTGGGGCGAGGGTTAAGGAAGATCTTTGGCTTTTGAGGCTTTTTGCCGCGTTCCCCCGGTGGTAGCCTGAATTTAAAACATGTTATGACCTCAGTTCGGCTTCTATAGCCTTTGGTAATCTATTGTGGCATTTCAAACGTGTTTAAGACTGACCAATGGTAATATCTAAGTGAATTATGCTCAGCGTGCTCATTATTTGAGCTCTTTTATAATGAAGGGGTTTTAGGCACTAAAACATATCCTTGGTGATTTTTAGTGGCGCCTTGCATTGCATGACATTGGTCCAGAGTTCAAAAGTACTCCTGAGAAGTGAAAGTAACTAATTCAAGTGCCCAAATCATTTAAATGGACCATTCATAAGCCATTCTGAATCATCCACGCCAATGGAATGAGTTTCTAATCCTCTGCTACTACTTACACCCCCTTCAAGGTCAAATTAGTTCAAAGGTAGAAAAATTCAAGTCCGTATGGGAAGAAAAACGTCTTGTTCAGTGTCCTTTTCATGCAAGTTGACTATTCGTAGGGAATTTGGCATCATTTACGCCAAGTGCCTGCTTCATCATCTGTTATTGCTTACACCCCCTTCAAGGTCAAATAAGGTCAAATTTCGAAAAAGATTAAGTCCATATAATATGCAAACCAACTAGTTTAGTGTCCATATCATTCAAATTGACTATTCATAAACAATTCTGCATCATTTACGCCATGTAAATTTTGCTTCTTCATTTGTTATTGCTTACCCCCTTTCAAGCTAAAATAAGGTCACAGGTCGAAAAAGGTCAAGTCCGTATCGGACGCAGCTCAAATAATTCGGTGTTCATCTCATTTAGAAATACCGAATTGAAACACGCATCTGTAGTCATTATTCGACACAGATTTATCACTGAGGTCACGCAAGGTCAAATTTGAATGTCAGAAAGGTCATGAAGGGATCTAACCTCATAAAAATGATCCTCAAAGGCTGGAAGAAAATATTTCTGGGCCAGTTCATGAGCAAATGCTACAAAAGGACGATGATAGACAGGAGCCTTCACGTGAAAATGGGTACAGGAGCCCAAATGATGATACCAACATGCCTCCACTCTTGAGGTCATAACTCCGTGACATTGAAAGGTATGAACAATATTGTTCTCGCAAAATATGCGTAATGAATGCCCCAGAGACTATACAACATTTAAGGACTTTAACTTAAGAAGCTTGTTTTCATTTATTGAAAAACCTGCGGGAGGGGGTGCAACAACCTCCCCCCTGTGCGTGCAAGGGTTAATACACGCTATGGCGTTGACTAGAAATAAATGGGTTAAAAAGCCCACGGTGCCCCTTACATTCGGACGTTCCATCGTCACTGGCACCAATTATACCGTGAGTTACGACGATACAGCTCCATAGTGACACCTAGTGTCATGTTTCGGAAGTAAAAAGTAATATATTGTGTTTAAAAGCCATATTTTTATTATTTTACCTAGAAAACAATTGCAAAATGTAAAATCCTATCACATGAATTTATAAATTTCACTGTACTGCGGGTCAAGGTCACCGTTAAAAAAACTAGGTCACGAGGTCATGAGGTCAAATTTGCAGAAATATAAAAATCGAAGAGAACCAAATTAAAATCTGCTGAACGGTGAACAAAAATATAAAATAGCATTATCATCATTCAGAAAATTACAGAACTATATTCCCCCGAACAATGCCGGATGCTATATCTGTCATACTAAATTTTCAAAAATTTTTGACACCATGGTTAGATTCTACATCTTTGAAACCCCCTTGGCACCAATTTTGGAGAACATAAAAATAGAAAGGTTTTATTTTACGATATTTTTGGTCGATTTATGGTGGAATGACCCAATTATCAAAATCATACAAATTCTAATAACACAATTTTACAGGTGACCTAGGGTCAGGTCACATGATTTGATAACTACGGCACTAAAAGTGAGGTATTTTTCAATCAAAATTTAAATTTTAGGTGCTGACATTCCACTTTAGAAAAATTGGAAACAATTTTTTCTCAAAATTTTAAATGTCATTTTGAAATTAGAGATGCAAGCGCAATGTGACCAAGCAGTGTGTCATATCCGTCCAAGCAGCCCTCAATGAGCCTGTTATGGGAATTACATTATAAGAGATGATCTCCAAAGAATACAATAACGCATAACATAACTCTATCTTTTAACTTTCAGATATTTTAACATGCGCCCAACTGGGGGCTCGAAATTTCCCCCTGCTGGTTTCTTTCCAAATAACACAAAAACTAAGACACGCAGAACAGCACAATTTACAGCACCTTATTCCCAAATGGTCTCATGCACCTGACCCAGTTTTTTTGTCCAGGTCATATCAGGTCAAGGAGCAATTCAAGATGACCAAGCGACCCAACCTCAAAACCCAAATCAAAGGAACATGTGGCAACCGATTAGTACCAAACTATCATAAAATGATGAGGTCATTGGGGAGGTCTACAAATCTTCTATCCCCAAATGTTCACAATGTTGGCCTAAGATGCGGTTAATTTTTGTTCAGCTCACTGCAAGTCTATAGTAAAAAATATAAAGGGTTGACTTTGAGCAAATATTTGATAGCCCGGATTAAAAACTATCATACCATGTATTCTTACCACAACCTTGACCATTAATTTGTGTTTTTAAGCATCTTGCCTTTCAAAGATCATGTGAAGTCACGTGAGTACAAAGTGCTTACTTTGCCAATAACTTTGCACCGCATTGAGATGGAGCTTCCATTTTTCTTTATTTCTTGTATTGTCACGGGGAGTCTATTAATATGCGACATGACTACAAAAGATCACGATGAGACCCTGATCTAGCTGGAGGTTAGGTCATTTTTTCCATTTGACCTGACATGGTCATATTATACATAATGCGATTTTCCACGATTAGAGGACTCTTATGATGCCTAAAGACTTTCCTCTACCTACGCCCGGTAAAATATATATGGAAAAATATACAGTGCCCTAACTTAAGCCTACGGAATATTCTATGATCTCTGGTGATCTCAACATTGACATGACAAAAATAGTCTTATAATTTCTCTTCGTCTCGTCAGGAGATTTCGATCACCGTCTGTAATTTTGCTTTAGCTTTCCAGGAAATTATATACGGTGATGACTAGCCCCTCCCCCTCATCCGTGCATGTTATTCACGGGCGGATACAGGTTAATTATCGAGGGGGAGGCACGTGGACCAGGTTTGCACCAGGTAGTGCCGAAACTCAGCGCAGTGCTGTCGGGGACTTGATCAGAGGGTAACTACTCCCCCGTTTTTGTCGCTCTGAATTCGCCCGCGATACCCTTGATGCCAGAAAAATGTTAAATTGCCAAGTAAATATCAATGGAAAAGCCAATCGTGCATGGTGCTTTATACAGAGGTGTCTTTTTTTAATTCGGTCGATGGGAACTTCAGCTGTCCGCGTCACATAGGGGATTTTGAGAAATTTTAGGTGAAATGCAAACCAAATGCGAACTCCAATTTGGCCAAATGCGTACTAATTTTAAAATTGACAATTTTGACAATTTTAAAATTTACCTGTTCCTTAATCGATGAACAGTCATTAGACGAAAACTACTAAAACAGCTGGAAAAAGGTCCCAAGAACCCGGTAGCCGATGAATAGTAAAAATATTTGATAATCCTCCAAAAGCAGAGGCGGATCCAGGGGGTGACTAGGGGCAATGGCGGATCCAGGCTCGAGGAACAATTTTTAGGGGGGCCAAACCAACGTTTAGGGGGAAAATCGATAAAAAATCGCAAAAACATAGGGCTTTTAAAGAAAAAGTCGGCAAAAACTCGGAGAATCCAAACATTGGCGGATCCAGGAGCAACTTTTGAAGGAAGCCCAACCAACGTTTTGGGAGGGGGTGGACCAAGAAGAAAAACATCGTATAAAGTGTTTTTTCCATAGCCATCAACTATTATCCCTCGCTCTGCCGGCACCCCGGGAGTTACGCGCCCTGCCGGCATGGCTGAAAAAACCTCCTCTGGCTTACTGATGAAGAACTTGAATTGTAGGCGGTCGTATGTGCCTTACAAGGACTCAAAAGAAACCTCAATCATTTTTCACCTTGTTCGTACATGTTTCACACATGAATTCCTATCAAATATGCCTAAATTAGTCCTTTTAACCAAACCTTGCAGTTTCATCCCGACCACAGCGGCCGCCACCCGCGGCGCGCTGCCGCTTGCCCCGTGTCCCGGGTACAGCCTCAGACAGGAGGTGCCGGCACCTGGCGCCGGTGCCTGCGCGCTGAGTGTGGCGCGCGAGCGAGCACGTGCATTCGCTGTGGGATGACGCCCCAACGGCGAAACAATTATATGGAACCATTTCAAAAGCAGAAAAGAAACTTTTTGACGTTTGATATGCCATCAACATAAACCACTAGTCACTTGTCGGATATATCCTAGCAAAAACAACTGACGTAGCCCCCTCTACATTGTGCTTATACACATTGTGAACATATAAATTTTCGGGGAATTAATTTGACATATTCAGATTGTTCGTGCATAGTCTCGTCTTGAATACTGACGGAAAGATCGCACCTCGGTTTGCTAAACTAGCCGCACTGACATGCGCTCTACCTGACTGTAGATGAAAGAAAATGGCATCCATAGGAAATGGATGTTTTCGGGGAATTCGGACACAGATTTTTCACAGTGTGACGTGGTGTCAGAAATAGCTAAATAAAAAGGAAATGTCATAATCTAGACATGCATGGAGAGAGGGTGTGTATGTTTTTCGTCATTCATTTTTTTAATCACCTGAGTATTCAATAAAATGTGCAGGAAAATTCAAGGAACTAAAGGGATAGGGATAATTGCACCATTCCTACCAATGGATCTTTTACATCCCCATCCGTTGGCTACCCTTTTACACGGAAAATTGTCCTTTGCCATCCAGCTGTGAACCTGGCACAATGTCAAGTTTGGCGTGGAAATCTCCCTGTGTAACCATGATACAAGGAGGGTGGCCTGAGACCACCCTCTCACCCCATGAGACCCCCATTAGCCCCTGCTGATGTTGTCGAGCCCTCTGGCGCTGTCGCCATGCCGTCTGGGGACGTTTTCCAGGAAGCAAGCGTTAGAGATGCTGTCTGGGCCATTGTTCCGTATTTTCACGCGCGTCCTTATCGTCCCTGATCGCTATCAGCTGACCAAACCACGAACACTGTCCACCTTCTACCTGCCGCCTGCGCTGACGAGCCCGGTCTGTGTCAGAGGCTGTTGCGGGCCTGAGCGGGCCGCGGCATGGGCCGCCACTGCCAGACCTGAGTGGAAAGCGCGAACATCATCTCAATAACTTTCGCTTTACGCAAAAAGTTGAAAAGGTATCTACTTTCTGTTTGCCGGGAATGATGCAGAATTGACATAGGAACAGCTATCCCGAGCATTATCATCGGGACGGTTAGTTGGATGTAGATATTCGCATTGGAACGACGAAGAGGAGGAAAAACAGCACCGCCGGCAGGGTGCGGATTAATACTAGAGAAGAACTGCCAAACAAAATCCCTATACCCAGTTGAAGAAAATTGAAGCTGAAATCTGGCTTTTATTAAGTCAAAGATATTATCTTCAGGCGCTCGTGCACTTGACATACGTCATTCCCAGCGGAAAAGTCCACCAAATTTTCGGTAGAAGGCTTAAAAATTCCAATATCCGGGGCAAGGGCAAAACGTGTCCGGCGTGTTGCTAAATGTTATTGCACAGAAATGAAATATCCCTGAAAATTCAGCATCATGACCTTGGGGGACAACCGATACAGCACCTCCTCGTTGTCCGCCAGAGGTGCATTTGTCAAAGGATGCACACGCAAAATCGGCCCTTGCCTCTTGGATTTAACCGGCTTATAACTGAGCTAAAAGACCGTTAGTGGCAAAAACATAATTTAATCTTCAAGCTCAAAATACACTGTTTCTCCACATGTCAGTTTCTGTATTCTGGTTTTGTCCTACCAGGCCATTTTTGGCACGTGCAGCTTAGCGAAAGGGGTGTACGTCAACACCCCTTCTGGCTTAAAACCTGTATCTCTGTATGGGTTAAGCGAACAGTCGTGAAACTTCGCACACATGTCGCTTAACATGTTCAGTATGATTGCTCCAAAATTCTTTAGACACCTAGAAGAGTTATTGAGATATGACGTCATATCTGAGCGCGTGCAAATGCACTGTTTTCAAGCCAATTGGGGAACTTTGTCCGAGATGTTAGCTTCTTGCTTCAGTGCAGGTAACAACTGATTGGATATGCAAATAGTTCCGAATGGTATCTTCCTGATTGAAATCAACAATTGTTCTCCATATTGAACAGGAAATCGCACAATGGGTGTCCTGCCCAATACTCCAGCACGTGCAATATCGCCTGAGGGTCATCGTTACACCCCTTTCCGTTGAGTTCAGTAGTCAAATATTCAAGTTGAACTCAATTCAATAAAAATACTAAATTTTGCAGATGTAATGCTGCACATGTTTGATATATTAAAACAAAGTTTTGTGAGACTATAATGCTTATTGCAAAAGTTATGGCCAGTCATCAAAACACATGTATATGCGTGGTCCAATGCAAAATGTAGGGCACTGCAGTACCCCTATTGGCAGTTGGGAGTATATTATAAGTTTGGGAGTAATTTGGTCCGCCTGTAGTTATTATGTGCCGCATTGCAGCTCCCGTCTGAAAACTGAAGAGGTATGCTGTGCGTTGAGCATATGTTCCCTGGTATGAACGATAGCGCAGGGTACCTCCGTGTTTTCCCGGTCTCTTCCATTGTAGCACCAAACCTTAAGAGTTGAGATCAAAAGATCATTACCCACATTTGACCTTCATAGCCCACTACGTCCAAATATATATTACATGCAAATGCCAGACCATGCTTGCTTCTGTCGCTAACTAAGGTCGACTTTTAACCTTTTTTCTAAAAAAAAAAGACTACCGAAAGAACTAGCGCAGGGAAGCTTGAAAATGGCGAATCACTAACAAACACGAGAAAGACGCCAGTAGACAATGCCGTGATTGAAAATCTCGTCAGTTTTTAAGTAAAACGTTAGGTTTAGAAATGTTGAAATATATTATTTTCTATTATATAATATATATATATATATGTAATATATTATTCTAGGTCATCTCCAATGGGGTTGTTAATGAGGCACCGCAAAGAGTGAATCCACGTGCGCAGGGTTGATGTATTGTATACAAGTCTTACACGAGTAGCTCGAGGTTAGAATGGATTTGAAGCGATGGAATGGTGTGTTTCCTGGTAGACTTTGTGTCCTGAATAGATGTTACATTGCAGGACCTAATTAAAATATCACGATCTATCATATTTTAGCTGTGTTTTTTTGTAGAAAGAGTCTTGGAACCAAGCTGCATAGCCTTAACAAATAACCTTTATGTTCTAGCAGCTTTGATGAGCGCAAAAATACGACAAAAATTTCACTATTACCCGAGAAACGCAAGATAGTTGCTCAGCACGCCAGCAAAAAAGTACTCGCAGTAATTTGAGCACAGAATATACAGGGTGCATCATTTTTCAAGATAATATTGCAGACAATTTATGCTACGTTGAGTGGGAGATAAGATCAAATTTATAAGATAACAAATCAAATAAGCTAGTCTGATAACCCCGTCTCTAGGGGCCACTGAGCTTGTCTAGTCTCTGGGCGAAGCATGAGCTGCGCTGGAGAGCTCTGGTCCACATCAGAGTTCCCTCAGCTAATCTTGAATAGGCAGAAAATAAAATACAAGACCAACTCCCATAATCTTGGGATACCACTGAGCTAGTCTAGTCCCTGGAGGCACAACTTGGGGGGCAGCTGCTCTGGAGGGCTCTGATCCACACTAGGGTGCCCCTGAACTGATCTTGAATAGATGGTGAATAAGAACACAATGCAAACTCCTCTTGTAAAATGGAGCTTAGGAGAAATGAGCCATCGCTAAAACGTCTTGTGATGCTTAGGCACCCTTAATTTTATGCACTGACTACTATACTGGTGGATTCTAGGGAGCGGCGATAAAAAGGTGGCACCTGACTAGCTAGGACGGCATCAGATGAGTTCAGGAGGCACAGTAATGGCTCAGGAGGCCCAAGATCGGCCCAGGGTGTATTGGGCTCAGGAGGAAAAAATATGGTTCAGGAGGCACCAGATCGAATCCGGGAGCATTAGTTCAGCTAAGTGATCCTCGACCAAGAATTTTCCCAGATTAGCTCGGGGTACCAGATCAGGTCAGGAGGCACTTAATCAGCCCAGGAGCCCCATACCAGCTCAGGGGCCCAGACCTTCTCAGTATATCATTCTATCAACCCAGGAGGCTCAGATCAGCTTAAAGGCCACCTGATTAGCTCAGGGGGCACCCAACTAGCTCAGAGGGCATAATGTGAGTTCAGGAGGCAATATACGGGCTCATGGGATCGACTCAGGGTGCATTATTTCAGCTCAGGGGGCAACATATCTGTTCAGGGGGCACCAGATCTATCAGCTCGGAGGCCCAGATCAGCTCCTATCCCCTAGACCAAAGCAGGGGCCTAGATCAGCTCAGGGAGCACCCTATCAGCTGAGGGGACGAGGGATTAGCTCAATGGTCCCGACCAGCTCAGGAGTACCAAATCAAGTCAGGAAGCACTTAATTAGCTCAGAAGCCCCATACCAGCTCAGGGGTCCTCATCAGCCTCGGCGGGCCCAGCTCAGCTGAGGGCCCCAGAGCTGCTCAGGAAATCATGTTATCAACTCGGGAGGCTCAGATTAGCTTACTTGCGTATCTACTTGCTTTTTTAATATCAGAGACACGCTTCCTGTCAGCATAATGACTGATCTTTTCGTGAAAATACCGATTCTGACATCAGGGATGCCACTTCTTTCTCTGGCTGACAATTTCCTGATGATGCGTCATCGGAGATTCTTCGTGAAACTTCACCGTGACGAACCTTTGTGAACTTTGATCTTATCTCCCACTGAACGTAGCAAAAATTGTCTGCAATATTATCTAGGAAAATGATGCGCCCTGCATATTCTGTACTCAAATCATTGCGAGTGCTTTTTTGCTGGCGTGCTGAGTAACTGTCTTGCGTTTTTTCGGGTAATAGTGACATTTTTGTCACTATTATTATTTTACGCTCATCAGAGCTGATAGAACATAAACTTTATTTGTTAAGCCTATGCATCTGGTTCCAAGACTCTTTCTACAAAAAAACGGAGCTAAGACTTGATAGATCATGATATTTTAATCAGGTCCCGCAATGTATCTATTCAGGACCCAAAGTCTACCGGCAAACACACCATTCCATCGCTTCAAATCCATTCTAACCTCGAGCTACTCGTGTAAGACTTGTATACAATACATCAACCCTGCGCACGTTGATTCACTTTTGGGCGGTGCCTCATTAACAACCCCATTGGAGATGACCTAGAAAACAAAATATTTCAACATTTCTAAGCCTAACGTCTTACTAAAAAAACTGACGAGAGTTTCAATCACGGCATTGTCTACTGGCGTCTTTCTCGTGTTTGTTAGTGATTCGCCATTTGCAACTTTCCCTCGCTATTTCTTTTGGTACTCTTTTTTATAAAAAAAGATTCAAAGTCGACCTTAGTTAGCGACAGAAGCATCCATGGTCTGGCATTTGCATGTAATATATCTTTGGACGTGGGCTATGAAGGTTAAATGTGGGTAAATATCTGTTGATCTCAAATCCTAAGGTTTGGTGCTACAATGGAAGAGACCGGGCAAACACGGGGGGTACTCTGCGACACCGTTCATACCAGGGAACATATACTCAGGGGCACAGCATACCTCTTCAGTTTTCAGACGGGAGCTGCAATGCGGGTCTTAATATCTACAGACGGACCAAATTGCTCCCAAACTTCACTGCCAATAAGGATACTGCAGTGTGCTACATTTTGCATTGGACCACGCATATACATGTGTTTTGATGAATGGCCATAACTTTTGCAATAATCATTATAGTCTCACAAAAATTTGTGTAAATATATCAAACAGAAGCAGCATTACATCCGTAAAATTTAGTGTTTATTAACTGAATTGAGTTTAATCTACTTGAGTTTAACCTAAAGGGGTGTAACGATGTCCCTCAGGCGATGTTGCACGTGCTGGAGTATTGGGCAGGACACCCATTGCTCAATTTCCTATTCAATATGGAGAACAATGGTTAATTTCAATCAGGAAGATAATATTTGGAACTATTTGCTTATTCAATCAGTTTTTACCTGCACTAAAGCAAGAAGCTAACATCTCGGACAAAGTTCCCAATTGGCTTGAAAACAGGGCATTTGATATGCTCAGATATGACGTCATATCTCAATAACTATTCTAGGTGTCTAAACACTTTTCTAACAGTTTTAGCTTATTCATTTTTTATTTGTTATATCTATTATTTTCTTTTGGTTTGAAGAAAAACATATACTAATTGTAAACGTGAAACAAAGTCAACATTTTCAGCATGCCTCCACTACGGGATACGTTATTACTGGTCACGGGGCATGTTGTAGTGCACGGATATTGTCTTTAAAAAAAACTGATAAAAAACATGTACTAAACGTCAGAAATATTTTGTAGCGGGACAACGTCAGTGGTACTGGTTGGTGCTGGTCTTCGGTTGTACTAGTTCACCTTGTGTCCCCTTTTCTCGTGTTGTGTTTTGGTTCTCCTCTTGTCGGAGTACGGTGTCGTTTTCCTCTGTCTAGTGGTCTGCTTTACCATCGTGGGCCAAACAAATTTATGTTCACTAATCGGTGTTGTATTGAATTAAAACTAGATTGCTTATTTAAATTTATACCCATGCTGTCTGTATGAAGACAAAATAGCACACACCAGAAAAATCGTGCTAGGCCGAAATGGCGCCCATCCATTCTGGGCCTGAATCAAAGTTCTTAAGTCACTGTCAGTCTTCAGTGGTCGCCAGACCACAGGAGATGCGTCCGCCCGGGCAGTCGAGTCAGAAGTCTTCCCCCAGGAGTGGAAATTTGTGGCTTTGTGGCTTTGGGATGACCTCCTAATAACATGCCCATGGCAATAGATTGTAAATTGCAAGTGCAACTGATATAGACGTGTGTATGCTGGTCACGGCCCGCTGATATTGAAAGTGACTCACAATGACAGGAAAGCCATCTAAAAGAAAGAACCCTGAGCAGGCACAACACTGGCGAGCCGACCAAAAGTGAAAGAGAATTGCAGATGTAAACTGGGGGAGCAATCATTACAATTTATTTATTACAATGTGACCAAGCGGCGCAAAAATCACACACGTAACTTCGAAATTTTTCAGCATTAGTACATGGTTCACAGAAATTAGCAACCAATTAAATTCAATTAAGTCAATTCATAATTATTAAATTAATTTTTTGGCATCGGGGACTCTCAATTCGTTCTTTGCACCGAATTGTTACGCCAATCTTTGGGTTGCGACTGTCGACAACCCTTGGTTTATTTTGCACGCGTGCTGAAGGTATTCTGACAGTTGAGGCTCCATCCAGGGGCGCAGCCAGGGGGCACTTAGCGATAAAACTGTTGTTTGACAGTTTTGTGCCTTTTTTGGTCAGCTAGGGCATTCTGTCGCCTTTTCAAGCACCCGGGGAAGAATATGGGCACGTAATCTGTTTCCAGCTATTGCCTCATCGTCGCTCATAATCGTACGGGCGAAGCTAATCTGGTGCCCCTTGAGCTCATCTGGTGCCCACTGAGCTGGTCTTGTGTCCCCTTGAGCTGATCACGTGCCCTCTAAGCTAATCTGGTGCCTCCTGAGTCAATCTGGTGGCCACTGAGGAAATCAGTGTGCCTCTTGAACGTATAGTATGCTCTCTGAGCTAGTATGATGCCTCCGAGCTAGCCTGGTGCCCTATTAACTGTTTTAGTGCCCTTTGAGCTGATCTGGCCCCCTGGACTGATCTCATGCCTCCTGGAGCTGATCTACTGTACCCTGAGCCAATATGGTGCCTCTTGAGCTGATCAGGTGCCTCCTGAGCTGGTTATTGATGTCTCCTTGGATGATCTGGTGCACCCTGAGCTGATCTAGACCCCTGGTCTGGTCTCTGATTGATCTGGTGCCCCTAAGCAGATATATTCCTCCCTGATCAGAACTAATGCCCCTTGATTGATCTGGTGCCTCATGGATCATCATTTTGCCTCCTCAACCACCTCAAATGCCCTCTGAGCTAGTGTGGTGGCCTCTGATTTAATATGGTGCCCTTTAAGCTGACTTGGGCCTCCTGGGTCTTCCTAAGTCTGGTGAGGATAACCTCGCCCCGACGACTGTGTTGGTTTGAACTGGGCCAGTAGCCGATGTTAGGCGTATGTATAACAAATGGTCGCTGTGGTTGGTTATCCGATTATTTTGGATTAGCTTCCGGATGTGGTTCTGGTGGAGAGCTTTGCTATCACCTCTAAGCCACTTGAGAGGTGCTATCTCTGAGTTCTAGGGACTTTTTTTATCCTGTTCGGCAGCATCATGTGACTTTATTAAGTCACCACTCGTTCTCTGAACATGGAACAAGCTGACTCCCGAGAAACCTTTCCAACATGGAAAGAGTTGGCGACGCCATACGCCCTAGCAGTTGGTGCATCGATAAGTCCCAAAAATTATTATTATTATTAAGTCACCACTCGTTCTACAATGCAGACAAACTCGTGTGCGATGGTCGTCCAAACTAGTGTGCGACGATTGCGACGGACGGAAAAAACGGTGTAATAAATATAATTCATCAAGCTAATCAATTAGATATATATTTCTATAATATTAAATAAGCAAATTGATTTGTCATAGAAAACAATAATTATACGACTATGAACTTTGTCCAGACTATTTAATGTACGAGTTCTTGAATGTAAGTTTTTATACATATAAAAATGAATAAAACTGTCATTTTCATGCAAGAATTATCCAAAAGATTAAGTTCACGAGCGATCACGGCTCATTTTTCAGACTCGAAAAAAGCCAGGGTTCAGCTTCAAGTGGTCACAACATTTGAATAGGCAGTTTGTCTCTAGTAGTAATAGTTAATATCTATGTTTTTTTCAACAAAAAAATCGGCTAAAACTTTCTTTGAGGCGGAAAGATACTATTTCAAGCATTAAAGGGGGCCACGGCCCCCTTGTCCCCTTTTGGATCCACCAGTGGGTTCAAAAGACAATGTAAAAGCCACGCAAATATGCATTTATAATATAGTAATGTTTCTAATATATTATTATATTAAATTACATCTAATAATACAATAATGTTATATTACAAGGTCTCTCGGCTCGTGCAAGGTCAAATAGTGAAAATGGCTTGAACTTCACCAAGGTCAGTCACGTGGTTACCTAGCACATGACCATGTTGCATATTCATCGACTTAGGTACCATTAGAAGACGAGCTCAATATCATATAAATGAAGGCTTTATCTCCATTCAGAAAGGGGATTGACAAATTAATGCATGACCTGTGGTGACCTCAGGTGATATCTGGGGATCACATGTTAAAAACAGGCTTAGCGCCTACAATTGCTAAGATGTAAGTTGAAGTACTTTGAACTTGATTCGTGTCGTATTTGCTGACAAAGCCTTTTTCACTGTATACTTATAATGGGTGACCTAAAATTGATCCTATCTTTGGTCAACGCCTGAAAATTCCGAAATAGCAGAAACATGTTTTGAAAGTTTCAATCGGACTGGTTGGAACATGTTCTCTTGGCGCACTTTAAACTCTTGATTTCGGGTTTTGAGGTCGTGACATGACCTTCGTGACCTGACACAACCTAACCTAAACAAAATATATGGCGTGAAATTAAACAAGGATAATGTACGTCAAGCTTCGATGAGGGGCTGTGGAGGCAAAATTCCCCTTCGTGGGGTGGGTGTGAAGTCATTAAATGTGAAAATGTTCTCCGAGATTTTTTTAAACGCTAGGGTCCCACCAACTCTTGTGAAGACTTGAGGTGAAGTCCCAGTTCTTCCAGAAATAACAATGGAAATTGTAGCAAGGTCAGTCACGGGGGTTATTGAGTTAGGCCCCCACCGTGGCTCCGTCCTAACTCGAAAATCAGCGGCGGATCCTCTGGTTGCGGGTATCAAAACCTAGGCTCCTGAGGATAACTAATTAAAAAAACGGTCATATGTACCATAGGGCAAAATATCATATGACAAAAAAACCTGTAAAATGGGGCAATATTTATCTGAACGTGGAGCGTGCAGTGTTGGGGAGGAGCGGCAGAGTCGACAAGGAAGACCACTGGTTCGGCACCGATAAATGGATGCCTCGTTACATCGGCGATCGTCTGCATGCAGCTCACCCGGGCGAAAAGCGAACTGTTAAAGGGAATGTGGCACCTTGGTCGAATCCTGGAATTTAGGGCATTTAGGCGTACTTTTAGCCAAAAATAATGAAACCACTCATGATTTCTCTGAAAAAATGTACAATACGCTCAATGTTTTGATGTTTAAAATACTCCTCTAGAAAAAGAAATAAATATCAGCCTGTTTATGATGTCACGATCTGGTACCGACTACCACACTTGAAACGCTTCAAGGGCTTCGATTGGCTGGTGCTCATCGTGACGTCAGCTGTGTCGTCACACCCGCAGCTCAAAATAATGGCCGCCCAGCGACGGGCTGATGGGGGGGCTGGTGTTAGGTAGGTTTTAGCTTTTTTCTTCGGAAATATGGAGTTCCAAGACAAATGACAAATGGAGTACCGGGTTTTCCGACTTGCTTTACAACTTGGCTATCTCAGTTAAAATCACGTTATGAAGGTGCCACATTCCCTTTAAGTGAAATGCGAACCAAATGCGAACTTTTTGACGGGAAAAGTTCACATGTAGACCAAAAATCGCAATGCGAACTCAAGGGACGCTTCTGTTTATATTTGGACAACAGACAGGTATCTATGTAATTTTAATATAGGGAACCAATTACATAAATATGAGGACTTCTCCACAGTAAATGAAGTGTGGTATATTTATAGCCTTGTTATAAGGAATATAAGTAAGGATTCAACTCATGAAAAGACCTACCTGAAGAACATGAACAACGAATTCTCATTTGCGTTACTAAATAGAATTTGCGTTGTTACTAAAATGTTCTTGGTTAAAGATATGATATAATTAACGTATTTGTTTGACATATACTCTAGCTGAAAAAATAATTTTATTTTTAGTAGTTTATTATGTAATCATTTCTCCCTTTTTTTTGAGATAGGGAACCAAGTTCAAAATGATGCTTCGAATCTGAAAGGAGGCAAAAATACCCACAAACTTATACTCTCATCATGGCATTGTTTTCGACAGATAGCTCAAAATATACCAGCGAACATATTACCCTACAAGAAACAAGTCTCAAATATCACGCTATGCCAGATAGGAGCCAGACATTTAGCAATTTCCTCAATTCAGCTGATACTCAATGACTAAAACCAGACTTATGTTCATTTTACATAGAGTAATCCGGAAAAGGATCGGCTTGTATAAAGTATGAGCATGAGGTTAATATAATTGATATCCTTCATTACATCCCATGTTAAACATGTTCGCTGAAATCTTACAAATCCATCAGTTATATGCATTACACACCAACTCATAAATAAGACACCGGGTTTTATTTTAAACATTTTTAATAAATTCACCAACCAATGAAACCGTTTTCGGTTTTCTGATCTTATTAGCTTATTAAAACAATTTTGACGCATTGACCTACTCGACGTAGCAAGCAATACACATTTACAATCCCCAGAAGGAAAACGTTAACACCCGCACTGGAGGGGGTCTGGCAATAACGCGCACTGGAGGGGGCGGCCTGGTAGGCCCCCTAAGATCTCGGAAACTAAGAAGTGTAGAAAAACGACCCTTGGCAGGTGGGTGGGGGCTATGGTGATCTACATCAAGACAAATTTTATTTACCTAGGTCAATATTTTCAAGGTCAAACGAGGTCATAAAGGTCAAATCTTGGCCATGCTGGGGACCGATTGGTAAATGCCGTGATTATGCGGAAAAATGGCGAGAATAAGCTAACAACGGACCAGGTTCATATAGAGAAGGTCTCAAAAAGCCTTCCCTACAATTTTGGGGTCAAGGTCATTCAAGGTCATTGACCTTTAAGGTCACAATATGGTATAATACTCATAATATACACTTTGACTAACACTATAGAAACTGTTTGGTAGGAAATAATGATTGACCTTTCCCAATGACCTTTGACCTTGAAATTTGTATTGAGGTACCTTATCGATGACGTCATATCATAATATACGTCAGACCGGGTAACGTCATTTGAACGGAAGCACCGTGGTCAGTGACCTTGAAAGTGCATATATGACCTTGACCCGTGACCTTGACCTTCACGTGAGGTCACCTTGACATATAATCCCGGCTATATGGCATTATGATTTCACCACTCGGTCTCCAATGCAAGCTAACTGGTCCGACCGCGCGATTACGGCGATTTTAAAAATGCAGGTCTGAATTTGAAAGCCTATAAGTCCAAAAATGTTCGACTGATTTTCAAAAAAAAAATCTTCACCAGTCGACGCGCTATTGAATGCTGTTAAATGTAACGTGTTTCGGCTACGAGCGTTTCTCCGGCCACCTCGGAAAAACAGGTGGGGGGGGCCTCCGA
This sequence comes from Lepas anatifera, assembly GCA_034440635.1. Lineage (NCBI taxonomy): Eukaryota > Metazoa > Arthropoda > Thecostraca > Lepadidae > Lepas > Lepas anatifera. Next base: position 1,668,606 of record JAOTON010000870.1, read on the forward strand.
GGCCCCCCCTCCAGTGCGCGTGTTAACAAGAGGAATGGAGTGTATTAACTCATATGTTCATGATAGCGTTTTCGACCCTGACAATAGTGAGTAATGTTTTTTTCGATTGCCCGCGCACCGTCGATTGGTTTTAACCCGTCATACTGTTTTCAACTATAAGGAAGCATATTTCAATGGCCTTCGTAACAGCTTGTCTCTGATTCATTGGAAAATTTGTGATAATTTGAACATTGATGAAGCTGTTAACCTTTCTTAAACTTTTCTCGAATCTGCTATTCGTGATCATGTGCTCACTGTCACGCTTCCTCACAGATGCCCCCGCCCCCAGCGGTTTGATGGTTCTGTGCGGGTGGCGCTCAGGCTGCAGGAGGCGGCATTCAGACGAAGGCATAGACATCGTTGTGAAGAGGGTATTTCGGTCTTTGCAACCAAAGAAATCGCTTTAAGCCTCTGACACTGATTCCCGTAAAACCCGGCTGGCCGGGGCGGACACGGCGTGCAGTGCAGCAGCTTACCTGGCATCTCAGGAGGACGGGATATATAGCCTGCCCAGCGCCGAGCGAAGCTTCAGTTGCCGGCACCACCGCCCTGCACAACATCACCATGAAGCTCCTCCACGCAGCGGTCCTTCTGGGCGTTTTGACGACCTTCGTGTCCTCCCAGGTCACACAACAACAAATCAGTAAGTGTGAAGCGGTAGGGGAGGGCGTATAACAGCTTCTGAAGAGGGAATCGAATACTGTTTTTCTGTTTCAAAATCAGACCTGCATTTTGAGATCGCCGTAATCGCGCTGTCGGACCAGTCCACTTGCATTGGAGACCGAGTGGTGACGTCATAACGCCGTATAATCGAGGTGATATGTCAAGGTCACGCCACATAAAGGTCAAGGTCAAGTTCAAAGGCCCCAGATCAAGGTCCTATCAGCACTTTCAAAGGTCACTGTCCACAGTGCCTCAGGTCAAATGGCGTTGCCCGGCCTGTCGCATATTATGCTATAAAGTCACAGTAAAGGTGCCTCATTGCAAAGTTCAGGTCAAACGTAAGTCAAGGTCATTGGGAATGTCGTCTCATTTCCGCCTAAGTTGTATACTGTATTCTATTGTACATTATAAGTAGTATACAATTTGGCCTTATAGGTCAATGACCTTGAATGACCTTGACCACAAAACTGAAGGGAAGGTTCTTTACGACCTTTCCTCTATGATCCTGGTCCGCCTTTAGATTATTCCCGTTTTTCCGCATAATTAAGGCATTTCCACTCGGTCCCCAGCATGGCGAAGTTTTTACCTGCATTACCTCGTTTCAGCTTGAAGATATTGACATGAAACAATAAACATTGGCCATGATGCAGTTCACTATAGCCTCCACTCACCCTCCAAGCGACGTTTTTCTACGCCTCTTAGTTTCCGAGATCTTAGGGGGAGGGCACCAGGCCCTCTCCATTGCGCGTTAGTGCCAGACCCTCCTTCAGTGCGTTTGTTAAGCGCTACAGCGCCGCAGGAGAATCGACCCCAAGCTTTCACCGGTGCACTGCCACTGCACCGTTTAATGAGCGGGCCGGAGTCGAACGTTCTTCCAACTGCGCTGCCTGGGCGGTTCATTTGGTAGAATGCACTGGGATCCACGATCTTATAAATGACAGTACGAAACAGACTGATGACTTCTGATCTGAACATGGCTTTCAGATACATAGCCTTTTCGTAAAACTGTCAGCTTCCCTAACACATACCCCGCTGGAAGGAGGAGAAAAATCCATCTCTTACACGGCGACCCGCTATATCTCCAACACCGCCCTTAATTTTGTTTTAGCTTTACCAGCAAATGAGATGCAGATAGGGAAGTGGCGAAATACGACCCCTGCCTCAGCGGAGGGGAGGGGGGGGCACATCGAGCCAACTGCGCTAGCGCATAGTGAGTTAACACAAGGACCACCTTAACTTTACCCTTGAAATCTGATTATGAAAATAATAATTTGCATAATTTGAAATACCCTCATTAATAGACAGATCCTCAAATGTAGGACAACTTCATTTTCAGCAGCTTCCAAGTTCTGGCCACTAAAAACATATAGGTGAAGTACCTTCTGCCTCCTCTATTGGCTTCCAAATACGTCCTACATACATAATGTATTCTGCCCTGGCCATACTTGAGATGAAATTCCAGCTAACCAAACTATATCTGTTTCAGAGGACTCCCTCAAGGATCACAACTGCATACAGGCACTCGCTGGTCCAGGATCAGACGTTGGAACAGATCTGTTCTACAGCCATGTTGGAAAATGCATTGAAACGCTGAAAACTACTCCTCAAGAGAAGCAGTCGACCCGGGAAGAGGTATTATCCCTGGTGATCCACTGCGTAGGGAAGGAACTCAACTTCGTCAACGCTGAAGGAGACATTCAAGTTTCCAATTTTGAACGAGCCATCGATGGTTCATCCTCACTGTCTCCTCAACAAAAGGAGGCATTAAAGAGAACTGCTCGTAACTGCACGAACTTTAGCACTTGCCTGCTCCAAACATGTCAATTCTGATCGGCTCAGCACATGCCCTGATCATGACTGAAGCGAAAGTAAATATTACCTGAAACATTGGAACGGATTTTGTCTTTGGGATATCGAAAGATGCAAGATGGAATCCTAGACATGGTAATGTTTACCAGTCCATTCCCCCACCCAAATAAAAACCGAAGGTAGCCCTACGCATGCAGGTGAATCAGCTAGCAAATATATTCAACAGCACCAACCCGAATGCTACCGATACGGCGGATTTTTTGGCAACATCATTTCATAGGTGAGAGATGCATAGCCTGTTAAAAAACTGTGCGTCTCGTGATGACTTCAGTACCTCCTTGCAAAGTGCGTCAAGTACGGCACGTACCAATGAAACCGCTTCGGCATTTATTTTCGCCCCCTGCCAACTGATGTCTACCGCTAGTGTTACCTCCCATAGATACGCCACTAATACAAGACCGTGATAGCGGACAGAGAGACATGGAACACTAGCCTCAGCACGAAACAGGTTTTGGACCAATAGAATCATGCAACGTTTTCAGCCGGGAACAAATTACAATAGGGTGTGAGCTTTTATTTTTATTTATTTATTTATTCAAGTAAATCGCCAACAGAAAATGATCCAATAACAGGCGAAGTCCGATGTAAGTAAAAGGAAAACTATGTACACAGATGAGAGACACACATGTAAAAAGCGGTAAAAACGTCAAAATTTGAGTGATGAGAAAGATGTAGATGATGATAAAACCGATGGTAAGAGTGACGTTAATAAAAGCTAAACAGTGCGAATATATGCAAGAACATGTTTCCTAAAATCGATAAAGAAGTCGTTGAAAAAATCTGCATTTCCCCGCCGCAAAAATGCATTTAACTCCCTCCGTAGACGCTGAGGGAAGCCGTTAATGACGGTGCTGACACGACCGCGGCGCTCAGCGAAAAGAAGCAGCGTGCGAGTTGATCGGGATGGCACATGCAATGGGAGTTTTTTGAGCAACTCTGATGACCTAATTTTGTTCGAAAATAGACCTTTAAGAAAGAGCAAGTCGTGTTGCAATCTACGAGAAGAAAGCGAAATGACGCCGAAGTGGTTAAGAAGAGATTCGTAAGAAAGGGAAACGCGATGTCTGGTAACATGATGATTTAGCCAGATGAGAAATTTGTGCTGTACCCGATCAACCCGCACCGTGTGGGAATTGGCAGCACCTGACCAGATAACGCTGTTGTATTCTAACAAAGACCTAATGTTGGCGTAGTATGCCGTCAGAGGAGATTTTTTGTTTAATTTAGTCCTTTTTGAATTTGTCTGAAATGTCCTAATCAAAAGGCCTAGTGCACGGTTTGCCCGACTAACTATGCTAGAAATGTTAGCCGAGAAAGTGAGTTTGGTGTCTAAAATTGTGCCTAGATCACGAATTTGGTTAACAGCTTCAAGAACAGCGTTATCGATATGGTATTGTATCTGAACAGGTGCGCGTCTGAGGGTCATCGTGAACGATTTGCACTTTATGGGATTTAGAATGAGACCCCACCTAACGGACCACCTCTGCAAACGATCTAGGTCGTGTTGCAGCAGCAGCCCGTCAGCTGGGGCCGTGATTTTACGGTAAATTTTGACATAATCGGCGTACATTAAACAAGATGACTCAATTTCCAACGGAAGGTCGTTTATGAACAGAGAGAAAATCAAAGGAGCGACCAAAGAACCCTCCGGAACACCTGAAGAAACTGGCATCCAGTCCGATGTTTTTCCGTTAACGATGACTCGCTGACGCCTATCGGAGAGATATGAGACGAACCAGTGAAGAGCAGAAGCCTGCAAATGATAGGAATTTTTCCATTTAGGAATGATTAGTTTATGGTTCACACTTTGAAAGGCGGCCGAATAATCCATGTATATGGCGTCCGTCTGATGGCCCTCCGATATTGCCTCCCACGCCGAGCTGAGGTATGTGGCAAGGTTGCTAGAGCACGACCGACCCGAAATGAACCCATGCTGTTCCTGGCACAGCACCGGCGCAACGTGGTGGTACAGCTGGCTGTACACAATTCTTTCCAGGAATTTTGGAGAAGAGGGGCAAAAGAGATACGGATCGGTAGTTAGCCGGGTCCTTTTTGTCGCCCTTCTTGAAAATAGGAACAATGTTGGCCAGTTTCCACCGTGTAGGGAAGATGCCGCTCTGCAGAGAGTTTACAAATTTTGGTGAGGGGCACAGCTAGCTCGTCGGCACACTCCAAAATAATCCTCGCACTGATATTATCTGTGGCACATGCCTTATTTGGACCCAGGGATTTTAAAGCTATTCGGACTGCTTCCTCGGTTACGGTAAATCTAAATAATGGTTCCAAAGGGTACTCAGGTGCCGGAGGATAAATGTTAACGGTGGGATTACTGAATTTTCGAGCAAAAGTCGTGTTCAGAAGAGCTGCTTTTTTTACATCATCGGCGGTGAGCGTTTTGTCAGGTCTGCGCATAACATTAGAGACGCTAGACTTTTTGCCGACACATCTGATAAAAGTCCAGTACCTCTTGGGGTTAGTATTCATGTCGTCGGCCAGCTTGCAAAGTTGCTGAGAATATTTGAAGGAGACTAGAGATTTGAAGCTGTTTCGCTTTTCGGAGAAGTCGGCCGTGCTCTGCTCGCTCGGGTTCGGGCGCAGACGCTGGAAAGCTGCCTCCTTAAAGGGAATGAGGCACTTTTGTCGAATCCTGGAATTAGTGAAATTAGGCGTACTTTTAGCCAAAAATAATGAAACCACTCAAGATTTCTCTGAAAAATGTTCAATAAGCTCAATATTTTATTTTCAAAAATACTCCTCTAGGAAAATAAATTAATATCTGCCTGTGGATGATGTCATGATCTGACATTCACTACCATACATGGAATGCTTCAAGGGCTTCGATTGGCTGCTGCTCATCGTGACGTCAGCATATGTCGTCACACCAGCAGCTCACAACAATGGCCACCCGGCGAGGGGCTGATGAGGGGGTTGGTGTCAGGTAGGTTTTAGCTTTTTTTCTACGGAAATATCGAGTTCCAAGACAAATGATATATGGAGTACCGGGTTTTCTGACTTGCTTTACAACTTGGCTAGCTCAGTTAAAATCACGTTATGAAGGTGCCACATTTCCTTTAAGCCTGAGAGCCGCGCGCACAAGATCACCAAGGTCACCTCACTTTAAATTTTGAGCTCTACTATACCTACATTTCAAAGCGGATCGATTTAAAACTTTCGACACTTCATCAGAGCTGCAAAATATCTCAAATCTGTCGGGCACTTTCGAAAAACCTCCAAATCTGTCGGGTGGTTAGGATAGGACTATTAAAATTGTCTAAAACCTATTCAATTGGTAAAATGTTCCTACTCATTTTACATTCTTAATAGAAAATACTAAAATTAGCATAAAAATTCTAGTTTGGCACCAATGCATATCATTATCCTTATTTTTGTGCTCTGATCCTTATATGTGTGATATCCTTATTTTTGTGCTCTGAAGCCGCCTATGGCAAATCTAAGTGGAATGACACAAGTCTATTAATTTTAAAACTCTAGAACTGAGACTGTTCTTCGGGTTTTCAATTATCAGACGCGCTCAGGAAATTAAGGTTATCGGCGAAACCTATAACAAATTGAATACCGAACCACCAATTCTATTTTCTGGAGTCACCATTGGTAAAGGAAATTTATTATTGGATGTAATTTGAGATTTGTGGACGTACAGCATACAAATAGTGTGTGTAAGTCAGCTCGAATGGGTCTTGAATAAGACTCGGTTTTCAATTCAGATGATTTAGGTCACAGGTGGAAATATACAATAACATGAAAAGCAGCCCCCTTTTTCAGTCCTCTGCAGCCGCCATTGACAAAAATGCTGCACTAGAATGAGAATAAGTGATATTTTGGTATTATGTTACATAGTCCAGCCAGAATACTTAAAAATATAGTTTGCAATGGAGAAAGCTAACCTGGTTCCCATACCATGCGGTTACTTATGCCAGCTTCTGCAGATTTTCATGATTTCCGTTTTTTGGAGGTGGGAGGGGGTAGTTTGGAAGGAACCCCCAAAATTTATATATGGATTTTGCTCTGATGGCCAGACAAACAAGATTGGGGGGTACTTTTGATATTCGAAAGTGTTTTTTCAGGATCATGGCTACTTGTAGTTGAATACAAACATGTAATATTAGCTTTCCATGACTTTTAAATGCATGTTTACTGAAAATCCAATTTTGAGCTGTTGGCTATTTCAAGTTTTCTGGTTGCCGTGCTCTTTCATGAAGGTACGTGGCTTAGGATCTGAAGTTCATAAGGCTAATAAATAACCTTAAGTCGTTGGTGTAATGTCAATAAATATCATGTTTCAGGAGTTTAGAGTAAAGGAATGGTAAGGTTGCACTGGCTGTTTTTTGTTATATCTTTGTCCCCTTGACATAGATCATAGGCATATTTGGTAAGTGAAGATAATGAAATGGTAGAAATAGTTTGGTCTTAAAACACAAATTAATGTGGAGGTGGGTTTTGTTTTTTGGCATCTACAATCCACTGATGGGTATGATTTTGTGGTTAATTCTGGCAAGGGCATTGGACTTAAAGAAGACGGAGGGAATCAAATGTTTTGTCTAATTTGCCGTCTGCTGGTAAATTCATTTTCCCTTATTAATATCATTTAAATTTTTGATAACAGTGGCATCTACTGTGTGAATAAATGTAGCTGCCGAATTACCGACCCCTGCTTACTGTTTGTTTTCCCCTGTTCTGTCTGCCCGCTGTTTGATCCATACTAAACGACCTCCTTGGCAAACCGCTGTTCCTGACTTGCGGGCGCCGAATGCTGATTCGCTGATGCTCTTAAAGTTTTCGCCAAATACCCCCCAAATCAAGTGCTGACGGGACGGTGGAGGGGCTTGCTATCGGCCTTTTCGCCTTCAACTATGGACGATGATCCGGCTCACCAGTTTCTCAAGATGTTCCAAGTAATGCGAAACATAATCAAAACACCTTGCACGTTTTGCTCCCTCCCGGGATTCGGGCCTTGGCCTCGCCTTCCCACGCACACCAAACGCGGGCTGTTTCAAACCAAGATACCTTTCCCTTTTGTTGCGAGGCCGCTGTTCAAAAGCGCCCTTGCGGGCGTTGGCGTACTTCCAAACGAAGGAACGAGGAAAACTGTTTTGCCTGTCTAAAGGCCTTTACGCGGCCTGTGGGCCAACTGTCGCTGCTTGGATCAATCGGGCCCGCGGCCGGTGATTTTCCGGGGTTTTTGGGTGACGTTTAAGGCCCTCTGTGTAAGGCCTTTTAGGTCCTCGATTCTAGTCCCTCGAAAGCCTCTGTACATAGGCCCTCTTTAGGTCCTCGATTTAGTCCTGTTTTCCATTTTTTTGCCGCACTGGCTTGATATGGGGTGCATTTACTTGTTGGTGGGGTATTTATATTGGTTTTTAGAAAAATTTTTTTTTTTTTTTCCGTTGTGTCTGGCGGCCTCTGGCCTAAATCTGTGGCCTTTCCCTTTGGTGCACTTCATGACCCCTCCGGGGTCTACAAAATTTACCTTCGGGATTTGTCGATTTGGTGACCTGAGGTCAGGTCACCAGGTAACCTCTTACATAGAAAAAGCATGGGAAAAGCTGTATTATGAGCTAAAAGTCACAAAATAATCGTAAATGGTCCATTTGCTCAGACAAGCGTTTCTGGACACCCTTTCATGGATCCCAGGGGCGATACTGTCCTTTGACCTATCTGAGATCATCAGAGATCACCAGAGGTCAAAAACAGCATTTTAACGATAACTTTTGACCTAATTAAGCTACAACACTGAATCAAAGGCCATCGTGTATGTCTCGCCACTAGTTTTCATTTGATATACAACACGGTCACTTTCTTACCGTTCGAGACCTCAGGTCATATTAAGTCACGAGGTACCCTCTGGAGGTCAAACCACTGGCGGAAGGCCATTATGTTCCACATAGCGTAGAAAGTCCTGGCATTTTTCTATCAAATGATTTTTGCTAGATCTCAATAGTTCTAATGGCGTGAGAGCTATGCTCAGGTTTCTTAAGGATTGCATGTTTTAATGGAAAAAGCCTATCGTGACATAACTTGACCTCTGGAGGTCAAAACATAGACCTGAGCGATTAAACGTTTTCGTAAAATCATTCTGAATGCACATGACCTTTCTAATGACTTTTGCAGCTTTGCGCTAACTTCCATATTTTCGGAGTTAGGGGGCATTGATGGCCCCCAGTGAGGCGAGGGTGGCGCCGGACCCCGGTGGGGCGCTGGTTAAATGCTCCTGGAAATGACATCATAGTCTGGTGATTCAATGTGACGGGAGCACATTTATTTTCAAAAGATGTACAATGATCCAAACAAACATACATGACATTTACAACAGCTAAGTTCATTCCCAAAGGGATAATAACGTAAATTCAAAATAGGGGATGTTATCCCCTATTCCTCTGCTTGTGTTCAAATGCTTCAGCTTTAGGTTGACTGCTTGATTTTGATCCTTCAAACGTTTTTGTTTTAAAGGTGCAAGTCAATTAGAACATTAGTTACGATAGTATAGTTCCACAGTGACACCTAGTGTTATATATATATATATATATATAAAGCTAAAAGTAGTATATGCATTTCGAAAGCCATTTTTTATTTGATATGAAAGACTGCTACCATATGTCAAAACGCTTTCAAGAGAATTTTTGAATTTCACTGTACTGCAGGTCAAGGTCACCCTTATAAAACTAGGTCATGAGTTCACTAAACATTTTTTGTTTATATTTCAAAATTGAAGACAGCCAAAATGATGCCCGTAAAATCTACATCCTAAAACTATAAAATTTTCAGAAATCTTTTGAAAATTTTTGGAGCTATGGGCATTCTAATCAATGCCTGTATAATGACCTTCAGAAATTGCCGGAGGCCATTTTTCTCAAATCAATTTTTAAATAATTTTTTGGGTGCCATGGGTGGATTTTACTTCCTTGTGAGTCCCCATATACCAATTTTGGAGGAAATTAAAAATATTAAAACTAGGGTTTTATGCCTTGGTCGATTTATGGTGGAATGACCCAGCTGCCCCACGGGGCCGGTATAAATTGTTATCAATATAATAATGCCGTCTTTGTTAGTCTCGCATCTGAAGAGAGCGCTCCGCTTAATTCACCATTACCTGGCCTAAATCCACAGACTGACCCGTTTCCAGTCATACCCTGACCTAAATGCACAGACTGACCAGTTATCAGTCACAACCAGACCTAAATCCACGGACCAAGCAGTTCCCAGTCACAATCTGACCTACACCTACCACAGTCGGGGAACTAAGAGCATCCATAAGGAAGGATTACACAGAAAACATGATTGTGTGCCACAATGTTTTACCCTAAACACGGGTTTTCACGATATTCAGCACGCTGTAACTCAAAAACCCGTTTTTTAAGTAAAATATTCGCAAATCTGAATCCTACGCCACTGAAAACCCTGTGTACGAGGTTGGAATAAGATCTCAGATTATGCTTTGTGAATAAAATCCAGGTGGCGCCTGGTCGATTTGTCCTGGAGCGCTCCAGGGGATAAATGTTAGGTGCGTGCTAGCCACACGTCACCTATTGAAATTTTTACACGCATTTAGGTAAGTTCATTTTGAATATTTAACTTCCATTGTAATTTGTAATATTTTATTTTATAATATGAATTGTTGAAGTATTTGTATTACATGAATCTGTCCAGGCAATTTTCAAATTATTCACGAGGAAGTGTCCAGTCAGAGTAAGTGGTTGCAGGAGTTACGAAGTCTAAGCACCGTATATTTATATGTGCAGTGAGCTGGGTATTTGTTTCGGTGTACCTTCAGATTGGTATGGCTATTCATTTCGTAAATTTTTAGGAGCTGTTTATGATCGATTGATTGCGGTTGAATTCGGATGATGAGTCAATGAATCAAATTATTGTTGCATCCTTAGTTCGTTTTTTAGTTTAAGGGGCTAGCCAACCAGTGTGACCATACAGCGCCCATATATAGCATTCACGTTGTATCCTTGCTATAACTGCAGCGAAATGAGCGCTGAACCATTACTAAATTGAATTTAGCCCTCATGCGTTTTGGTAATGCTTTACCCGGAACGTTCTTTGATGCTCCTAATACATATGAGCATATCCTTTTGAAGATATTGCTCAAATAAATTCTTATTCTGTATCAATCGCCATTATTGATTAGGGTTGTGCAGAAATAATTGCAGTTTATGAACGCCGTGCTCGTTACCTACATGGCATGACACATGGGTAGTTGAAATAGAAAATATTTCACAGATGTTTCCAGTTTTTGACGTCCATGCTAATCTTTATGATCTATCGTCATTTTAGGAAGATCCTCTCCCACACCGTAGATTCATTTGTGGGCGGACTCCACCCAAATGTCACTACTTCGCTTTTTAAGCGGACCTCTCCATGTTTTGATGCTACTTTTCGGCAAACCTTTCCTACCAAAGGCATCCCGCTCCCCTTGCTCTGGCGTTGTCGATGTTAAGCGGTGTCAAATATTGCAAAAGTTTTTTGTACAGATGCTAAAGTCAAAATATGCAGATTGCGGTGACTACTTTATAGTTAAGGCAACAGGTGCCGTAGTTAACATAGTTAACATAAAGGTACCACATTCCCTTCGAAGGGAATGTGGCACCTTGGTCGAATCCTGAAATTTAGTGAAATTAGGTGTAATTTTAGCCAAAAATAATGAAACCACTCATGATTTCTCTGAAAAATGTTTAATAAGCTCAATATTTTGTTTTTTAAAAATACTCCTCTAGGAAAATAAATAAATATCTGCCTGTGGATGATGTCATGATCTGGCAACCACTACCATACGTGAAATCCTTCAATGGCTTCCATTGACTGATGCTCATCGTGACGTCAGCATGTGTCGTCACACCAGCAGCTCACAACAATGGCCGCCCGGCGGGGGCTGATAAGGGGGTTGGTGTCAGGTAGGTTTTAGCTTTTTTCTACGGAAATATCGAGTTCTAAAACAAATGATATATGGAGTACCCGGTTTTCCGACTTGCTTTACAACTTGGCTATCTCAGTTAAAATCACGTTATGAAGGTGCCACATTCCTTTTAAGATAGTTTTGAACTTTGGGTTTTCCCGGGGGGGAGGGGCCTGAGCATTTTCCGATGTAATTCGAAGGTGAATATCCTAAAAATAATAGTTCAACTGACCAGATCATTCTATATGTTTGAACTCAAAGACGGTGTAGCATCGATTGCATTAGGAACATATTAAATGTCTCACCAAGCAAATTATTTGTCGTATATCAGCGAAGAACAAATAAATATATACGAAGAAAAAAACTTGCCAAATTTTTACATCACAATTTGAAAGCAAACCGATGGCGCTACAACAAATAACAAAAATTATAATGCGAAAATTTGCAGCTGCCTAGCTTCCCGAAAATCATACCGATAAGGTTGAGCGTGCAATGTCTGGATAGGGAAGATGATTAATTTAGATGAATAATTAAGATGATAAATTTAGGCTGGGGGATCCGGACGCGCGGTAGACAGCGCGCAGCTGCGCGGGGGCGTAAGTTAGCGCGCAGCGGCTTTTCGAGGGATCCATCGGCGCGCAGCTAAGTTGTGGCGGAAGTAGTGTCGCAACTCGCCGTCTTACGCGCTAACTTTCCGCGTCTTCTCAACAGCGCGGAAGACAGCGCGGAAGCCGGTATGATTCTTTTAAAGTAATAACAAGATATTGGAAATGTCAGTGAAGCCAAGTTATATGATTTGCGTTCGACAAAACATGTATTTTTAATAAAAACCGAGGCCCACAAACTCCCAAAATCTCATTGGGAAATCGTCAGAAGAGACACAGGCGAAGAGACACGTAGATCACTGCAGCTGTGACAGTGGATCACCAGCCGTAATGCTAACTGCCCTCCAATAAACATTGTTGTTCGCCCCAGGACGTATCTCACGTTTCGTACCACTCACCGTCCCCGAACGCTCTCGTCGTGGCTGACATGGAACGCCAGCGATAACCCAGTTCACCCTGAGAACTGTGGGCGGGAGGATTTTTTAATATATGGTGTTGTTTCAAAGGCAGAAAGATAAGGAAAATGGGGTCAAATTCATAGGCGGAATGCAGAAAATGCACTAAATGCACTCACCGAACCAGGCTTTTTGGGGCCTGCCCGGTTCATCTCTCCCCCCCAGTGCTCCGACCAATCCAATGGCACCATAGTACAACGAGGCAAAATTGTGTTGCGTGACGCCCGTGTCCTGCCCAGATAAATTGACTTGAGGTAGGCTTAAAATAAAAACGCATTCGGAGTAAGCCAAATCATATCATTTTCTCATGTATGCTTCATTGATTTGGAAATCCCACTTATAAATTGTCGTTTACGGTGAGGGCTTTTCCCTTTATCCGAACAGAACACTTTTATCATCACCGCACCTCCCAGCGCGGGGCCGTGTCTTTCTCTCATCCCCTCCCCCCACAGTCGGCCAGGAAATCCGACACCCTACAGCAGTCATCAGGCTGTAACCTATGACGTGGGTTTACTACGGCCAGAAAAGCACTGTATTCTATGGGAATTTCACCCTTAGCGTCCATTTACGACGGTCGCCGGCACTATTCACCGCCGCCTCGGATTGCCCCCGATGCACCGCGCTAACTTACGCCGCCGCGGAACTCCGCGCGATCGCTCTCTCCCGAACATCCCTCCAAATCGCTTACGCGCAAACTTGCGCCCAAATCAGCGCGGGCGTAGGGAGAGCGCGGGCGGAAGCTACGCGCAACTGGATCCCACCAAGCCTTAATCTCGGAAACAAAGAATGATAGAAGCGGAAAAAGCGATCGAAAGGTCGTCGGAAATGCAATCGGCGTTACTCCCGGGATTGTTGCGTAAGGTCAATACTGTGGTCACCAGAGGGAAAAATTCATATACGTCAAAATGTATCAAATGCAGTGCTCTATAAAACCTTGCTTATCTCTGTACGCAAAATAGCCGGAACCACTTTCTCAGCGCTATTCGACAGAGCCCGACCAGCTCTTTCACTAAGGCAACATCCATTTTCATATCGGGTCTAAGGCTAGGGCGCAACAGGACACTGAATATTGGGGATGTTATCACGTAGCTTCAAGTTATAATAGGAAGAACGCTCGCTTTGGGCGTGATATGTCGGACCTAAAAGCCAATGTTGGATAGTGATCAGTCATTTATACGCACTACGCAGTCATGAATACGTATCGATAGTGCCCACTAAGCGGGGATGAGGTGACTTAGTGGATAGCACCCTTGTCTTCTAAGCCACCGGTCCCGGGTTCAAGTCCCGGCGGAGCCTCTGAATAAGTCGATCTGATCCCCAAAATCCCTTCCAACAGGGTGAGAGTTGGCGACGCCGTATGACCCTGGCAGTTGGTGCGTCGTTAAACCCCAACAATGATGATAGTGCCCACTAAGCTTAGGCTAAGTCTGTTTGGAGGTCAATCGAGGTCAAAGATGATAGCTGCCCGTACACAAGGGCAATTAAATGGGCGCCGAAAGCGGTGGGACGGGGTACCTACGCATCCCCCTGTTGGCCAACCAGGGGGGACGCCTCCCCAAAATTTTCGGTTCATCGTCATTAATGCTGTCAGGTACCAAATATGCTCACAATTCCCCTGCCCCGGTCAGCACCAGCCCGGGTCCATTCCCCTGTAAAAATTCCGTGGCAGCGCCCCTGGGCATTGACATTTTCGCCCATCACTTCTATACCAAGCAAGATACAACCATGATTGATGCACCATTGTTATTCTCTCATCAATAATGGTTTTATTTTGTGTCCATCCATGTGAAAAATTGTTAGGCCTTATCTTAGAGACAAATAAAAGGGTTTGCAGCACCTTAAAAAAGAGCCTCATAAACAGTTCCGATGTTTCATTTAACTAGAGAAAAAACATTTTTCATGTACACACATGCGTCGTGAAATACTTGTGATTCTTCACCTTGAGGCGCCACAAATCAGATAAATTCCTGTAATATTTCAAATAAATAATTCAAACATTATTCATTGGCAACATTTCCTCAGAAGCGCAGTGGAAAATATCAACCATTGCTAAGATGAGGCCCAATTTTCGCTCCATTGTTGAACATGGTTCTACTCAAAGCAATAGCAATGCTGTCTCTTGGGAATAACCACATTTTCTTTGCATGACATCATTCCCATGATAACTATTTCCAAAGCTCTTAATTGATGCATTTTAGCATTAATAATCAGGACTGAACAAGTTTCCAGAATAGTTGCTGATGACCCATTTGGACCAGGATTGGGTACTGAGAAGAACGGTTTGTATTTCAGCAACCTGTTCTTTTGTGGTGGACACAATCTCTCGGTGATATTTCTGCTGTATCTCTGTGGCAGTGCTTCCATATTTCATCCATACTAGAGAAAACAAAACGAGTCAACTTTCTTGTGACAAAAAATACAAGATATTATCAGAAACTTGGATGCATATAATCAGTCAGTTAAAAAACATACACACACACCCTGATTGAGATTGCATGCTGTCAACCAAAAGGGCACACTTCACCCAAAAGGGTGGCTTTCATCATCAATCAGTGGGAGAAAACTGTAGTTGGTGTGACTTAAAAATGGTAACAGTGCCATAAATGGGAATACTTGACCCATAGATGGGAATCCCATTCCCAATTATGGGAATGCTTGAGACCATTTTCCAGAACAATATTTTGGGCCATGAAACAAACTTTGGTCTTTCTACCTGGCTTATTTCTGTTCTTAAAATTTTAGAGGGCATTTATCTTTGAAGCAGAAACAGGAAATCATACTTTATACCCTGCTTCAAATATTGAAGCTCAACATGTTTATTATGATCATTCACATGTCTTTGTGTATCTGTGCAAATAAAACACTAGTCATATACAAAATCAATTAATAGATACCTAGTGAAACAATAAAAGTTTTTAGATATTTGATTTATATTGCCACTTGAAATAATAATATATACAGACCAAGATATATGGCCATGCAGAATATGGTGCGGGCCAACCTAGCACAACAAAACTTGTTTTCAGCACCTTTAATGCCATTTTTCACAACTTCTCAACTTCAAAGCTCCATCTGTAGCCCCATCATTTGTATTCTAGTGGTGGGGGCAGTAGCAAGGTATTTTCTGCCCTCGCAGACCTGGTTTTATCAGTTTTGGGGGTACCCTTTTCCTCAGGCCGCCCTTAATCCTTTCAAACTTAAGGGGTCCTGAAATCGAGTTCAGGGATCCCTTGGACCTGTCACTGCTGTGGCACCTCAAATGAAAGCTCAAGTTATTTTCTGTGCCTACTAAGAGCATCCTTAAAATTTTCCTATTTCTCATTTCAGGGACTTTAAATTCGTTAAATAACAGGCCTACTTGGTCACCCAATTATATATCCAGCTATAAGGCAAGAACATGGTGGTATCAAAAACAGTATACTTGTTATGGATAGTCTCATAATCAGGCACCCCAAAAATCGTTTAGGACATCCACGCCCTTGGGAATGTGTGACTATAGATCAATGTTTACGATGACATTTTAGCGTGATTGTGGTTGGAAAGAGTTTAAACATGCACCACTGGTATTCAAAAGTTATTTTTTCCTTCTGAGACTTTTCGCGGTAAAGCAAAACAAGGAAACATCATTGCAAGTAGACTCCAAAACCCACCTAGATTGCACGACCGTCTATGATAAACGCACATCTTGATTAAACCCCTTGGATTTTACAAATTGAACACCAGTCATCAAAAACGGCGCCCACTGCTTTCAACAAGAATACAAAAATATTAGCGGCAGCCCGCGCCGCGCTCGTTCTGAAGGCCGCAGACACCGAAAATGTACCAGGGCGACTACCGGCGACCAGGCGACCACGCAAGTCGGCGGTTTTGGCCGACTTGGTCGCCCATTGGTCACCTATTGAAAAAATGAAAATCACCGACTTGGTACCGACTTGCGACAGATTCTAGTACATTCTAGTTTGAACTTAAAAATAGTACATAAATACGGTACAGGGAGATGGCATCATCTAAAGTACCAGGTGATTTCAGTCGTTTTTCATCAAATTAGAACCAAAAATTGTAATAAGAAGAAACATAACTAGCATACACTAGCAGCAACTAAGGGCGGTGATGATACCAGATTTAATCGGCCAAAGATGCCCCGTTGTAGCCAAGCTGTCTTTCAGAAACGTCAAACAAGCCGGGAAACGAAGGCTAACTTGGCTCTTTGTCGAAGTAGATTCTGCCCATTCTTGGCCAAAGGAACTGGCAGACTTCATCAATAGATTTTGATGGGCACTGTATGTATTACGATGACGGGTGGAGACAGTGGAGAGGGTAAGCATATTTAGAAGCAGGAGCGGATGGTGGAAGCTAAAATCATGGGAAAACAGATGGAATCAGAGTTTGAGACGGTTGCTGGGTCGCCAACCGAAAGATGATGGGTCGCCGACGGCGCAGGTAGATCGGCAAGTTTTTAGACCCCTGGCTATATAATGTGACCTTGCTAGGTCACATCAAGGATTTGACCTGACCTGAGGTCAGGCCAAGGTCACATTAGGCAAAATGCCTATCATTAGAACTGCAAAAACAATGCAAATCTAATGCAGTCAAAAGGAACGCTCTATCACCATCTTTTACTAAGCTATTTAGACAAAAACCATTTTCCCATGTATTTCCAATGGAGAGGTCGCGGCTCGTACCTGACCTTAGGTCATCGATATAAAAAATACTGGAACATATTTTAGAGAACTCGGTGGGCCCATCATGTGATATGAGTTTCAATCCCGTAAGCCCTCCCTGTTCCGACTTATGCTATCTTAAACTTTTTTTTAGGTCAGGTCACTTGACCTGTACTGGTGACCTGTCCTGACCTAACCTTAAAATTTTATCAAAAGTTGTAAAAATGATGAGAATAGGTACGCCAAGTAAGGCCGCGATCTTCCAAAAATCCGAAGTGGGCGGGTACCCACCCCCCATTAATTCGCTTGTTAAGGGATAAACAGAACTTCTTCTGCTTTGCACCGGATGGGTGTTGCACTCTCATGGAAGTTAAGGTTATTATCGTTTGTTGGTTTCAGGGAAAAATAAAATCACAGCAGCAGCTTGGTGTGAAATCTTTACCCCGGATATGACACAGCCTAATGACAATCTTTTCTTGAAAGGACCGGATAAGTTAACCAAAGGTGGCATTGGTGCACTTTCTAAATACCCCAAACACACAGGGCTGAGACTAAACTGAGAGACAAAATAAAAACAAAAACATGATCTAAAAATGAAAACACAGTTTACTACTTTTATGTTGTAATGGTTTGGTGCCTGAACCTTGTCTCCTGCAAAAAGTAAGAGACAGGTAGAGGACATTCAGCATATTGGAAATAGTATTCAAGTATACAATTATGATTTCCAGCTCTGTGTGACAGAGGAGGTATACGTCGCATTGAGTTTGTGACAGCCAGCATACTTTTAAACCTCTGGTAGCCTGCTCCAGGCGGATAGCCGAGAGGGGAGGGGGTCAGTGAGGCCCCCCTGCCGATTTCCGATTGATTGTCCCAAAGTTGATTGCGTATACTCAGGCACTATCGGAATACTTGTCTCAGAGGGTGTCAGTATTAAGTGTCCCATAGTTAATCTCTCAAAGCTTCCCAAAATGTTGTCTCTGGGGGCCCCAGGTTCGGTTTTTTGGCCCCAAAAAATAGTCTCTGAAGCCCTAAAAGTTTTCCTTAGGCCCCCAAGAGCTGGTTTCGGAGTCCCTCAATAGGTCTCGAGTGGCTCCCAGAGCTGGTCTCAGAGGGCCCCAGGGTTGATCTCGTGGTCCGAAGAGTCTGTCTCGCGGGAGGGGCTCCAAAAAGTTTTCTCGGGAGTCTAGGGCTGGTCGGAGGTGGAACTCAAGAGTTTGTCTTGGGGGCTCCAGGGCTGGTCTCTGGAGCCCCAAAAGTTTTCCCGGGGGTGGGCGAAAAGCTGGTCTCGAGGGGGCCCTCAAGTGTTTGTTTCAGGGAATCGCAGAGCTGGTCTTGGGGGCCTAGATTGGGGTTCGGACCCATCAAGAGTTCATTCGGGGGGCAGATATGGTTTGGAGGTTGGAGCGCCACAAGAGTTTTTCCTGGGGGTTCAATATTATGTCTGAAGAGACAAAAACATTTTTATGGGGGGCCCCAGAGCTGGTCTTGAATTTTCTCGTAGGGTCTCAAGAGTTGGTCTCAGGGTGCCCCAGAAAAAATATTGGTGGCTGTCAGAACTGGTCGAGGGGTCTTTAAGAGATTGTCGCGGGTGTTAACAACTCAATTGTATCCATATCAAAACTGTTTAACCTGAAAGTCTCATTCTGACTAATATTAGCTCAAGTTTCCTGCCGCATGCACCAGCCAGAATCACTCGAGAACAGTATCTATTATTAATTGAGGAAAAAAACTAAATTCATAAGAATCTAAACTGCGTTGTTGCTTGATTTCGGCTTTGACGGTTGCCTACAGGCCCGCCTCCGTCACCATCGTGCCTTTCCTTTCATGGTACTTTACTTCGCGCCTAAATCTCTCCAAGATTGATCAAACTGTTAAAAAAAGAAATCCTCTCCCTCCTAATCTAACAAAAACATTAACTTTGTTTCAGGAACACATCATGCCCCGACGCCCGTGCGCCCGGCCTCCCGCCGGGGCGCGCTGGGGCTGGCTGTCCGCCGGCCGTCCGCTGGCGCGTGCTGCGTCGGGGCGCCCGCCTGCGCGCTTTACCCAGCTACCCGCTGATGCAGCCTTCACCTGGCCCCCGCTGGAGCCCTCCGCGGGCTGGCGCCCGTGGACTGATCGCCTGACCGACTAACCACGAGCGCGCTGCGCGGCCCGCCTCGGGCGGACGCGCTCTGCGGCCCGACCACCTGCCGCCGCGCCTGTTCGCCTGACCGACGTCCGGCACTCTCCCGGACCGATCGCGCTTACGCTCTACCGCCACTGTCATTGGCCGCGTTGGCGCCCGCCGGCGCGCCCTGCTGCCTCGTCGCAGGGCGGGCTGGTTGAGTGGTGGCTGGGCGCCTTCATGTCTGTGATTTTCCGACGCTGACGTATGTGTTTTTGTTTTATTGGCTGTGTATGTGTAGTGTTTTAATTTAATTGCGTTACACTCTGCCAGTGGCATTCTTAGCACCTACCTGTACCGCGCCGATATCCCCGACGTTATTTAGGGGCCCCTCGCCGGGGGTATCATGGTTGCGCGTTTTGGTGCCTGTATGTTTTTATGTATCGCTTACTGCAAATATACTGTATGGATCTATAACACGCGTTAAATAGACCTTGAAACAAATAAAGTGAAAAAACGGCCAATATAAGTCATGTGAAGTCACGCCATACGTTTTACTTATTTGTATTGCCTTAAACCACAAATTGTTTCTCTACATGCATGATGTCAGGTTACCAGCACGCGGCGGTGCTAAGTTAGTCTTATTTTGCGCCATTATACGGAACGGATATAGTGGCCCGTGGTGACAAGTGCCGGTGCAAGGGCTAATATCTAGCAGCAGATAGCCGACTGCTTGCCCTGCGTGCAGGGCCCGGAGGCCAAATCATTTGGAAGATGCTCACACAGAATCCTGAGGAAGCGGGAAGATTTAAGGTCTGCTGTGTGGTTCTGCACATAACTAACTTTGTTTTCATGTCCATCGCCAATATGCAAGTTGCGAGGTCAGCTTGGCTCAGCTGGGGTGTTTTTGTAATTTGCAGGTTTGAAAATGTCTATAATAGACCGGCAGAAATGAATATGAAGCTCATAGTTTAGGACCAGCTTGCTCTCAACTTCAGTACCATGTGAATATTTTGTCATTTGAAACGACAAAGCTGTTCCAGTGAACCGTTGTTGTTGTTTTTGTATTGTGATTTTTATATGATTTAAGCTGTGCAGTAGGCTGTGTCATCCATCGCAGAACATGGTGCTCCTATAATTTTATCATGCCCCTCACGTGTAGGAACAATGCCGCACCATTCATTTTTCTTAAGTTTAAACTCCAGCCTGCTCGAAGCCGGAGAAAATTGGGGTATCTCTCAGCATTAGCACACTAGCGCTGCCCCGAGGCTGTATCGCAAACTAAGGGCTCAACCGTACTCGTCTGGCTCTAGATTAATTACTGATGGATACAAATAGCAATTAGTGAGTCTTACAACATCCACTAGTTCTAGAAAGCTGCTGAAAATCATACTGCACCTTCCATTTAGGTATGATCTTTATATTATGAGCCACCTCCTTTGGCTGATCATAGCTCCAGAACGGAACCATGACTTCCCCGTTAGGTACCAGTGCGGCGGCCAATGCTGCTTTCCGGTATAATAAACATGCAGGATTAAATCCTAACACATCCCAATTTCATTCAAATCCACTTTAAAAGAAAAAGATGGGCTATTCGGAAGATCCGAAGGCTGATCTTCAAACATCGAAATGCTTAGATAGCAGTATATTCATCGTGATGACCAGAGCTTCAGTCGCTGATACAGCACTGGCACGGTTGACGGGTACTACAATACGCCGGAGAAGAAATGTCTGCTACCCTTTCGTTCTTATAGACTGCCAAATTTGATCTCTGTATATCAGCTTTGCCACAGGGCATGCACTCGGAAATGTTTGGATTTAATATTGACCTTATAAGCATTGATTGGGAATAGATATAACGCATTATAACTTGCATTCACATAGCAATGAATCCACGCTTGGTGCCATGATGAAGCCTCCGGCAGGCTAAGCTATTCAAGAAGACCCTTGCTATACCTGCTAATCGACTAATGCGTGCCTTGCTATCGACTAAATGCAATTTATATCCCTCACATCAACTCAATAAGTGCTATAAACAGTTTAAGCCACGAACACAGTTCCAAAGAAATGTCGCAATGGATGGGACAGGAACACAAAACGGCTGGCGGCTTCATCGCCCTGGGAAAGTGCAGATGCCTGAGCCGCTGCAGCTGCATTGGGGATAACCGCGTGCCGGTAGCCGAGGGCAGATTCCTCAAGGACCAGAGAGGATCTCGATGGATGTTTTTGGGCGGTGTTGACTAAAACGAAACGTTGAGACCTGTAGCAGCAGCGTGCCGGAGGACGATACTGAAAGAGAATGAGCGGCCGGCGGAGCGGGTATTTGTCAGGCTTGATAATACTGACCCGCCCACCAGCGAGCCTAAGCTCTGGCTAGCTGCTACTCTACCGGCTCGCCAGAGACGTCCTACTTTGGCAGCATGAACAGTTTCGTAGAAACTGCTATGGAAAATGAACGATAAAAACAGCAGCATAATGCCTACCGGTGCCTCCCCGAGACGGTTTTGCTAGCGATGGCCTCGGATTGGGAGCCCCAGCTGCGCGATCGGGTCTCTCTGGCTATCCAGAGGCGCCGGTAGCAACCCCAGCTGAAAGTTTGACTGGTAGGTGCTCCCGGGTGTTAAAATCTACGTAACTGACTTCACAGAGCTCTTCGACTGGGATAGAACGCCCATCACCGATCCTCCGCTCGCCATGAGCCTCAGTGACGAAGCCATGTACAGGATTCGCAGCGTCCCGCTGAAAGTTGGAACCTTTCATGGACAATAGAGAGGATGGTAGGCAATAGAGAGGATGGATGCCTCGGAAATACTCGGTCAGAGTCAGCGTCGCGGGTATGGCTGCGGCCGCCTCAGACATCGCCAGCAGCTGTCAGCCATGGTGTCGTGGGCTTCAGCGCACCAAGCGGCAGGATTTGGTTTCCTGCCCTAGCTGAAGCCTAGCTCATTGCCCTTTCCCTCCCATGCCATATGACCTCAGCTGTTGGTGCGTCCTTAAACCCCTAAAACTTCACTATGGCGCGTATTTGGGTGCCTTTGTTTCAAGGGCCATTCTCTCAAAAGACGACCTGAGTACTTACCAAGTTTTGCTGTCAGAAGCTTTGAAATATCCTAAGATCTGTTAATATTCTCTAGAAACTCTTCTAGAGGTCTTAATTGTATCATAAGCTCGCCAAAGCGCAAAAAGCTTAGTTCAGGATATTTCCGCTTGGCGGCGCTAGTTTTCCGATGTTAAAGGTATGGGGAAATACACTTTGGGTCGGAGCACGCTGGGGATTTCAGGTACGAAAAATATAACAATGCAGAATTGTTTCTGTATCTATAGGGCAAGATAAAATCATAGGGACAGTGTGTTCGGAGACAAAAAAACCCTTCCAATAACACAGCCTACTGTGCAATGCTACCTTGATTTAATCGCCTTAAATGTACTTTTTCAAGTACCTCTCTGTTTCTAGAAGGGTGTAGGTATTGGATTGTATTGTTTAGAAACATTTTAAGCACTATTTTAAGTGTCCTTCAGACACCTGCACAGGGTACTAGCATCAGTACCCAAAATGGAAGTACCCCAGGAGGCCTCATTTTTGGCACGGAACCAAACGGGGGTACTAATTGCAAAAGTACCCCCTTGGGTGTGACTGCAATAGGGTACTACGGAAAGTACAACCAGCTGTTACAAAAGAAGCGTAATCAAAGTACTTATATTTTCTGACGAGTACCACAAATATCCTAAAAACGTTCATAGTATACTGAATTAAGTATCCAGAGAGTACTCATTTTTGGCACGAGCAAAGTGTTCCGTGGAGTGTAAATTTTTATATGCGTGTATATTTCAAATTAACCTTCGCAAATCACATAGATCAGGTTGTCAGCAAGGCAAACGGGGCACAAGTTTCGGTGCTCTGTGCCTCTTCGGTTTGCGTTTACTGGGGAAACCAGGAGGGGGCGAATTTTGCCCCCCAGCGGGAGCGCGTGTTAACAAACACTGACCTCGTTCTGAGTCAGGTCATTAAGTGCATGTACATTCAAACGAGGTGGCCAGAGAGATATAACGACGCTGTCAAACCTTTTGTGGGAAAACAGACGGAACTGTATATGATCAAGAATGTTGTCATGTAGGGCACTAGGGTGTTTGTTCCTTCAGCGGCACGGAAACACATTCTAACAGAACTACACAGCTGTCACTTCGGAGTAGTAAAAATTAAGGCTTTGGCTAGGACAGCAGAATGGTGGCCGGTATTGATATATACATTGAAGTGCTGGCTACATCATGTTCTTTACGCATGACGAACAGTCCAAATCCTCCAAAGGATGATCTGCATCTGTGGCTGCGCCGCCACGGGCGTGGTCACGTTTGCACATTGATTTTGCTGGGTCCAAAAAAGAAACTTTTTCCTGGTTGTCAGTGATGCATACTCCAAAGGGATTGCGTTTGAATACATGACATTAATTGACGTCCCTGCCACCGTCACGAAGCGGATCGGGATCTTCTCTCGCTTTGGACTGCCCGATACCATTGTATCTGACAACGCCCCAACGTTTACCAGAGTCTGAATTTCAGCAATTTCTGAAGCGTAAAAGTATTGAGCAGACAACGATCGCTCCATATGTGCCGTTCTGAAATGCAGATTGGCAGAACGGGCAGTTAGGGAGCTGAAAGATCGCCTTGAGAAAATGCGGGAATTGCCGATGGAAGAGGCGATTGCTTAATGGCTGCTTTTATACAGAGTGACGCCGCATGCTTCTACCGGTGAATCACCGGAGGGATGCTGCTGATTGGATACCGGCCCGTCACCAGGTTCGATAGACTGAAGTCCAACATTAGTCAGCCGGCAAAGTCAGCCAGAACCAACACAAACAGGTGGATTACAGAAAAAAGAAGGATGTGAAAGCAAGTGCATATCTCCAAACAGGACAAAAAGTGTGGACTCTTCGTTTCAGCCGCGGAAGAGAAGCCGAGTGGTACCCTGCTGTAATGATTACTGATTCACATCCGCTATATATATATATATATATATATATATATATATATATATATATATATATATATATATATATACTGTGCACGGTTAAAATGTTCAATGGTCAGGTACACAAACGTCATTTAACACAATCGTACACGCAGAGAGCAGCTGAACCTGACACGGAGCGTGTAGGAAGACCGGAGGTGCCATCCGAGAGAATCCGGCAGCGACAGCTTATTCGCGACGGAGACTACGGCGACTCTGGAGAGGCTGCTGCCACGCAGCCAGGACCGCGGACCTCCGACGGTTCACCAGAGGAACACCTGGCGACGACTACTCAAACTACGAGTTCTCGCCTGCCCGCCGCCGGGCGACTGTCGGTCGCAGGTGGCGCCACGAGGTGGATGAGAGTGCGGGTCGTGCGTTGCATAGTGAAACAGTTGTGAACATAGTGAAACAGTGAAATATCATAGACCGGTGAAGAAGAGACTGAGAGTGAAACGTGCCAAGCTTGAACAGAGCGCCGACATCTAGCCAGGAGCCGGCGGCGAGTGGAAAGGTAAAATTCGGGAGATTAGTGCGAATGTCTTCGTAATTATATCAATTTACTGACATCTCGTCTTGTGAATTCTGATTTTTGTCTGAAAGGATCATGCCGTTTGATTAGTTTCGTACAGGGGCGTAGGAATGGTTTGAAAAGTGGGGGGGCCAACCTTAGAGGGGGCCCACCTCAAGGGGGCCCCAGTCCACGGGGCCCCATAATTATGAAAAAAATTAAGTTAGCTCGTTTGGTGTCAATAAGGCACGCATGCACACTAGGATGTCAATATATGGAAAATTGAGAAATTAAATTTTGCCCTATGATTTCGAGTTGTACCTATTACGATCTAATAAATAATAGAAAAACGCCAAAAAAATTTTCGTGTTTTTTCCATGGACCCTTTTCAAATACGAAATACATTGTTAAGCTCTTTTGGAGGATTTCAATCATTTTTTACCACGAGTGCGTTTTTTTATATTTACAGATCCTTTCCATCACATTTAAAAAATTAAAAACTGTTAAGAAAACTACAGACAATGCTTTGATGCCAAATAGCCTCACTTCGCTATGACTAATCAACTTGTATTTACTTATTTGATGACAAAAATGGGAAAATGTATTTAGTTTATTACGGATCCCTGCTTGCCATCATTAGAGATTGATTTGGGTAAAGGCTGATCACAATAAATACGCCTAGCTATATTTCGATGCCTAAAATGCAGAGTTCCATCATGACTGCAAGTGCAATGTAGGTACTTGATAGCCAGCTTTGTGATGCCGAGGATGTGTGGGCATGGTGTTATAGTGGTTAGTAACCTTGCTTTCCACGCAACCAACCCGGGTTTAAGGCACGGCAGGTTCCTTGTGCAAGGAACAATTTGACCCCCAAGAAACCCCTCCAACAGGGAAAGAGTTAGCGACGCCATATAACCCTGGCATCGAAAGACGTCGCGCCTTTCGATGGCTCAGGGACGACTGTTGCTCGGCATTTGGTGCGGGGTCCGTGTCCGATTCATGCTTTGTGTTGGGATTGATATGGGATGGAGTTTGATTGGGCCAGTTCTCGGGACTCATTTGGAAACACTCGGGTAGTAGGTGCCTTGGCTTTTTTTACGAAGCGCTCCTCCTCCAGAGGCTTGTAGGCAGCGTACTACCGAACTTGAACGCTGCCAGACAAGCTATCGGGCCCGTTTGGGGTTTCTTGTTCTATATTACAGTTGCTGATATTTTTATATTCGTTGCGGGGGTCCACCTAAAAAAGGGGGCAGTATCCCCTGACCCCCAGTTCCTATGCCTATACCGCCCAGGGGCCGCCAAATTATCTCGGAGGGCCAAGGTCCAGACCATGGCTCAGAAACCCAGGTCAGTCAGCTCAAGGGTCTAGACCAGTGCATTAGCCTCGGGACCAGCTTACAAGGGACCCTACATAAGCACAGGACCCCTAGAAACTCATCACAGGGGAGCCCCAGATTCGCACAGGGTGCCAGATTAGCTTAGGGGCCCGGTTCAGCTCGGAGGTCCCCAGGTCGACTTATGTAGGGTCTCAAAACAGCTCAAGGGGCTTGTTCAAGCTCAGGGATCCCAGCTTAGCTCAATAACTAGAACAGTTAAGGGGGCTCAGACCAGCTCAGGGCTCTTGTTCAGCACAGTCCAGCTCAGTTCAGGGGCCCAGATCGGCTGATATAGGGTCCCCTCTTATACCAGCTCAGGGGGCTCCATTCAAGCTCACGGCCCCCAGCTTAGCCCAGGGACCCTAGAAGAGTTCAGGGCCCCAGACCAGATCAGAGGCCCCAGTTAAGCACAGGGGTACCCAGATTAGCTCAGGGCTTAGGGGGGTCCCAGGGTGGCTGATATAGAGTCTCAGAACACAGTGGCGTAGCCAGGATTCGGCCCAGGAGGGGTCCGACTACCGTCGGGGCGCCCCAGGCCGGGGGCTCCCCTTAGTAACCGGGGCCCATCTCCTATATATTTTGTATGGTATTGTAACATTCACACATAGTAAATTTTGTTCTGCCTGTTTAAGCTTTTATTCTTATTTTGCTTATGGCTTGATTTTTTCGATCCGACCAAGTGTTGGTAAACTAAGGTCACCAAATATTAAGGATGGCCCATACCTTATATGGTAGCGTGGCTATAATAACAGCTTTGTGCCATATTTCGGGAAGTTCAATGTTTGATGCGCGCATGATGTTAAACCTTAGTCTACCTCAATTCACTCGGGTAATCAGACATGTTATTGGAGGTCAGTCGTTTTGAGTGCGAAGAAATGGTCTTCTACGGGAAATGATTAGCAATTATTTCCCGGTGTCGAATCCATGAACTCTTTAATCTGGAAATTTCCAAAGAAACGGAACAAAACGAATAAAAAAACAAGTGATAGAGTAGTGTGTCCCAAACGTTACATAGCCTCTATTCCTTCGGCAGATCCTGTTGAGATCCAGTTACTTTCTTACCCTTGCTATCTTGTAAACGAGCAAATTACCAAGACAAAAGGCGCCGAAGGTATCTATCGCCTTGGCTCACTCTGTTATTGTTATTTTTAACCTTTCATACCTAGTTTTCTTTTTGGGATTATGCTGATCAATTTCTGTTATTACCCTTGTTTGTCTGGTTTCCTACGAAAATATTTGAAAGTTGTTTATTTCGGAATATTTAGGAATGTAGTTATTGGTGTTAAGCTAATATATTAAAAATTGACTGAAGTGCCAAATTCCCTGTTTGATTTGCTCTTATGGTAAAATTAGATTAATTTTTGCCTTTCCTTCGATAATGGTGTCTGATCGACATGTTTCAATCAGAGCCGCATGACGAAATCCATGGAGCGAAGCGCATTGAGATTTCTCAAGAGGCTCTATTCTGGCCGCTTTACCGGTCTCGTCGTGGTCTGTCTGTCTGTCAGAGCCGCATGACGAAATCCATGGAGCGAAGCGCATTGAGATTTCTCAAGAGGCTCTATTCTGGCCGCTTTACCGGTCTCGTCGTGGTCTGTCTGTCTGTCTGTCAGAGCCGCATGACGAAATCCATGGAGCGAAGCGCATTGAGATTTCTCAAGCGGCTCTATTCTGGCCGCTCAGACGGGTCTCGTCGTGGTCTGTCAGAAGCCGGTGACGAACGAAGTAAGAAACGGCTTCTATTCTGACAGTTTTTCCGGTCTCGTCGTGTCTGTCAGAAGCCGGTGACGAACGAAGTAAGAAACGGCTTCTATTCTGACAGTTTTTCCGGTCTCGTCGTGTCTGTCTGTTGTTGTCTGTTCTGAGCGCTGGTATCAGAGACCTAAAACTTTTGTGGATAGAAGGCACTTCCAAATGAATAAGCACCACGGTTGTCAATTTTCAAAATTTTCAAAATTTTGCCCAGAATTTTGCATTATGTGATTTTTAACTTTTATTTTTCTATTTTTTGCTAATTCATCTACAGTCTTCAAACTTGCACCCTTTTACATCAGGGAAATTTGTAGATCACACAAAAAGTTTGAAAGAAAAAGTTATAAATTTAAGGCTCCAAATTAGCTTTTAAACTTGGCACCCTAAATTTGGCATAAAACTCATAGTCTAAACTACAGGCTCGAAATATCTGAAGCTACAGCAGTTCAGGTTCTGAGTCAAATACCAATTTAAAGGCCGGTTTGTGCAGTACTGCACAAACACAGAAACAAAACAAAAACGGAAATTTAAGGGTCCTTTTTGGCCCATTCTGCGAAGATCTGCATTTCCCAAAATATCAGTCAAACCCTTATATCTTCCGATCTAATTAAGATAAATTAGTTCCCATTTCAGATAATAAAAGAGAATAGCCTCCTTTATTATATATTTAGAGATAAAAACTTTCAGACTGAAACTTTTTATTTTAGAGGCAAAAATAAAATATAAGTTTTTAAAATTTTTATTCCCAGCCCCCTGGTTTCCAGACCGTGATAGCTACGGTATTGAACTTAACACGGCTGGATAGAAAACGTCGTTGCCGTCATTTTTCTCACTCATACCCCCCACTTATCTCTTACGGCTTCCGCGCTATCAGCCGTAAAATACATTTCAAGGTGGTAATTTTATCGGTTCATTTTTGCTTCACACCAGGATTTCGAATGGTTAATATAGATGGAAGTAGATGAAAGATGAAATTCGGCAAAAAGCTAGTTGAAAGACATATCTTGCCATCGCAACAGGTTGCATATCATAGCAACAACAGTGTACCTTTAATTAAATGTAATACACAATGCTAGTAAGTTTTCCGCTCGAAACCTCACCCCGCCGTTCGGCCGTAGCGTGGCTGCGGGCGGCGCACTGGTAGCTGCTATGCGAGACAGATACCATAGCTATGTACGCATGCTATAGACCAGCGCGAATGCCCGGTGGTGGCAGGGTAGTCTGTCTCGTTTTGGCGCCTCTACTCGTGCGGCGGGCGCGTTGTCTATTAGATATTCATATCAGTCGGACGGCCGGGTGGCGGCCGTGCGGTAGGGTCCCGCTCGCTGCTGCGACTTGCGACGAATAAAAAACAAAATGGTGGTCAGGAACTGGTTTGCTTGTTTGGTTTGTTGTGTTTTGTTGTTTCTTTATGTGTGTCCAAATCTTACTGTGTATGTGTGTGATAGGTCCGGTAAAAGTTATGTGTCTTATGAGAGAGATAAGAGAGGCCCCACCACTTAAGCCTTCGGGCTTTTGCGTCAATCTATTTGTTATACCTGTCATATTGTTTCCGTCCAATAAAAGTTTATCATCTGTCTATCTATCTACCCACTAGTTAATGCATCCTCTAACCATAGGTAGCACTGGCCAAAGGATCCATCGTTGCACACCATTTCTTTCCCAGCCGAATAAACCTCTTTGTGGTGATACCATGACACGTGACTCCTTGCACTCCCTGCTTAAATAAACTTAATAAGCAGTGGCGGATCCAGGCCATTAGTATGGGGGGTGGGGCTAAGGAGCTCGAGCATAGGCGGATCCAAGACATCAGTACCGGGGTGGGGCTAGTGAGTTTGAGCATAGGCGGATCCAGGACATCAGTACGGGGTGGGGCTAAGGAGCTCGAGCATAGGCGGATCCAGGACATCAGGAGCGGGTTGGAACTCGGGACCTCGAGCATAAGCGGATCCAGAACATCAATACGGGGGTGGGGCTAAGGAGCTCGAGCATAGGCGGATCCAGGACATCAGTAGGGGTGGGGCTAAGGAGCTCCAGCATAGGCGGATCCAGGACATAAGTATGGGTGTGGGGCTAAGGAGCTCGAGCAGAGGCGGATCCAGGACATCAGTACGGGGGTGGGGCTAAGGAGCTCGAGCAGAGGCGGATCCAGGACATCAGTACGGGGGTGGGGCTAAGGGGCTCGAGTATAGGCGGATCCAGTACATCAGTGCGGGGGTGGGGCTCCGGAGCTCGAGTAAAGGCGGATCCAGGACATCTGTAGGGGGTGGGGCAAAGGAGCTCCAGCATAGGCGGATCCAGGACATAAGTATGGGTGTGGGGCTAAGGAGCTCGAGCAGAGGCGGATCCAGGACATCAGTACGGGGGTGGGGCTAAGGAGCTCGAGCAGAGGCGGATCCAGGACATCAGTACGGGGGTGTGGCTAAGGAGCTCGAGCATAAGCGGATCCAGGACATCAGTACGGGGGTGGTGTTAAGGAGCTCGAGCATAAGCGGATTCAGCTCATCAGTACGGGGGTGGGGCTCGGGAGCTCGAGCATAGGCGAATCCAGGACATCAGTAGGGGGTGGGGGCTAAGGAGTTCAAGCATAGGCGGATCCAGGGCAGTACAGAGGTGGGGCTACGGAGTTCGAGCATAGGCGGATCCAGGACATCAGTAAGGGGGTGGGGTAAGGAGCTCGACCATAGGCGGATCCAGGACATCAGTAGGGGGTAGGGGCTAAGGAGTTCGGGTATAGGCGGATCCAGGACATCAGTACGGGGGTGGGGCTAAGGAGCTCGAGCATAGGCAGATCCAGGACATCAGTGCGGGGGTGGGGCTCCGGAACTCGAGTAAAGGCGGATCCAGGACATCAATACGGGGGTGGGGCTAAGGAGCTCGAGCAGAGGCGGATCCAGGACATCAGTACGGGGGTGGGGCTAAGGAGATCGAGCATAGGCGGATCCAGGACATCTGTACGGGGGTGGGGCTAAGGAGCTGGAGCATAGGCGGATCCAGGACATAAGTATGGGTGTGGGGCTAAGGAGCTCGAACAGAGGCGGATCCAGGACATCAGTACGGGGGTGGGGCTAAGGGGCTCGAGTAAAGGCGGATCAAGGACATCAGTACGGGGGTGGGGCTAAGGAGCTCGAGCATAAGCGGATCCAGGACATCAGCACGGGGGTAGGAGCTAAAGAGTTCGAGCATAGGCGGATCCAGGATATCAGTACGAGGGTGGGGCTAAGGAGCTCGAGCATAAGCGGAGCCAGGATATCAGTACGGGGGTAGAGGCTAAGGAGTTTGAGCATGGGCGGATCCAGCATATCGGTACGGGGATTGGGCTAAGGAGATCCAGCATAGGCGGATCCAGGACATCTGTACGGAGGTGAGGCTAAGGAGCTCGAGCATAGGCGGATCCAGGACATCAGTATGGGTGTCGGGCTAAGGAGCTCGAGCAGAGGCGGATCCAGGACATCAGTACGGGGCTGGGGTAAGAGGCTCGAGTATAAGCGGATCAAAGACATCAGTACGGGGGGTGGGGCTAAGGAGCTCGAGCATAAGCGGATCCAGGACATCAAGGGGCTAAAGAGTTAAAACAGGTAGGGGCTAAAGAGTTAAAACATAAGCGGATCCAGGACATCAGTACGGGGGTGGGGCTAAGGAGCTCGAGCATAAGCGGATTCAGGACATCAGTACGTGGGTGGGGCTCGGGAGCTCGAGCATAGGCGGATCCAGGACATCAGTAGGGGTAGTGGCTAAGGAGTTCAAGCATAGGCGGATCCAGGGCAGTATAGAGGTGGGGCTACGGAGTTCGAGCATAGGCAGATCCAGGACATATGTAAGGGGGTGGGCTAAGGAGCTGGAGCATAGGCGGATCCAGGACATCAGTTCGGTGGTGGGGCTGAGGTCTCGAGCTGGGGCATAATTCGGTAACAAATAGGCTGAATTGGGTGAAAATCTGCAGGTAAAGGTTAAATACCGTCGGAAAACCCATCATATTTTATATCGTATCTCCTTTCTTCTCGTCATGCCCAGTCTTTGCTTAACAAAACAAACATTATGCGTGTGTTTATTTCTTTGATGATATGAACAGAGGGCAGGCGTGGTGCAGTATGCAGAGACATGCTAATTTAGGAAAACATGGGCCTAGACAGGGGATTGAATGGAGCCATAATGAGAACACAAAACCTAAAACTCCAACATTGCGTTGTTATAAGTATCAAACTGCTGAAAAAACTCGCCTGTCAATCGAACTGTTTGGCTAACGTACATTGTCACCGGCTTCTCCTGCGCCAGAGCGGCACCTGCCGAGGCCGCAGGCCGAGGTCTGTCTGTTGTTGTCTGTTCTGAGCGCTGGTATCAGAGACATAAAACTTTTGTGGATAGAAGGCACTTCCAAATGAATAAGCACCACGGTTGTCAATTTACAAAATTTTCAAAATTTTGCCCAGAATTTTGCATTATGCGACTTTTAACTTTTATTTTTCTATTTTTTGCTAATTCATCTACAGTTTTCAAACTTGCACCCTTTTACATCAGGGAAATTTGTAGATCACACAAAAAGTTGGAAAGAAAAAGCTTTTAAATTTAGGGCTCTAAATTTGCTTTTAAACTTTGCACCCTAAATTTGGCATAAAACTCATGGTCTAAACTACAGGCTCGAAATATCTGAAGCTACAGCAGTTCAGGTTCTGAGTCAAATATCAACTTAAAGGCCGGTTTGTGCAGTACTGCACAAACACAGAAACAAAACAAAAACTGAAATTTAAGGGTCCTTTTTGGCCCATTCTGTGAAGGTCTGCATTTCCCAAAATATCATTCAAACCCTTATATCTTCCGATCTAATTGATAAAAATTAGTTCCCATTTCAGATAATAAAAGAGAATAGCCTCTTTTATTATATATTTAGAGATAAAAACTTTCGGACTGAAACTTTTTATTTTATAGGCAAAAATAAAATATAAGTTTTTAAAATTTTTATTCTCAGCCCCCTGGTTTCCAGACCATGATAGCTACGGTAATGAACTTAACACGGCTGGATAGAAAACTTCGTTGCCGTCATTTTTCTCACTCATACCCCCCACTTATCTCTTACGGCTTCCGCGCTATAAGCCGTAAAATACATTTCGAAGTGGTAATTTTATCAGTTCATTTTTGCTTCACACCGGGGTTTAGGGTGGTTAGAGTCATTGGAGGGAAATGAAATTTTGCATGCAGCTAGGTAAGAGACATATGTCGACATTCCATCTGCATAGATATCAATGAAACACCAAGTTACCTTTACAAACATGCCGTTTCTCCACGCATCGTTGTAGCAAATCACCACGCGTCACCCCTGCGTCCACACCGCGGCAACGCCGGCGATCGGCGCGGCTGTTTCTGTTTATTTATGGTCTGGTAAAAAAGTACCCAATACTACCCATAATGCATCACAAGTAATTAGAGTACCGTAAAAGTCCGAGTTTACAATAAGAGTATTATGTTTCTGTTTTTAGACCATGGGTGGATCCAGGGAATAACTAGGCTAGGTGCCCCCCACCCTTCTCCCCCCATCCCCCTCCTCCAACCCCCAATCGACCATCGGCGCCCTCTGAAATTGTAGACACGCCTCTCAAGTTCGATGACGCTCCCTGAAATGTCGCTTCCCATACGCGGATCCAGGATTGCCTATCGGGGGCGAGGTGGAAGGGGAAACTTCCTGGTGGGCGCTATCTACACCAGGGACGCCACTTTTGGCCGGAAAAACCTATCAGTAGACCCCGATACCTGCATCTCGGGGAAAACGACATTTCAGGGGGTGCCATCGAACTTTCTAGGGGTTTCCGGGACAATTTCAGGGGGCGCTAAGATTATATGGGGGGCACCTGTCCCCTTTCCCCCTTGGATCCGCCTATGTCGTTTCGGGGGGGCACGGAGGTGGGTCGTTACGGGTGTGGGGGGTAAGGAGCTCGAGCATAAGCGGATCCAGGACATCAGCATGGGGGTAGGGGCTAAAGAGTTCGAGCATAGGCGGACCCAGGACATCAGTACGAGGGTGGGGCTAGGGAGTTAGAGCATAGGCGGATCCAGGACATCGGTACGAGGGTCGGGCTAGGAAGTTAGAGCATAGGTGGATCCAGGACATCGGTACGAGGGTCGGGCTAGGGAGTTAGAGCATAGGCGGATCCAGGACATTAGTACGGGGATGGGGCTAAGCAGCTGAGCATTAGCGGATTCAGGACATCAGTACGGGGTGAGACTCGGGAGTTCCAGCATAGGCGGATCCCGGACATCAGTAGGGGGGTAGGGGCTACGGAGTTCGAGCATAGGCGGATCCAGGATATTAGTACGGGGATGGGGCTAAGGAGCTCGAGCATAGGCTGATCTAGGACATCAGTATGGGTGTGGGGCTAAGGAGCTCGAGCAGAGGCGGATCTAGGACATCAGTACGGCGGTGGGGCTAAAGGGCTTGAGTATAGGCGGATCAAGGACATCAGTACGGGGGTGAGGCTAAGGAGCTCGAGCATAAGCGGATCCAGGACATCAGCACGTGGGTAGGGGCTAAAGAGTTCGAGCATAGGCGGATCCAGGACATCAGTACGGGGGTGGGGCTAAGAAGCTCGAGTATAAGCAGATCAGCTGATCAGTACGGGGGTGGGGCTCGGGAGCTCGAGCATAGTCGGATCCAGGACATCAGTACGGTGGTGGGGCTCGGGCGTTCCAGCATAGGCGGATCCAGGACATTAGTAGGGTGGTAGGGGCTAAAGAGTTCGAGTATAGGCGAATCCAGGGCAGTACGGAGGTGGGGCTACGGAGTTCGAGCATAGGCAGATCCAGGACATCAGTTCGGGGGTGGGGCTAAGGAGCTCGAGCATAGGCGGATCCAGGACATCAGTGCAGGGGTGTGGCTCCGGAGCTCGAGTAAAGGCGGATCCAGGACATCAGTTCGGGGGTGGGGCTAAGGAGATCGAACATAGGTGGATCCAGGACATCTGTACGGGGGTGGGGCTAAAGTGCTGGAGCATAGGCGGATCCAGGACATCAGTATGGGTGTGGGGCTAAGGAGCTCGAGCATAAGCGGAGCCAGGATATCAGTGCGGGGTTAGAGGCTAAGGAGTTTGAGCATAGGCGGATCCAGCATATCGGTACGGGGATGGGGCTAAGGAGATCCAGCATAGGCGGATCCAGGACATCTGTACGGAGGTGGGGCTAAGGGCTCGAGCAAAGGCAGATCCAGGACATCAGTATGGATGTCGGGCTAAGGAGCTCGAGCAGAGGCGGATCCAGGACATCAGTACGGGGCTGGGGCTAAGGGGCTCGAGTATAGGCGGATCAAAGACACAGTACGGGGGTGGGGCTAAGGAGCTGGAGCATAAGCGGATCCAGGACATCAAGGGGCTAAAGAGTTAAAACAGGTAGAGGCTAAAGAGTTAAAACATAAGCGGATCCAGGAGATCAGTACGGGGGTGGGGCTAGGGAGCTCGAGCATAAGCGGATTCAGGACATCAGTACGTGGGTGGGGCTCGGGAGCTCGAGCATAGGCGGATCCAGGACATTAGTAGGGGTAGGGGCTAAGGAGTTCAAGCATAGGCGGATCCAGGGCAGTATAGAGGTGGGGCTACGGAGTTCGAGCATAGGCAGAGCCAGGATATATGTAAGGGGGTGGGGTAAGGAGCTCGAGCATAGGCGGATCCAGGACATCAGTTCGGTGGTGAGGCTGAGGTCTCGAGCTGGGGCATAACTCGGTAACAAATGGGCTGAATTGGGTGAAAATATGCAGGTATAGGTGAAATACCGTCGGAAAACCCATCATATTTTATATTGTATCTCCTTTCTTCTCGTCATGCCCAGTCTTTGCTTAACAAAAAAACATTATGCGTGTGTTTATTTCTTTGATAATATGAACAGAGGGCAAGCGTGGTGCAGTATGCAGACACATGCTAATTTCGGAAAACATGGGCCTAGACAGGGGATTGAATGGAGCCATAATGAGAACACAAAACCTAAAACTCCAACATTGCGTTGTTATAAGTATCAAACTGCTGAAAAAACTCGCCTGTCAATCGAACTGTTTGGCTAACGTACATTGTCACCGGCTTCTCCTGCGCCAGAGCGGCACCTGCCGAGGCCGCAGGCCGAGGTTGTTGTTGTTGTTGTTGTTGGCGTCTGTCAGTCCTGAGAATTGATGTCAGAGCTCTGGAATTTTGTAGGGTGATAGCCCTTCTGCTCCAGACACCCAAACTGAAGCCCTGAGTCGAAATCCAAAATAGATTTTGAGAAATTTTGGCTCAAACTTTTTCTGTTTTATATTTTTCTAATTTTTACTTCTTAACCTACGAACTTGAAACTTATGTCCTTTTCGAAAGATAAAAAGGGCCGGCTAGGGAAAACGAATTGAGCTGATCCGACAATATTTATTGCACGAAAACGCGGCATTTCTCACGCGAGCAAAAAACCTGCTAAAAGTTGATGGCCGACTTGTGCGCTCGAAATGTCAGAAGACAGGCCTCAGTTAGCTGAAAGGCAGTTACCTAGGGATAGCTAGGCAAATTTTGTAGTGCTTAGGCATAGTTTTGAGTGCAAAACGCAGAATTTTGACCTACTTTTTACAGTTCTTCCGGAAGACTGAATTTTGGTTCATTTCATTTCAACGTTAATATCTCACAATCTAATTGACCGATTTGAGTTTTCATTTCAAATAATGAAAGAATATTGCTTCTGCCTGATAATATTTGGAGATGGAAGTTGTGAATGTGAAATTCTTTGTTTTATAGGCATAAATAGAAATTGAGTCAAAAAACTTTTTATTTGCATCTTCCTGGTTCCAAGCTCATGTCACTCACAAACTCAGAACTGACATGGCTGAAGAGGAAAGTTACTTGCGGTCATTTCGCTCACTTATACTACCCACCTATCTCTAATGGCTTTCGAGTAATTAGTCCAAAATGTATTACAAGATGCTAAAGTTCTCGGACCACCTTTGCTTCTCACCATGGTTTGAAGTCCTTAAAATGGACGGAAGTGGAAGTAATTTGGCATGAAGCTAGCTTACGATCCTAGCTCGACGATACAACTAATTTCAGCCCAAAAGAATGTTTGGTTCGTCTTCTAGAAGCACCTTTATATCGTGCCTTTTCGGGACAAGCACAGCACCCGGCGCCAGCGGCCCGGCATATTCGGCGGAGTTGTACTAGCCAGTGACCTCCTGACGGGTCACAGCTGTTCAGCTAGTGGGAGGATGAGTAGTGTGGCACGGTGGTCTAGTGGTTAGAGGCCCTGTCTCTTGATCAGGTAGGTCCGGTTCGAATCCGATGGTGACCACTTACTCTTTATTGGTTATTTCAAAGAAAAGAATGATAAAACTGACTTGCAGGCTTATGAAGAGATACATTAAGAACGAAATATGGTTTGCTTTCGGCACATTGCCATGCGGCTCTCCTGCGCCAGTGGGGCGTTAGCCCAGGCCGCAGGCCGAGGTCTGTTGTTGTCTGTCCCGCCTGAGAATTGATGTCAGAGCTCTGGAATTTTGTAGGGTGATAGCCCTTCTGCTCCAGACACCCAAACTGAAGCCCCGAGTCAAAATCCAAAATAGTTTTTGAGAAATTTTGGCTCAAACTTTTTCTGTTTTATATTTTTCTAATTTTTACTTCTTAAGCTACGAACTTGAAATTTATGTCCTTTTCAAAGGATAACAAGGGCCAGCTAGGGGAAAAATTGAGCTGATCCGACAATATTTATTGCGTGAAAACGCGGCATTTCTCACGCGAGCAAAAAACCTACTTAAAGTTGATGGCCGACTTGGACGCTCGAAATATCAGAAGGCAAGCTCCAGTTAGCTGAAAGACAGTTACCTAGGGGTAGCTAGGTCAATTTTCTTGTGCTTAGGCATAGTATTGAGTGGAAAACGCAAAATTTTCACCTACTTTTTACAGTTCTTCCGGAAGACTAAATTTTGGTTCATTTCATTTCAACGTTAATATCTCACAATCTAATTGACCGATTTGAGTTTTCATTTCAAATAATTAAAGCACATTGCTTCCGCCTGATAATATTTGGAGATGGAAATTGTGAATGTGAAATTCTTTGTTTTATAGGCATAAATAGAAATTGAGTCAAAAAACTTTTTATTTGCATCTTCTTGGTTCCAAGCTCATGTCACTCACAAACTCAGAACTGACATGGCTGAATAGGAAAGTTACTTGCGGTCATTTCGCTCACTTATACTACCCACCTATCTCTAATGGCTTTCGAGTAATTAGTCCAAAATGTATTACAAGATGCTAAATTTCTCGGACCACCTTTGCTTCTCACCATGGTTTCAAGTCCTTAAAATGGATGGAAGTGGAAGAAATTTGGCATGAAGCTAGCTTAGGATCCTAGCCCGACGATACAAGTAATTTCAGCCCAAAAGAATGGTTGGTTCGTCTTCTAGAAGCACCTTCATATCGTGCCTTTTGGGACAAGCACAGCACCCGACGCCAGCGGCCCGGCATATTCGGCGGAGTTGTACCAGCCAGTGACCTCCTGACGGGTCACAGCTGTTCAGCTAGTGGGAGGGTGGGTAGTGTGGCACGGTGGTCTAGTGGTTAGAGGCCCTGTCTCTTGATCAGGTAGGTCCGGTTCGAATCCGGGGGTGACCACGTACTCTTTATTGGTTATTTCAAAGAAAAGAATGATAAAACTGACTTGCAGGCTTATGGAGAGATACATTAAGAACGAAATATGGTTTGCTTTCAGCACATTGTCATGCGGCTCTCCTGCACCGGTGGGGCGTTAGCCCAGGTCGCAGACCGGAGTTTGTATTTAGGGGTAAATACATTTTAGCAATAGGGGTAGATACATTTTTTCCGAGGCATATGATTTTGGAGATTTAAATTTGAGCTCTGGGGCCACCTAAGACCAACACTTGGCGGCACTCTCAAAGCTAATTTTCGGCCGCTCTCCCGATTAGATCTCAGGGGGTCTCTGTGACCGTTTCACGGCGTCACTTGATCAAAACTGGAGGCCCCTGAGATTCTCAGGGGCCCCTAAGATTAGTTATCGGCAGCTCCTCTGAGACTAATTATTGGGCCCCCCCAGATTTGCTCTGGAGGGGAGCTGAGACTAACTATCGTGGCCATCCAGATTAGCTCTTGGGGTCCCCTGAGGCTGTTTTTGGGGTGGGGGAGGGAGGCTGGGAATGACTTTCGATAGCCCTCTGAGACTTACTCTAGGGCGCCCCTGAGACAAACACGCCGGGGGGGGGTGGTGGAATCACCTCTGAAACTGAGTCTTTGGCGTTTATGAGACTGACTCTCAGAGGCCCCAGATTAGCTCTCGCGGGCCTAAGGCTAACTCGGGGCCCGTGAGACCAAAACTCGGGAGCACCTCTGGGAATTACTCTCAGAACCCTGAGATTAACTCTCGGATGTCCCTGCGACTAACAACCGGGAGCCCTCTAGCGCTGAGACTAACTTTTGGGTGTTCCCTGAGATTGACTCTCGGGGCCGCTTATACCAAAACTCGGGGTGTGGGGGGGGGGCACAGCCTGATGCTAAACCTCGAGAGTTCCCAAAATTACCCCTCTGGGGCCCTCTGAAACCAGCACTCTGCGGATCACATTAGACTAACTCTCGGACCCCCGGATTAACTCTCGGGGCCACCTGAAAATAAATATAGACCCCTGAGAGAGAAGCCCGTGAGACTATGAGAGCCCCCTGAGACCGACACTTGGGGTGCTCTGAGACTGACTCTTTGGGTTCTCTGAGACAGACTCTCAGGGGGACCCCTGAGACCGAATCTCGGGGTTCCCTAAGACAGACTCTTGGGGTCCCCTTGACCGACTCTTGGGTTTCTCTGAGACTGACTCTCAGGGGCCCCCTGAAATATACTTCTGCGGGGCCCTGAGAACCACTCTCTGGGAGCCCCTGAGACTAGCTCGGCCCCCTCCCCTGAGACAGACTCCCGGGGCCCCTGATACCGACTTTTGGGGCCCCCTGAGACCAACCCTCTGCGGCCCCCGAAATCTACTTTCGGGGGGCCTTGAGATCGACTCTCAGGGCGAGGGCTTTGAGGCCGAACCGGGACGCCCTGAGAACGAATCTTCAGGTGCCCCTGAGACTAACTCTGGGGGCCCCGTGATCAGAGAATCCTTTGTAGTGGTTCAGATTGGCCCAAGGGGGAGGGGCCTGCGGACGCCTAGGGTTCCTTGGCTACACCACTGCATCCACACTTTCGGGGGCCCTCAGAAATCACGATTTGGAGGCCCCTAAAATAATTGCTCCCTCCAGACCAATACTCCGGGGCCCCTTGATACTGATGCCGGGGGCTCCTAAGACCAAGCTCGGGGTCTCACTTAGATCAGGCTCAGGGACACCCTTAGGCCCATGTTCGCGCTTTTCTCAGGAGTAACTCGACACCGATGTTCCGGGGCTCTCAAGATCAATATTTTGAGCCCCCCCCCGAGAGTAGTGCTCGGTATTCTGGAGCCCTTCGATGTTGATGCTCGGGGGTCCTGAACCCAGGTCTGGGGGCCCCTGAGACCAAACTCTAGGTCTCATGAGGCCAATGCTCGTGCCCCACTCATGAGTCCCTCGATTTCAATAGTCGGGGGCACCCAGAGAGGGGCCCTGAACCCCTGAGACCAAGCTCGGGGGCCCCTGAGTCCAAGCTCGAGGGGACCCTGAGACCAAGCTCGGTTGTCCCCTGAGACCAAGCTCGGGGCCTCTGAGACCAAGCTCAGGGCCCCCGAGATCAATGTTCGGTATTCCAGAGCCCTCGATATCGATGATCAGGGGCCCCCTGAGACCAAGCTCGGAAGGCCCGTGAGACCAAGCTCGGGGTTACTGAGACCAAGCTCAGGGGTTATCTGAGACCAAGCTCGGAGGGCTCCCTGACACCAAGCTCGGGGGCCCCTGAGACCAAGCTTGTGGGCCCTGATACCAAACTCCGAAGGGCCCCCTGAGACCAAGCTCGGGAGCTTCCTGAGACCAGCCTCGGAGGGCCCCCAGATACTAAGCTCGGGGCCCCTGAGACCAAGCTCGGGGGCACTGAGACCAAGCTCGGGACCCCTGAGACCAAAATCGAAAGGCCCGTGAGACCATCATCATCATCATCATAATTGGTGGTTTAGGGCGCGCCGACTACAAAGGTCATGTGGCGCCCATAACACTAAATAATATATATACAAAAGAG
Source organism: Lepas anatifera (assembly GCA_034440635.1). Lineage (NCBI taxonomy): Eukaryota > Metazoa > Arthropoda > Thecostraca > Lepadidae > Lepas > Lepas anatifera. The sequence continues at coordinate 1,709,697 of JAOTON010000870.1, forward strand.
TGTCAACATCTCACAGGGCTAGAGGTGAGTCAAAGGTAAAAAAAAAAAATGTAATTAAAAATAGAGAACCACAGTTTCAAATCACACCCTAGGTCGGCGAGTAAATAACATTAAAATCGACGCTCCTTAGATACGATATAATACTTGATAACTCAACGGTCGGAAACTCTCCCAGAAGAGACTCCAAGGAGGGTGACCCTCCCAAGTGCCTAACCCGTTCAATCTCATAATCGCAGCAGTCAACAAGAACATGCTTTACACTCAGTGAGTCATCACAGCGCGGACAGAGCGGCGGATCCTCTCTAGTCAAGCGGAAAGAGTGCGTAGCGTGGGTGTGGCCAATGCGCAACCTCGACAAAACAACTTCCTCTTTCCTGGATCTAGCACTGCTAGAAGGCCATTTCCCTAGTTTGGGTTTCACACTTCTCAACTTTGCTCCCCTGGGATCCTCGTCCCATCGCCGCTGCCAGCTACTCATTACAAGCTTCTTAACAGGAGCATACAGGTCAAAGAATGGAATATGAAGGCCAGGGGGAACACCACGTTCTACTGCAGCCTTTGCAGCTGAATCGGCCCGTTCATTGCCGCTGATGCCACAATGGCTTGGGATCCACACAATCTCGACATTTTTCCCCTTTTCCTTTAGACCGTGCAGCTTCTGTCTAATGAGGACCAAGAGAAATGATGACGATGCGTTATAAAAATAAAAAGACTTCAAAGCCTGTAGAGAGGACAGTGAATCAGTAAAAACGACAAACTGTCTCGCCCTCGACCTAGACACCTGTTCCAAACAACGAAAGATCGCAAACAGCTCAGAGGTAAAAACAGATGCCTCGCACGGCAAGCTAAAACCTCTCTCGACACCTTCACCAACAAATGCACAACCCGTGCCACTGTCACTTTTCGAGCCGTCGGTGTAAAAGCGAACGTGATTTTCAAAAGATTCAGAGCAAAAATCCATAAATAGCTGGCGCATCGCTTCAGGAGGCATATGCTTGCATTGTTCAAGTAAGTATGTATTTGTGTTCACTTCCGACACAATCCACGGTTCAACAGAAGATACGTCATAAGATTCAACAAGGTCTGTATCAATACCAGCCTCTGTCAGCCAAGCCCGGACCCTTACCCCCGGATGGCGGGCTGAAGCACGCGAGCCATTATCGATTCGACGGAGGTGGGCGTCACTAAAAAAGGTTTGATATGTGGGGTGTTGTGCTGACTGTTTAATTTTTATTGCATAACGCATAGCGATCATTCTTCGGCGGGTTTCAAGCGGCATTTCATCAGCGTCGACCAGCATACTGATTACTGGAGATGTACGAAACGCCCCAGTAATTATTCTTATCGCTTGGTGGTGAACAACATCGAGCATCTGTTTGGCGGACTGAGAAGCAGCTTCATAGACAACACACCCGTATTCAATCTTGGAGCGGACGAGCGCCCTATATAACATGATTAGCATTTTTCTGTCAGCGCCATACCTCATTTTCGTCAACACCTTGAAAATATTCAATGAATCAAAACACTTCTTACGCAGTTCTTTTATATGCGGTACATATGTCAGCTTTTTGTCCAGCGTTATTCCAAGGAATCTGGTTTCACCTACAACTTCAATCTGATTACCGTAGATAAAGAGTGTCGGGTCTTCACAATCGCTGCGTCTGTTACAAAAATGCATACATTTGGTTTTGGTACTTGAGAAATTCAGACCATTGCGTGTGCTCCACTGCTGCAGGCGGTCAAGGCCAAGTTGAAGCCGCCTCTGCACAGCAGCGGTAGTGGACCCCGTCACCCACATCGCAAAATCATCAACGAAAAGTGCGTGCTTTATACCTGTTGGAAGATCGTTTGCGATATCATTGATCATGACTGCGAAGAGGGCTATGGAGCTCACAGAACCTTGCGCTATGCCGTTCCGTTGTTCATACCGGTTCGACAAAGAAGAGTTTACACGAAACCGAAAATATCTATTTTTCAAAAAGTTTGAAACAAACCAACCCATGTGTCCTCGAACGCCAAGTCCGAAAAGCTTCTGTAGAATACCATGCCTCCATGTACAATCGTAGGCACGCTCCACATCAAAGAACACAGCGATAGTGTGGGCCTTCCGTAAAAACCCCTCCCGCACAGAAGCATCGAGTCGCACAAGGTGGTCGACTGTGGAGCGGCCCTGGCGGAAACCACACTGACTAGTACAAAGCAGCTGATTTGACTCCAAGTACCACACCAGACGCGTGTTTACCATTTTTTCGAACAATTTGCCTACACACGAAGTTAACGAGATTGGACGGAAGTCGTTAGGGGACAGGCCAGACTTGCCAGGCTTCAGAATAGGTATAATATGTGCTTCACGCCATTGGTCCGGAAAATCATTATTTCTCCACATATTATTAAACATATTCAACAGGGATACAAGAGATGAGTCTGGTAAGTGAGAGAGCATGGTGTTTGAAATGTTGTCCGGGCCGGGTGACACCGGTCTGACCTTAGAAAGAGCAGCTCTGAGTTCGGGCATAGAAAAAGGCTCATTATACGTGGCAGTATTGCTTTGGCCAAAGTCGACGGGCTTTCGTTCGGCCACCTCTCTTGTTCGTGAGAAAGTTGTGTTTTCCATAGTGCCATTACAGCGCTCAAAAAATGATTTCGCCATACACTCGGCCACCTCCTGGGGCCCTGTTATTTTAGTCCCGTTCACATCCAGCACTGGTGCGGTCGGAGGACAGCTCTTCCCCTGCACACTCCTAATACGCATCCACACTTGTGTCGAAGGCGTAAAACGATTGACACAGCATATATAAGACACCCACCACCTCCTCTTTGCATCAAGGACCACGCGACGTGCAAATGCTCGCGCGCGTTTAAAATTTACGTGATTCGCCGCCGTGGAACTTCTATTAAATACACGAAAAGCCCGTTTCCTTTTTAAAATCGCGGTTTTACATTCGTGGGACCACCAAGGCACTGGGACGTGCTTTGGCTGACCACGTGTCGTAGGTATAAACTGTTTCGCGGCAGTGAGGATCATCTTATTAAAATTTGCAATAGCTTGGGTAGCCGAGGCCTCCGGGGAGGCTCCACCATGCCGCACGCAGCCCCAAAGCCCGCCCAATCCGCACGCCCGTGATTCCACCGGTTCCGGCGAGGTCCCGCCACGTGCGGACCGGCCGGGGATAAAAGGATGGGGAAATGGTCGCTTCCGTGGGGATCGTCAAGGGTGTTCCATTGGAACTGGGTGAAAAGAGATGGAGAGCAAACTGAAAGATCAATAGATGAAAGGGATCCAGAAGGCAGAGTAATGTGGGTGGAGTGACATGAGTTGAGGAGACAGAGGGAGTTAAGGTGGAGGAAGCGCTCAGCCGTGCGACCTCTGGGGCACGCGCGGCCGGTAGGTCCCCCCCAAGCTGGGTTATGAGCGTTGAAATCCCCAAGTAAAAGAAAGGGAGTAGGCAATTGGTCGACTAAGTAATTAAGATCGTTTAAATTTATATTGCCACCCGGTGGGAGATAAAGTGAACAAACTGTCAATTTAGTAAAACCAAGGTCTACCCGGGCAGCTACCGCCTGCAGCACAGTAATTAAAGGAACATGGTAGCAAGGAGTTGCATGGTGCACCGCAACCATAACCCCTCCGTATGCTATCGTATTACTAAAAATATCTTTTCTAAAACTCTGATAATTTCGAATATTAAAAGCAGCTCCAGGAGACAACTTTGTCTCCTGGAGGCATAGAACGGAAGGGGTGTGATCAGATAAAATCTGCTGCAGGTCAATAAAATTCGCACGAAGGCCTCGACAGTTCCACTGTAAAAAGGTCATTTAAGATAAGGAAACGGGCTTATTAAAAAAAAAAGGACAACTTGAACTAACAGGTCACTGACCTTAACCCTTCCACGGGGGTCCGGAACCCCCGTATGCGCCTCTGGATGGTCCCACGTTGGAACCGCCGAGCCTGTTGCGGACCGGTCCGCGGCCTCGTCCGCTTTCGGTTGAGTTACCGCGGGCACGTGAGGTCTGGGGCTGACCCAGAGGGCTCCCGGCTGGTCGCTTCGTCGGAGACCTACTCCGCGGCACGTCCTCAAAATTTTTGCGCATTGCTGCGACAGTAGACGATGAGTTCTGGGTGGGAGGTTGTGTGTGCATTGTCTCAACACCCAGTTTGTGGGGCGGCTGCAGCGCTGAGTCGGCGCCACCGTCAGGTGGGATGACAGGGGACCGCGGGCGACGGCCCCCGCGGGAGAGGCTCTGCCCCCTCGTCCAACCACCACCCACCCCTCTGAATCCGGCGGGGGTCCGCCGGGAGATGCACCAGGCACTGGTGCAGAGTCACCAGCGCCAGGAGCCGGCCGGTGCCTAGGGTCGGGGACAGACCCCCTTCCCTCCCCTTCGACTGGGGCCGAAGGAGGAGAGGTAGAAGCGGAGGCGACGATCCGCTCCCCGCCCCCCACTGAGGGGGCGCGCGGAGGAGGTGCCGCCGTCGGCTCCGGAGCCGGGGCGGCGGGCTGGCGTGAAAACACCAGCCCCATCCTCCCTGCCAGGCGGACGAAGTCCGCCACGGTTAGGGAGCGGATGACCTCCTCCGCGGTCATCCTTGGGGGCCCGCTACCCCCGCAGCCACTGTCTGGGCATAACCCTTTTTGGGATGGGAGGCTTCATAGCATTCCCGAGCCTCACGGAAGCTGATTTGTTTTGTTGTCTTAATGGTTATTATTTCTTTTTCACGGATAAACTCCGGACATAAACGGTCAGTTACCTCGTGGCAGCCATTACAATTTGCACATTTCAATGCTTGAGCGTCGCAGTCAGTGGTACTATGGATGTCTGATGCGCACTTTCCACACACCCGCTTGCCCTTGCAGGTGCGGGCAGTATGACCATACTTCTGGCACAAGAAGCACCGCATAGGTGACGGCACATAAGGCCTGACGCCAACCCGCGAGTAGCCCACATAGATATGATCAGGCAGTTCTGTCGTGTCAAAAGTTAAAATGACCGTATCAGTATCCAACATCACCTCTCCGCTCCTCCTCCGAATCCTCCGAACCTCCACCACTCCAACTTCCTCTAAGCCTTCAAAGATCTCATCCTCCGAAAGTCCTCTAAGCTCTTGGCTACTGACTACTCCTTTCCTAAAGTTCTTCGTCCGATGGGCCTCTACCGAAATGGCGATTTTGTACGTCTTTTTGAAACCAGATTCCTTCCTTGTGAACTTAAGCTCCGACACTGACAGTGCTCGCTCGGCGTCCTCTGTCTTTGCAAATTCGACCTCTAATGCTCCATCGCGTAACTTCTCGCACCTAACAACCCTTCCAAGGTGGTCTAGGGCCTCCGTACGCTTGAAAGGCGACAAGGCCGCCAGAGAGGAGTCCAGTCCCCGCATTACCAAAACACGAGGACATGAGGGCTGAATGATCGGTTTTTGCGAACCAGGTGTCAGTGTTCGCTCGGTCCCTTCCCCTCTAGGGGCTGGGAGGTGTCTTCCTCCTGTGGAGGGTAAGGAACGGGATTTATGGGGTTTGTGGTGTCCATGGGAGTATGATTGATTTCAGCCAGCCACGTGCGCCCCCTTCCGACGAGGGTGCTACGAGGCGAGACGACGCACGGGCTGGCTATACGGGGGAGACGCCGCCGTTACAGAGGGAGGAGAGAGACTCACCAAACCCCCCTGCCCCGACGACGGTCCCCCCTTGCACCTAGCCTAGACGACCCCGGGCGGGGCCCGACACCCCACCCTCCCCGGGTGAAGTTGGGACCTCACCCAAGGAGGGAGGGGCAGCCGAGCCCCACCAAAGGCCGACAGACTTTTACAATGCTGCTACTCTTGTCGATGCCCTCAAGAGTTCCCCGCCCTTGCGGAAATCCAGACCAAAGTAGAGTGTTGCTAGAGGACGACGAACGAACACAGCGCCTCCCTCAGCTCAGCTACCAGGACTCCTTCATCCCGCGGTACGGGTCGGTGCGCAGCTCACCTTAAAAAGACAGGCGCCCTCGCACGGCCTCATCGGAGCAAGCGACTACCACCTGCTCGTCACAACTGATTCCCGGCTGGTCCGAGAGAAGCGAGCCCCCGGCCCGCAGGGCCGGCGAATAGAGGGATCCAATCGCCAGTCACACGAGCCGGAGGCCCACATACACCCAGACCATCCAGGAATCATGGGCACGTGCAAGGACGCCCATGATACTGGGATAATGTGGGTAACTGGGAAGTTATGAGTTGGAAAAGGAGGAGGGTCGGTCTGCGCTGTCCAGCCCAGACGCGCGCCGCACGCGACCGAGGTGTCCACACTCAAGACGAGCCAGAGTGCACACACCCCCGCCACCCGCGGAGACACGCCGGGCCAGACAACGCAGACAGTGGGCAGGAGAGGTGTTTAGGAGTGGACAGAAAGGATACGGGTGGAAAGACATGGAGAGATAAGGAAATAGGGAAAGAAGAGGAAAAGGAACAAGGAGTTGGTGGGATTTGAATTTAGGAAGGCCAAGAAAGGATGAGGATGGCAGTTTCGATTTGGCCTCTCGCCCGAAGACGGGGGCGAAACCCATCCTGCCAACTGGGGTCGCGGGTGTCGTCACATCCCGTGCCCAATTATCCATGTGCCGGGCCAGTCAGCAGGTGCCAACAAGTCCAGCAGATAAAAATCGGTCCCCTGCGGGGAAAACAGGTGCCCCTGAGACTAACTCTGGGGGCCCCGTGATCAGAGAATCCTTTGTAGTGGTTCAGATTGGCCCAAGGGGGAGGGGCCTGCGGACGCCTAGGGTTCCTTGGCTACACCACTGCATCCACACTTTCGGGGGCCCTCAGAAATCACGATTTGGAGGCCCCTAAAATAATTGCTCCCTCCAGACCAATACTCCGGGGCCCCTTGATACTGATGCCGGGGGCTCCTAAGACCAAGCTCGGGGTCCCACTTAGATCAGGCTCAGGGACACCCTTAGGCCCATGTTCGCGCTTTTCTCAGGAGTAACTCGACACCGATGTTCCGGGGCTCTCAAGATCAATATTTTGAGCCCCCCCCCGAGAGTAGTGCTCGGTATTCTGGAGCCCTTCGATGTTGATGCTCGGGGTCCTGAACCCAGGTCTGGGGGCCCCTGAGACCAAACTCTAGGTCTCATGAGGCCAATGCTCGTGCCCCACTCATGAGTCCCTCGATTTCAATAGTCGGGGGGCACCCAGAGAGGGGCCCTGAACCCCTGAGACCAAGCTCGGGGGCCCCTGAGTCCAAGCTCGAGGGGACCCTGAGACCAAGCTCGGTTGTCCCCTGAGACCAAGCTCGGGGCCTCTGAGACCAAGCTCAGGGCCCCCGAGATCAATGTTCGGTATTCCAGAGCCCTCGATATCGATGATCAGGGGCCCCCTGAGACCAAGCTCGGAAGGCCCGTGAGACCAAGCTCGGGGTTACTGAGACCAAGCTCAGGGGTTATCTGAGACCAAGCTCGGAGGGCTCCCTGACACCAAGCTCGGGGGCCCCTGAGACCAAGCTTGTGGGCCCTGATACCAAACTCGAAGGGCCCCCTGAGACCAAGCTCGGGAGCTTCCTGAGACCAGCCTCGGAGGGCCCCCAGATACTAAGCTCGGGGGCACTGAGACCAAGCTCGGGACCCCTGAGACCAAAATCGAAAGGCCCGTGAGACCAAGATCGAAAGGTCCGTGAGACTGAGCTCGGGGGAGGGGCCCTGAGACCAAGCTCGGGGGCCCTGAGGCCAAGCTCGGGACCCCCTGAGAGTGAGCACAGGGGTCCCCCAAGATCAATACATCAATACATAAATGTATTCGGTACTCTGGAGCCCTCGATACCGATTATCGGGGGCCTCCTGAGACCAAGCTTGGAAGGGCCCCTCCGAGACCAAGCTTAGGGGCCCCCGAGACGAATGTTCGTGTTTTTAATGCATAAGGCCAGCCTAAGGGGGTCCACGGACACCAGGGACCCCCTCCCCTGGCTACGCCACTGTTGAACATCTCAAGGGGCCCATTTAAGCTCACGGCTGCTAGGTCAGTGGCTGTAAAGCCTCATAGGGGTCACAGACCATCTCATGGGCCCTGAGTTCAACACAGAGGCCTATATTAGCTTTGATGACCAGATAAGCTTTAGGGCCCGGATCATCCAGGGGCCCCTTGTCGGCATATATGGAGTTTCAGAACAGTTCAGGGTTCCAATTAAAGCTTATAACCCAATTTCAGGGCAGGGGCCCTATTACTGTGCGGGGGCCTCAGATAAGTTGAGGGTCTTCTGTGCACCACAGGTTATCCAGATTAGCTCAAGGTACAATATTAACTTTACGGTCCCAGCTCAGCTCAGGGGCCCCCCAGGTCGGTGGCATCCTAGAACAGTTCATGCTGCCCATACCATCTCAGGGGCGCTCAGTTCAGCTCAAGGGGTCCAGATTAGCTCGTATTGCATCAGAGGTCAGTTCAGGGGCCCCGAGAAGCTCTGGAGACCTTAAAATCGACTCATAGGACCTCAACTTAGTTTAGGGGCACAGGTAAGTTTAACGGGGTTCAGGGGCAAGCTATCGGGCCAGTTTGAGTTTCTTTCTTGATATTACAGTTGTTGATATTCTTATCTCCGTTGCGGGGGTCCCATCACAGAAAAGTGGGGGGCCAGTGGCCCCCTGGCCCCCCCCCCGGTTCCTACGCCTATGGTTTCGTAAACGTGCAGCATGTAGTTATCACTTCTCTTGTTTGCCTGTTTAACTCTGGTGGTACTCGTGAGTTCATGTGGAGAGAACGTTGGTGTTTCAGTCAGTCTGATTTAAGTGTGAGGGTGTAATTTATCAGGTACTCTGACCGTGTAGTTCTCTGATTGAGTGGTTGGCGAATGGCCTGCTGTGATTGGTTGGGTGGTGGTCCCACTGCCCCGTGTTGTGAGTTTTACCCGGGATGTTTGTGCTGACCTCTCGGGTCATTATGGTTTTGAGCGGCACAAGTGGAAGGTCAATACAGGGATGCAGCTGAAACATAACACCTCCAATGTGCGTTTTCCCCCAGGTGGTGACCTCTGTGACCTGTTACTTAATCTGAGTTACAAAAAATCATACACCACTGGTTAGCTTATATCTTAGGTTCACACAGTGAAAAATTGAAAATAAGACTTTCCAAAAAATGTTAATCCAAATAATATTTTCTTATACGGCCCATTGTGTGTTCTATCCAGTGATGTCCATTTTGGTTAATTTTGATCAGCCACTTTTAAGATCCAAAATCATGTTTGCGACAATATTTGCATTGACCTCGAAACTTTGATGATCTCTATCCGGTAACCTTTTGGCCTTGGGATCTGAAAATGGGCCCGAATTTAGAGAAAGTTATAATGCTTACCACTTACTCCACATTACAACTGATTTGAAAAGTGAAACTGACTTGAGACTCCAAGAAGTAATTGAAAAACATCAAAATATTATCCAAACAAGAACGTTGAAGAAACTCTCCAACTTATACAAAGGTACTCTAGCCCTTGCTCAGCACACTTCTGGTTTCATTAATTTGTCAAGTGTTTCGCTTACAGAACAACAGGAAGAATTTCTCAACTTAGGTATAAACTGTCATTTTTATCCAAAGTATGACCCTATTAAGAAGAAAACAGAGATTGCTACACTGTTTGAAGACCTTTGTAAACTAAAGGAACAAGGTAAAATCACACTTAACCCGGACATCCAAGTTCAGCTACAGGCCGAGGCAACCAGACGCAGGCACCGTGTGAAGACTGGAGTCCTTACGCCTGCTTTACGAGACGCCGCCCGAGAGCTTAAAGGGAGTGTCCCACTTTTATCATGGGTTTTGAACTGAGATAACAGTTTTTTAGAGCGTGTTCAGAAACCACTATTGTCATATTTAATTTCACCGAAAGCTCTCGATATAAAATTGCCGCCACCTTGAAAGTTCAAAGTAAACGGGCTTATTGGCTTATTTGAAGCCCTGAAGGAATATCTTCCATATGGTAATAGTAATCTGATTGGTCCTAATTCCTGAGCCTCACCTTCTCGCTGAAAATACCATGCTATCGAGTAAACCAGCATGCAACTGCCTGTGGACCGAAAGCCTCGGACAAGTTAGCGTCCAGTCAATGTGCATTTGGACTAAATTGCGCCCAATGGCTGCAACATACATCACATTGTTCCTCCCCGGACTTTTCAGAGCTATAATCAATTTTTTTTGTCAAAATCGAACACTGAAATTGTTTGTTTACATCAGAAATGTGCATTATCGTTCGACCACTCATTAAAAACGGCTGCCGCCACGACATCCGACGTTAAGTTTTTGCACCAGTACTTCTTGTACTGCACACCAATTGTGTCATGCGGAAACGCTGTGAATGGGCTTTTACAGCGAGTCTAAGATCAAGATTTGGGATTTTACTGATTATTAAAACTGTCATTTTGATGACGTCACCTATTGTTAGAAAAGAGGAGATATTTCGGTTTTAAGCCTATGGAAGTGGGAAAAAATGTTATTTTCTGATTTTCAGACCTCTCTTGTTCTTAAACTGTTCTTTGTAGAATTTCGAAAAAGTGGTCCATTCCCTTTAAGTCCAACGATAAAATAGTGGTAAGAAGGGCAGACAAAAGTAGTGTTTTCATTGTCCTTGACGCACCTGTTTATTTCAATAAGATTCACTCAATCCTAGGGGACTCCACTAAGTTTAAGCGTATCGGGAGGGACCCAACTGCTTAATTAAAAAGCCGTCTTAACAAGCTCATTGATGCTGCTAATGCTGAGGTAGATGGGGTCCACTTTCAAAGAGTGACTGAGGAATTCGGACCACGTCATTTGTATGGTAATGTTAAAACACATAAGGAAGGACAACATCTACGACCGACAATCTCGCAAATTCCCACTCCAAATTATGCCGTTTCTAGGAAGTTAAACCAGTTAATCTCACCATGCATTCCAGTAACACACACTTTAAAATCTTCCGAGGAACTTGTTAACATTCTAAAAGCGAATAAACCTAAGGGAATTTTGGCGTCTGTAGATGTTTTCAGTTTATTCACGAATGTACCAATAGAAGAAACCATCCAGATAATACTCAAATATGTCTATGAACATCAAGAACTTCCACCAACCCAGCTTCCAAAAAGTGTTCTGGCAGACTTACTTCGGTTATGCACCAAAGAGGCCCCGTTCAGATGCTCTGAGGGTAAGTTATTCGATCAAGTCGATGGGTGGCTATGGGGTCCCCCTTGGGAGTGCTTTTCGCGCAGGCGTATATGAGCCATGTTGAAAGTAAAGCATTAGCAGTGAACGGTGTTAGAGTAAACCGGTATCTTCGTTATGTAGACGACATCTGGATAGATGTGAACAATAATGATGACTTGGAAAATTTGAGAAAGGCACTTACTGACAACTCGTGTCTTAACTTCACCACAGAGCTGAATGTGAACAATAGGCTACCCTTTCTAGACGCTATGATAGATGGAAATGGTGAAACATTCGTAACTGACGTGTACCGTAAACCGACAGACGGAGGCCGATGCATGAATGGGGCCGGGGATTACACTGATAGCTACAAGAGGGGTGTGATTAGAGCTTATGTTCGCAGAGCACTCAAGAACTGCTCAACCTGCCTACTGTTGCACCGTGAATTAGGCAGGGTTAGGCAAATTCTTGTCAAGAATGGCTATAGCAACCGAATGTTCGATTCGGGCGTGAAAAGTATGGTTAACCATAGAGAAGAGAAGTCCACCGCTCCTGAAACTATTGACCTGCACTATAGAAACTCACTCACACCAGCCTGGAAACAAGACGAGAAAGCCATCAAAGACATGGTACACAAAAACACAACAACAGATTCCAGCAACAAACTCAAGCTAAAAATCTACTAGAAAAGTCCCAAAACATTTGATCTGGCTACGAGCAACAACATCTCCAAGAAATCCTCACCACTTAAGCAGACCAATGTAGTGTATCAGTTCCAATGTAAAACCGGGGACTGCGCAACCCGTAAGATATGCTACATTGGTCTCACCACCACAATACTAAGCAGACGCCTCACGATGCACCTTCAAGAAGGATCCCCAAGCGGCATACGAAAGAACACCATGACACAGACATCGCACGAAAAATGCTAACAGAAAACACAACAGTTCTCACACAGTGCAACAATCATCGCAGACTGCAAACACTAGAAACACTATTCATTAGGCACACATTGCCTGTAATCAACATTCATACCACACAGCTCACACAGCTCCCGCTCTGCGATAGAAGTATCCTGTTTTAGCGTGCTTACTTGAAGTTTAAAGTCAACAGAAAAACAACTAACATGGAGGATTGGGTTCACTACTTGTTTGCACATAACCAAAAACCAAAACAGGTATAGTCATAGGATTCTTTTTGAGAGCCTTTAGAATTTGCAGCATAGAGTTCCTCAACGAAGAAATAGGTCATATGTCAGACTTTTTGAAAGGTTAGGATATCCGAAGGCTCTGCTCATTACATGCAAAAATAAGGCTAAACAGATAAGAAAGAAGTCAAATACTAAGTATATAAAAGGAATATCAGAGAGTAATCACTGTTCCTCAATCTTCACAAACGGAAGCTTTGAATAACCCTTGCCCCGGTGGCGGATACGACCCACCTTCGCCCTGGTGGGGGGCTAAAAAAGACCCCCACGATCTCAAAAACTAAGAGAGCTAGAAAAAAGCGCAAAACGGCAATCGAAAGCTCTTCGAAAATGATATCGAAAATACTTCGGTCATTTTTCTTGTCAGGTCAATATCAAGGTCACCAGAGGTCAAAACAGGTCAAAATCGCTAATTTGAGGTGTACTAAGAATACCTCACATATCTCAGAAACTATGATACCTTGAAACATTTTTCTAACACCATTCGAAAGCTCTTGAGTTGCTCTTTTATTGCAGTGGCATTCATTTTCGTGTCAGGTCAAAGCCTAGGGAGCTACAGGTCACTAAATATTGGGCATATTCTTGGGAATGTCCATAGCCACCCATGCATAAGGACGTTTACTTTTTCGCTAATAGCTTCCGAACCAAACAAGATACAGCCATAGTTTATGCACCATTGCAATCCTCTCGTCAATACAAATCGAATGATATATGATATTGCTATGCCAGGTCAAATTTAAGAATTTGACCTGACCCAGGTCAACGGTCTGACCCAACGTGACCTGGTATAGTCATGATGTATATCATTTGAATTCCAGTGACTATACAAACACTTTGGTGACAAAATAAAAGTGCTATCTTAGTTTATTCAAAATTTATAGAGAAAAACACCAAAAATGCTTATTTGACCTCAGGTGACCTTTTAAAGGTCACAAGTCAAAAATTATGGCATCAGCTTCAGAAATGGGCTAAGAGCAGGTCGCAACCGATGTTTGAAGTTGATTCCATCCATACTTACTGAGAAAAGCTCATTTCGTGATTTTCCCCATGTATTGACAATGGGGAGGTCATGCTCTGCACATGACCTTAGGTCACCAATATCGAAAATCCCGGAACAAATGTTGTAGCTCCTGGTGGGCCCAATATGTGGTATGAGTTTCAACTTGATCGATTACCCCTTCTTTTAGTTATGCGGTCCTAAGTATTTATTGAGGTGAGGTCACTTCACCTGGCCTGGTGACCTGACCTGATATGACCTTGAGCCAAAATTTTCAGGAAAGATGTAAAAATGATGAAGGAACAGCTAGACGAAGTTTGGCGGCGCTATGCGCCGCCGTTTTTTGGTCACTTCGGAAAAACCGAGGGGGGTCTAAAAGACCCCCACCCGAGCGAAGGATAAAAAACTAAGAGGAGTAAATGTAGTTCTAATGGAAAGGTCAAGGAGAAAAATAGGGGATATGTTCAGCAGTTACTGTAAGTCGAAAAATACTCAGGAAAATAGTGTAGTCTATAATGTTCCATGTACAGATTGCCCGAATTCATATTACGGTGAAACACATAGGGGTTTGAAAATAAGGTTTAGCAGGGCATAGGAGAGATTTGATACATAATGGAGAGAGTAACGCCTTAGTAGTACACAGCATGGAGTGTAAGAATTTATATCAGCAAAGGAGTTAGAAAAACCGTAGAAGCTTCATTCATTTTAACAAACAACTGCATCAGACAACGAACGGGTTTCGTTAACTTAAGCACTCAGACAGCTAAATTCATTACGAGCGTATACCAGAGTTAATTGTTTTGAAATGTTTATGATTAAAGTACTATTTTTATTCTGAAGGTGCGTTTTTATGGAATGAATGAGTGCACACTGTGGCCTCTGTGCTAATATTCTGAAAACTTTTTTGCTGAATGACTGTTGAATAATTGTTCTCATGACATGATTGCCGAAATTTCAAGTTGATGTTTGAATTTTCCTGTTTATTACTCCTATAGTTGTTTAGTGCTCCTAAGAAACACACCCTTGACCAACACAACATCACCCTCACCCGCAACATGCTCACAACAAGACACTAAGATCATAGCACACTGCAATGACCGGCGACGACTAACAACACTTGAAACCATCATCATTCGCAACAAGTCGCCGGTCATAAACATTCAGACTAACCAGCTCACTACGCTACCCCTTTACGATAGGAAAATTAAGTTCACACTCAGCGGGCATATTTATTTATATATTGTTTGCCTCCACTAAACAGAGGGTTCACAAAATAGACTGCAGCGTTCCACTCATTTGAATAAAAACAAAGAAACGCGATCCATCGTGAGATACTTTATCCAGTGTTATATTACTTGTGTGTTTATGATTATGTAACTTGAAACTTGTAGTGTCAAAATATCATGAATATGTCTTACGTAAGACGAAACGTCGAATTACGTCTTTTTCTAATGTTTTACACCAATATGACGAGGACGACCGAAGCCTAATACGAAAACTCGAGTCGACCACGAAAAAACTTATCAACGCCAAAGAAGCTGCAATATTTAACGAAGCTTATATATATATATATATATATACTATTTATATATATATATTATTTGTACATATATATATATATATATATATATATATATTGGGGGAGCTTATCGATACACCAACTGATAGTGTCATATGGCGTCGCTAACTCTTTTGCTGTTGAAAGGGTTTCCCGGGAGCCAGCCCGCTCCTGTTCAGGGAAGCTGCCGGGCCTTGAACCCGGGTCAGCTGCGTGGAAGCCAGCTGCGCTGAACACTCCCCTACCGAGCCCCTAACCATTCAATTGAAGTTGAAAACATCCCTCCATCTGCAAAAATAATATATATATATATATATAAATCAGGATATTTGTGCATGTAAGCTGATTACTATTGTTGGTTGGAAGCCCAAGGGGGCTACCAATGGTCCCCAGCTCTTGGAATTTTCCCCTCACAGGCAAACTTATGAAAAGGTCATGCTGAACTCTCCTAGCTGCCAAAGATGGACTTTGAAAAAAACGTAGGCGATTTTTATCGGAGTATGCATTAGGCGGTTTCAAATTTCAAAAAGTTTTCAGAATTCGTTAGGTCAGCATTTTTTCCACTATTTGGTTTATTTCTTGTGGATTGACAAAAATCTCGCCCCAGTTTGATAAGAAATAAGGTTGCCTATATCGCTTCAAAATTGCATGTTTTCGGGTTCACCAGTGGTGTTGTGGGCAGTACCGGCATTGCAGTCGCCAATGCCACGGGGGCCCTGTTTCTGAGGTTGTCATTTCTTCCCAGCGCAAATATTCGATTGGACTGTATGCTGTGTAGCACATTACCTACTTTACGGACGTTGTGGGAAGTATTATACCATGTAGAAAAGGGAAGAGAATGGTCCCTGAAGTCCTCTCTTTGATAAATATGTTGGCAGATCGACGAAGTAAGTGTCTGACATGTTTCAGTAAATTGATATGGTGCAATATTCACTCAGAAGGGAGGACGAGAGCGCAAACATATATTGTGAGAGAGTCAGGAATACCTCCTCAGTACTCATATTATTCATTTTTGAGGCAATACATATACCTACGATCCAATTATATTTGCAAGCGATTCGTCTCCCTCGCAAGTCACAAGCGAACTGTAAGCAGAGACGATACAAGTTTGTGCTTTTCACATGCTTTCACTTTACTGACTCCCTGCCTAGCTGTTCACTTTGACTAAATTCCAGGAACATACTTGCACTGCATTTCAACAAAAACCACATCCATACATCACGCGAGTATCTCACATGCTTGTCACGTCTTGATTTCAGGTGCCATCACATAGCACGCTTTCCTTCTATAGCGTGCTCATCTCTGCCTTTTCTTAACTCCGGCAGGTGTGCCCTGTGATGCTCTTCTGCTTGCAGCAGCGACTGAAAGTCACTATCATCTTTGACAGCACTAACAAAGGTTTTTAGCATACGGAGGCCTCTTCCTGATACGTCATTAGTGACTTCGATCGATCGCACAAGCCCCTCGAGAAGCCGGAAACCTTTGTGACAGGCTCAACGTTTTGGATATGTCGAGGACCACGCGTGACCGGTGGATGTGAGGTAAAAAAGAAGCCACGAAGACTCGTTCACCATGCAGCCAGCTGGCTTGTTTCGTCGAGGACAACATCAGTGGGGGTTCTGCTCTTCAGGAACCTCGATGTTGAATAAACAGAACACGACGACTGGTAGCCTTAGATACCACAAGTGTCGTCGCAGCACCTTGATGGTAGCTTCTCCTACCTCATGGTTTACGTGTGATTGTACGTGAACAGCGTTCGGTATAGTTGGAGGTCCTTTGCTGGTGCATCTGCTGCGACAGGCGCTTGAAGCCACACACTGGCGAACAGAAGCACGATGAACAGAACCATGCGGTGAGGCTTGTGCACTATACACTTTTCATAGCCAATCTCGTCGGGGAACAGGTGCGTTGCGATACAGTACAGAACCTGTACAAAAAAGAATCAGGCCATGGAATCGGCTCCGTCATGATTCTGAAAACGCACCAACTGTACCAATGTCACAGCAAAGTGCCTTCAGCGGGAACAGGTGATTGACACTATATGTACAGTATTCGCGAGGGATGTGTCAGTGAAACCCTTGCAATCCCATTAGAAACGAAGATACATGTCAGATATGGCACAAAATTATTATCCGTTAGCTACATTGTATGTTTTCAAATTTCCTTTGACAAGCTGAACACAACAAACATTGCAAAGCAAATCAGGTTAACATTGGAACTGAATTTCAGAGGCTTATGACACTTTGAAACCGACCTTAGCCATCCAGCGGGCTTGATCGAATGCATCAAGCCCGCATACGCATACATCTTCATGAACTGCGTGACCCGGTGAGTTACAACACCAACAGCTATCAGGCTGAGCTCGGCAACCTCTCTGGTCGCCGAGCTCAGTCTTCAAGCGCCTGTCGCAGCAGATGCACCAGCAAATGACCTCCAACTATACCGAACGAGGGGAAGTTACCATCAAGGTGTCGCAACGACACTTACGGTATCCAAAGCTATCAGTCGTTGTGTTCAGTTTATTCAAGGGCGAGGTTTCTGAGGAGCAGAAGTTTAAGATTAGTGAGAAAATAGTGGCGACACCCAGAGTAGCTGTTACGGACCACTCCCCCACTGATGCTGTCCTCGACGAAACAAGCCAGCTGGCTGCATGGTTGACGATACTTCGTGGCTTTTTTACCTTACATCCAACAGCCACGCATGGCTGTCAGCATATCCAAAACGTTGAGCCTGTCACAAAGGTGTCCGGCTTCTCGAGGGGCTTGTGCGATCGATCGAAGTCACTAATGACGTATCGGGAAGAGGCCTCCGTATGCTAAAAACCTTTATTAATGCTGTCAAAGATGAAAACGCAGAGATGAGCACGCTATAGAAGGAGAGCGTGCTATGTGATGGTACCTTAAATCAAGACGTGACATGCATGTGAGATACTCGCGTGAGGTATGAGCGTGGTTTCTGTTAAAATGTAGTGCAAATATGTTCCTAGAATTTAGTCAAGATGAACAAATATGTTCCTAGAATTTAGTCAAGATGAACAACTAAGCAGGGAGTCAGCAATGTGAAGCAAAGCAGAGTGAAATCATGCCGAAAAGCGCAAACTTGTATCGTCTCCGCTTACACTTTGTTTGTGAGGCAGACGAATCGCTTCCAATTTAGGACATCTTCATTGCCGGCAATACAGCAATAGTGCCGTCGCAATGTCTGGCGGCATCCGGAGTACTGCGGGGGAGCGTACAGCCTCTTCATCCGCCCGTGGCCTTCTCCCGCGTGGACACGCGTCAGAAAGTGTTCATTACGTATCTGCGAGGCGGGGACCGCGATCGTGATGGTCGATCGGCGTGAGAGGAGATGGAGCCTCTCTTCTTCCCCTGCCCCTGCCGATGCTCCTCTGGGCCCGGTAGAGCCGGCGCTGGTCCGGAAACCGACTGGGAGTTGTTGTGGTCGGGGTTCTCGCCGTGCGACATCGAGGAGAATCATGATGCCGATGCTGCGCTGTGACCCTCTCTCTGCCTGATGACAGCCGACTCGAGTCACCGCTGACCGCTGATATGCTGTCTGCTCCCGGACTCGCTGCCCTTCTGCCGGCAATTTGCCGCCCAACTCTCTGTGGGGAGGCGGGGACCTCAATCGTGATGGTCGCTCGACTTGAGAAAAGTTTGGGCCTGTCTTCTTCGCTTGCATTCTGCTGGTGGTCCCCTGGGCCCGGTGGAACCTGCGGCGGTCGGGACCCCGACTGGGAGCTGTCGTTGTCGGGGTTCTCGCCGTGCGACCTCGAAGGGGATCGCGATGCCGGCGCTGCGCTGTGGCCGTCTCTCCACCTGATGACGGTCGACTTGGGTCACCGCTGACTCGCCTGCCGTCTGACCGCTGCCTACTGCCATCAGACAGCGACCTGCCGTCTGATCGCTGCTCCTGGGCTCGCTGCCCTGCTACCGGCGACTCACCGCCCCGCTCTCCTTGAAGAGGCGGGGACCGCGATCGTGACGGCCGCTCGACATGGGATGTGTTGGAGCCTGTCTTCTTCGTCTGCCCGTTGCCGTTGCCAGTGGTCCTCTGGGCCTAGCGTCGTCCCGGCGTCGCTGATCTGCGGAGGCTGGTTTCTCCTGTGGTGGAGGCGCGGCGATGGTATCCTCGACTGGAGCGGTCTTCATCTGTCGGCGCGGGATCGGTCCTGCGCCGCCTGCTGAGTCTCGAGGGTTGCGGCGCCTTCCGGCCGGGCGGCTCCTGTAATGTCGGCCTCCGGATGCCTCCTGGAAATGCTGACCCGGCCCGATGGGGGCCGTTGGGGTTCGCTGGCATCGCGCGCGCATGCCGGTGCCGCTGACTTCAGATTGGTGGCGTTTTTTTTGCGTCCGGTGCCTGACCTTCCTGGCACGCCGACGCGGCTGGGCCTTCGTGCTGCTGATGCGGTACCACTGAACTGGCTCTGGACCGATCCCCGGTGCCGCGAGGCTGTGGCGGCGGCTGGGGTCGTGTGTCGCACTGTGTGCTGTGGGACCGGTCGCGTGTGGCGCCGCTGTGGCCGCTGGGCGGCGCTGCTGCGGCCGCTGGGTGGTGTTGCTGTGCCCGGCAGGTGGCGATACTGGGGCGCAGCGGCCGTCAGGTGCTCGCCGGGAACGGCCTCAGTTTGTTGAGAATCAACCACAAGCCCATGAATTTCTTTTTCTTTTTTTCTTTTTATGTTTTCCCACTTTTTTACTTTTTTCTGAGCGTTCATCGCTTATCGCTCTGGCTCCGTCCCCACACCTACTCATGGAAACTGATGTGTTACCCGCTCATGCGAGCCGTCCCCGCCTCTTGGATCGGTCTGCCGGGGGTCTTCTGACACTGTCTTCTTGTGTCATCCTGCGTTTTTAATCCATGTCTGTTTTAACCCATGCTTGTGTTTGTGTCATTTGCTCGTTTTTTGTGTGAATATACATGTATGGAGGTAATTATAATTGGATCGTATATGTATTACCTCAAAACTAAATAATATGAGGACTGAGGAAGAATTCCCGATTCTCTCAGGACATTTTTTCTTTCTCGTGTTCCTTTCCCAGTGAATATTGCACCATGTCAATTTACTGAAATAAATGTCAGACACTTCGATACAGCCCTATCGAATATTTGCGCTGGGGAGAAATGACAACCTCAGAAACAGGGCCCATGACATTGGCGGCTGCAGCGCCAGTACTGCCCGTAACACCAGTGGCGAACCAGAAAACACGATTTTTTTGGGCAAATAAAGGCGACCTTATTTCTCAACAAACTGGGCCGACATTGTTGTCAATCGACTAGAAATAGACCAAATAAGGTGAAAAAATAATGACCTAACGAATTCTGAAAACTTTTTAAATTTGAAACGGCCTAGTGTGCATGCACTGGCGGCGGGACTGGGGGGGGGGTGGGGGCACCGTGCCCCAGTGCCCAGCCCCCTTAAATAATTAACTTAATATTTTTTCCTGACACTGAGTCCGCTTCTAAAGAAAATACGAAGCTCCGGTCGCCACAAAAACACGGATCTACAATGCAAGGCTTACCATCCATCACAACTGCAGTGATTATGCCATCCTGCCGGTCAAAACAAGAGCTGTTTTCCAGGACTCAGTCATTCAGAACTCCATCAACGACTAATTGATCTGTTGTCTAGCATAATATTGCAAAACCAGCACCACGAAAAAAACAGTTGGGCGAAGCATACGGGTCTCCAGCTCCAATGCCGCCCGACAGAGGGCAGCCGGCAGCCTGACAAGTATTTGCTGGAGATAGCATCAGTGCAAGAAAATAATGACTTGACATTTTCTATCGGCAGCTATCAGAGAGAGACAGAAAAGTGATTCGGATCGTTAATGATCTTAATGAGAATGTTTCACCTCGATGGAATTTGAAGTAAAACCATAGTTTTGAGGAGGCTGTCAAAAATAATTGATTGCATGTTTCGCTTATGCCAAAACTTGTCTTTGCCCAGCAATAAGTACCCTATTGACCTAGTTCACTCCACAGTGGTGCTCAGAGCGGGGAAAACCGAAGGCTGATATATATTCAGCCCAAGATAGCTTTACCTTTAAAAGGTACGGCTATCATTGTCCTTCATGACTGAATGGCGTCCCGTGAAGTCATCCTTGAAGATGGTAGGGGTATGGAAATCATCAATACATATAATGGTGATTGCGCTAACAAAGAAGATGCTGCGTTTCATTTTAAGCGTTTTGAATAAATTGGCCGATCAATGCAACCCCTTTTCGGTTTTCAGATCTTGTTAGCTTCAATAGAACAATTTTGACGCGTTGACCTACTCGATGTAGCAAGCAATACACATTTGCAATCCCTAGAAGTAAAACGTTAACGAGAGGAATGGAGCGTTTAGCACATATGTTCATGAAAGCGTGTTCGACACCGACGATAGTGAGTAATGTGTTTCTTTTTCGATTGCTCGCGCACCGTCCATTGGTTTTAACCCGTCGCACTGTTGTAAACTATAAGGAAGCATATTTCAATGGCCTTCGTAACAGCTTGTCTCTTATTAATTGGGGACTTTTGGATAATTTGAATATGGATGAAACTGTAGACCTTTTTTACGCTTTGCTTGAATCTGCTATTCGTGATGATGTGCCCACTGTCACGCTTCGTCGCAGATGCCCCCGTGGTTTGATGGTGCTGTGCGGGCGGCGCTCAGGCTGAAGGAGGCAAAATTCCGACGAATGCGTAGAAATCGTTGTCGAGAGAGTTTTTCAGACTTTGCGATAAAAAAGCCGCTTTAACACGCGCATTGATAGGGGGCGGGTATCCGCCCCCCCCCACCTCTCGGGATTTTCGGAGACAGCATAAAAACGGTGGCGCGTAGCGCCGCCGTACTTGCGTACCTTTTGTCTCATCATTTTACAACTTTTTTTCTCAAAATTTTAAGGTTAGGTCATTTCAAGTCAGGTCACCAGTGCAGGTCAAGTCACCTGACCTCACAAAAGTTTAAGATAGCATAAGTCGGAACATGGTGAACTTATCCGATTGAAATTCTCATCACATAATGGGCTCACTGAGTTCTCTAAAACATGTTCCGGTATTTTGTTTATATGGATCACCTAAGGTCAGTACAAGCCGTGACCTCTCCATTGGAAATACATGGGAAAATGGTTTTAACTGAATAACTTTGTAATGGACGGTGAAAGAGCGTTTATTTTAACTGCGTTAGATTTGCCTTGTCTTTGAGGTTCTAATGACATGCATTTTGACCAATTTGACGTTGAACTGACCTCAGGTCAGGTAAAATCCTTGATTTGACCTTGCAAGATCATATCAGTATCATTTGATTAGGTTTGCTGCGAGGATTCATACAGTTTCAATCGTTTTACTTTATCTTTACTTGTTCAGATGAAATGACCGAAAACCTTCATTTACATGTTATCCCTATGACGACATGTTTTGACCTCTAGGGACCTTAAATGTGACCTGAATTTTTCTTAAATATTTTCGATGAAGACGTGGATGGGCTACCCAACACCGTTCACTGTTTTTCGCTACCTAGCGCGGTTCTCGAGATCTTAAGAGGGGGGCGGGGCGGGTTCCCGCCCTCCGTCAAGGCGAAGGTGGCTCAGACCCCTGTCAAAGCGCGTGTTAAATATCTTGGAAGCACAACATCTTACCAATACCTTCATAATCTTGCTGACGGACAGACAGACGCAATTTATGCAGATTATTCGGCTGCCTTTCAGAGTGTCATTCACGGTCTTATCATTCACAAACTCGAGAAATATTGTCACTTACAAGGTTCTGCACTAAAATGGTTTGTCTCATATCTCTCCAATAGGCGCCAGAGGTTCATAGTGAATGGCAAAACGTCTGATTGAAAGCCATTTCTCTCTGGGGTCTCGGAATGATCACTGGTCTCTCCTCTCATGTCATTTCTCTTCATCAACAACCTCTCACGGGAATTTTATTATACGCTGACGATGAAAAATTTGCGTAACATTGAGGTACTCTCTGATGGACTGCTGCTGCAGGACGACCTTCATCGTACTCAGCAGTGGTCCACCCGATGGGCCTAACACTAAATACCTATAAATGTAAATCATTTACAGTGAGCCTCAGGCGCACCCACTCTCGGACAACTTACCACATTGGCGATGTATGTACTCCTGAAGGCAGTAGACGAAATACCTTACCTGGGTGTTAGTTTAGACAAAAATTGCCAGCTGTGTGGTGGACATGGCTCGCAGTTTTCTGTGAAATTTAATCACTTTATCATGGTTTAAATGCAATAATCGATGTGGTCAACGCCTGAAACTTTGGGAGAGAGGACCACATTTATACTTGCTCAACATGTTTTGGGCCATTTCAGTCAGTTTGCATTAATATTTTTCTTGGAAATTCAAGTGTGCCGTCAACGCCTCCCCTACATATTGGGCATACTGGAGATACTGTTGTATCCCAATTAATCGATAGGGCTAGAATTGGGTTGCTAAGGACGTCGGGCTAGGAGTATCTTTGTTTTTCCTTTTGAAATAGCATAAATTTACTGGAGTCCAGAGCTTGGAGGGAGCAGACATACTAAAACTCATCGAGTTAGAAACTGCAAGCTTGAGAATGGACATTGCTCAGCTGAAAGAGGAGAGGGTGGTAATTCAAGAAAATTGAATGGAATGAAAGCAGAAAATACCAGAATAACAGATCGTATTGAGGAACTTTTCCATCTTGCGGAAACATGAGCAGCATGGTTGACTCGACTGTTTGGTGCTGAGTGGGACTGTGTGCCCAAACCCGAGAAGTGGGAGGCACCACAACAAACTAGGAAAGTTGCGATGAAAGTGATCGAATCTAAGTTAGGTACGGAAGTGAAAAGTGAGGTGATAAAGGCCTGTCATCGCTTACATTACAAGAATATGATTATAGTAACATTCAACAATATGGACACTAGAAGCAATACTTTTGAACTTGATGCATGAAAACCTTCTCTGGGCAGTGATGTGTTCGGTCTGCTATAATGCTATCAGAGTGATATGCATCACTTTCAAGTGAATGGTGAGGGATGTGTGTGTATGCTGAATGTGGAAGAAACATTCGTCCTAAACCTCTGACGGCAGAGGAGGGATTAACAAAAATGAGAATGACAACATACGTAATCATCAAATAATATGCTAACATTACTGGTGTGTCCACCAATAATACATCAGATGCCGATTTCCTTAAATGCTCTACTTCAGCATGTTAACACGCGCATTGACGGGGGCGGGTACCCGCTCCCCTCGGGTTTTTCGGAGATAGCAGAAAAACAGCGGCGCGTAGCGCCACCATACTCAGTATACCTTTTTCCTCATCCTTTTTACAACTTCTGTGAAAATTTTAAGGTTAGGTCATCTCAGGTCAGGTCACCAGTACAGGTCAAGTGACCTTACCTCAAAAAAAGTTTAAGATAGCATAAGTCGGAGCAGGGTGCTCCATTAAAACTCATATCACATAATGGCCCCACCAAGTTCTCTAAAATATGTTCCAGTATTTTTGATATCGATGACCTAAGGTCAGGTACGAGGCATGACCTCTCCATTGGAAATACATGGGAAAAATGGTTTCCATGGAATAACTCAGTAAGGGATGGTGATAGAGCGTTTATTTTAGCTCCAATGGACTCGCCTGGGCTTTGCGGTTCTAATGATATGCATTTTATATAATTTGACCCTGACCTGACCTCAGGTCAGGTCAAATCTTTGATTTGACCTAGCAAGGTCAAATTATATGTCATTCGATTCGGCTTGCTGAGAGTATTCATACAGTTTAAGTCGTTTTGCTCTATCTTTACTTGTTCAGATGTAAGGGCCGAAAAACTTAAGTTACATGTTATCCCTATGACGGCATGTTTTGACCTCTCGTGACCTTAAATGTCACCTGACCAAAAAATGGTCCAAATGTTTTCGATGGAGAAGTGAATGGGCAGCCCAACACCGTTTACCGTTTTTCGCTACCTACAATGGTTCTCGAGATCTTAGGGGGCGGGTACCCGCTCCCCCGTCAAAGCGAAGGTGGCTCAGACCCCCGTCAATGCGCGGGTTAACAGACCTATGAGCCACTTTGAGGTGGAACCATTATGAGAGAATTGATGAGAAGAGCTGGCATGATATTATCAGTCTCATCATCCCACTGCTGTCCATGTGGTCAAGGCCTTATGAACCTCAGGCACATGCAAACCAGTGGCACTCTTAGCGGTGTGGGTGATAGGACGGGCATAGTTGTTCTACCATGCCAAATCATCGGCTTGAATCTCAAAAATAACAATGTCAGCAAATGATTTCGCTCGTTAAAACCATGACCTTAGACTGCGGAACAGAAATTGTCTTGTCCCTGCCAAAGTGTTCACATGAATGGTTGATAAATTTGAATTGGTTGGGTATTTATAGTTAATTAAGCCATTTTTCTTTTCTTGTAACTCACTTCTATTCTGGGGACCTGATCTTGACAAATCTCCCTCTCTTTCTTTTCACTCAGATTATGCAAATTTTGATTTGTTTATAGGACGCAACTTTAATTCAACCGCACTGATCCAGCCTTGAGGTCCCAGCGCAGGGGCAGACTCAGACCCGAGTTCGGGGGGGCAAACCCATGTCTGCCTGTCTTCCTGGGGGGGGAGGGGGATGGTGGGACGTGCGATTTGGGTGCTCGACGGACTTAGTATAAGCTACATCTCAAAATAAATTATCCCTCTCCTGGAGGAGAGGACGAATATTTAATGGCTCGACAGACCAAGTGTAAACTTTGTTTCAAAAAACTTCTCCAGCCTTTGAGGTGGGGGGTATGGCTGGAATGCCCCCTCCCCCCCGCTGCGTCCGCCAATGTCCTGGCACAGACTCAGTTGATCCCAGTAAAGTCCCGGACGGGACCATCATCAGATTCCGGCGCTGGGACACCAGGAACAAAACCAGGACCTCTACTTCACATGGATGTGCTCCAGGAGCTTAAGGTGACACAAGGTCAAACAAAGGTCATTGATTGTCAAAAAAGGTCATAAAAAGTATAACCTAATAAAAATGGACCTCGAAGGCTGGAAGAAAATATTCTGGGACAGTTCATGAGCAAATGATGCAAAAGAACGATAAGAGTCTGGAGCATTCACGTTAAAACGGGTACAGACGCCCAAATGACCCCAACATGCCTCCACTCCTGAGGTCATAACTCCGTGACCTTGAAGGGCAGGAAAAAATTATTTGCAAGATGTCCGCAATGAATGCGACAGAGGCTATACAACAATTCAAGACCCACTTAAGAAGCTTGTTTTCAATTCTTGAAAACCCTGAGGGGGTTGCAACACCCCCCCTATAAGGGCAAGGGTTAGGTTTAAAACCCCCTATGACGTTGACGGGAAAGAAATTGGTTAAAAAATATATGGCGTCCTTCTTAAATTCGGACGTTCCGTCGTCACTGGCATTAATCATACCGTGAGTTAAGATGGTGAGGTCCATAGTGACACATAGTGTCATGTTTCGGAAGTAAGAAATAGTATATTTAGGGCGAAAGCCATATTCTTTATTACTTTACCTAAAAGGGTATTTCCAGATGTAAAAATGTTTTACACGAATTTATAAATTTCACTGTACTGCGGGTCAACGTCACCGTTCAAAAACTAGGTCAGAGGTCATTTCGTCAATTTTGCAGAAATATAAAAATCGAAGAAAACCAAATTAAAATATGCGAAATGGTGAACAAAAATGTTAAATATTGTTACAATCATTTAAAAAATGGCAGAGCTATAAGCTTTCAAAACAATGCCTATATGGTGACCCCCAAAAATGTCGGAGGCTATATCTGCCATACCAAATTTTCAAATAATTTGTTTGGCGCCATGGTGAGATTCTACGCCTTTGAAACCCCCTTGACACCAATTTCAGAGAGAATCAAAAATAGAAGGGTTTTATTTTACGAAATTTTAGGTCGATTTATGGTGGAATGACCCCTAAGAAGTGATGCATATCTTCTGCATGAAAAATTGACATTGATTTCCAACATGTCATCCGGTGGTAAACTAGTTACGGTTCGATAAAAATAGGTTGACATAGACTTCGATGGTGCACTGCATTCAGCTACCATAGGTGGATGCAGGATTGCCGACCGTTCGCACATAGTAGAGGGGGGGCAGTGCCTTCCGAACCAGGGGGACGGCACTTTTGGACGGTAAAACCGATTAGGTGGGCACCGAATCCTATCGTGGAGGCAACGATACTGGCATTCTGGGAGTGGGGAGAGTTTCAGGGGGCACCATTGACCTTTCAGGGGGAGCCGTGACTATCTCAGGAGACGCGGAGGGTCGATGGGGGAGAGCCAATACTCCTTTCCTAATCCCTCCTGGATCGCCCTATGTCGGCTGCATCTCAAACCGAGTCAATTGCTTGCCTGTGAACAAGGGCTCTTAGTTGTCGGACAACGAAAACTGTTGTTATGACGTCATAATTTGGAAAAGGCTATATTTTTGTTCGCGGTAATTTAAGGCAGAAAACTAATGATTTCAGGATTTGACTAATTCTTTTTCCATGAAGTGTTTTTTTAGATTTTGAAACATCATAACACTCTTTAAGGCTTAGAAACACCACATTGCCATCACTGAAAAGGCGTTCTCTGGACTTAAAATTTGCATTCCCAACAATAAATGCATCGTTGACAAGAGCAGACTCTAAGAGCCCCAACAACGTTTCAACCATGTCCGATACCCATCGGTGGGTCTTCTATTGGCAATGTAGAGAGAGGCAAATCAATCATCCTTCAGTCAACACAAAGACTGTGGCAGGACTGTCGACTTGCACACTGATTCGCGTAAAACCCGGCTGGCCGGGGCGGACACGGCGTGCAATGCGGCAGTTCACCTTGAATCTGAGAACAGGGTATATAGCCTGTCCAGCGCCGAGCGAAGCTTCAGTTGCCGGCACCACCGCCCTGCACAACATCACCATGAAGCTCCTCCACGCAGCGGTCCTTCTGGGCGTGTTGGCGACCTTCGTGTCCTCCCAGGAGATCAACCCACAACAAATCAGTAAGTACGAGGCGGCAGGCGAGGCCTTAGAACACCATCAGGATACTGGATTTCTGTTCACCTTTTTTTCTTTTGGATTGGAGGTTGTTAAACCAGAGCGAATTAAGCATGGAGGTGAAGCCAATCAATGGCAAGACTTGCTCCGGTTAAGCCCCCTTTCTCTACAGTTCACCTATTTGTGGGGTTCCCCTGAAATTTGGCGCAGAGTGCGTCCATGGCCGTACACCTATCCGAATGCCGAATGGACTAGGACACCTGTCTGAATGGGTCCGGATGCCTATCCGAATGGATCCGGACACCTATACAAGTGGACCCAACACCTATCCGAATGGATCGGAATACCCATCCGAATGGATCCGGAAACTTATTCGAGTGGGTCCGTACACCTATCCGAATGGATCCAAACATATATCCTAATGAACCCGGGCCACATATCCGAATGGATCCGGATCCCTATCAGAATTGGTTCCCGAACCTGTGACAGATTTCAGTGCATCGGTCGGATAATGTTAGGAGCTTACCTAGATCCGGATATTGGTCTTCTTTTCTAGTCAGTCATTCTAGTTTTCCACGAAACAGTTCCCTGGAAGCAACATATAAGTACTTTTGCTCGTGATCTGCAAATATATGTAAATTTTCTTATCAACAATGATCAATCCGCAGATATTCAAACTCAGCGACATCAGAATGTAGAATTTACTTTCTGATACCTAGTATATTTGGACTGATAATCCCAGGTTTCAAATAGATGGGGCGGGAATCTTCGGATCAACTCTGATTGGATACAATAATTTTCTTGTCGTGACCAGATCAAATTCGGACACAGCCGGCTTCGGACACAATGAAAACAACAACAGGCGGTGTAACATGACGAAGGGGGCTGGGGTCACCGCAAACCCTATTAAGGGCGACCATAGGCCTCCAGTGTGCACACAGAATATGTAGGCAATCGATCGGCAACCGTTTTCATTCTATTTTATATTCAGACAAATACTTTAAAGAAAGTATTCCACTTGTATATTGAATTTTGAAGTGAGATAACAGTTTTTGTAGAGCGTGTCGAGAAACCACTATTGCCATATCTAATTTGACCCAAAGTCCTCTGTATACAATTTCTGCATGTTTTAAAGTTCAAAGTAGAGGGCTTTATACCTTATTTCAAACCATGAAATAATCCCCTTTCATCTGGTCAATTCAGGTAATACATGTTAAATGGCATAGCCACGCAACCTTACATGTCGTAAGCAACCGCAAGCTTCCAGATTCGTGGTTAC
Organism: Lepas anatifera; assembly: GCA_034440635.1. Classification (NCBI taxonomy): domain Eukaryota; kingdom Metazoa; phylum Arthropoda; class Thecostraca; family Lepadidae; genus Lepas; species Lepas anatifera. The sequence continues at coordinate 1,738,852 of JAOTON010000870.1, forward strand.
ACGCGGTGCTCAGGTCAACCCAGCGTAGTAAGACAAGAGGCGATATCTTTGTTTTGAGCGATTAGAGGTGGAAAAAAGTGATTTTCTGATTTTCGCACCTATTTTGACCATACATGGTTCTTTTTAGAATCTCGATAGTGTTCTATTCCTTTTAACCCTTAGCCCGGTAGGGGGGGTAATTGAACACCCCTCCCCGCTCGGATTTTTCCAGTGGCACCAAGAACGGCGGCGTGAAGCGTCACTGCACTTGGCACACCTTATCCTTGAAGTTTTGCAACTTTTCCTAAAAATTTAAGGTCGGGTCATCTCAGGTCAGGTCACCAGTAGAAGTCAAGTGACCTCACCTCCAAAAAACGTTTAAGATAGCATATATACGAACATCGTTAATCTATCTAGCTGAAACTCATATTACATAATAGGCTCACCGAGTATTACAAAACGCTTTCCGGGATTTTTCACGTCGATAGCCTAGGGTCAGCTACAGATCATGACTTCTCCATTGGAAATGCGTGGGGAAAACGGGATTCGGCAGAAAGATGGTGTATTTGTGTAAATGCAAAATATAATACCTTCATATTCTGCAAATAATAGTATCCTAGACCCCTTTCTGGGTGCATGTTATAAGTTTGTACCTATGACTTCTGAGAGGTCACATGGGGCTACTTAGCAATTGTTCAGACTTGGGTCAATATCTTTGCAGACAATTATGAGAAAGATTTTATCCTGGTACCATTACCTTTGGATTGTTATTGCAATTCAATTGATATGCATATTGACATGACTATGCTAGGACACATGGTGACCTTAACCTGACCATAGGCCGGGCAATTTTATGTTTTGGCCTAGTATAGCCGTATCATACACAATTTAATTTGCTGTAACGAAAGGAAGCAAATGGTGACTAAAAATGGTTTCAACCCAAATCTGTCAGACCCTAGAGCCCAGAATATCTTCTCCTATATGCCACTCTCTTTGATCTGTCATGACCAGTGGCGGATCCAGGGTGGAAGGCATTTACCCCCCAAACGGAAAAGCTCGGGGCAAGACTATGTTTTCTCCCCCCTCCCCCAAAGCAGCTGGCCTCCTTTATGCCCCGACTCCTTTTTAGTTTATAAGGAATATTTTGACGCTTCAACTCAACTTCAAACACAAACAGTTAAGTTCAGAGTAAATTTTAGGTCTTGGATAGGAAAACAAGTATCTTGAGCCCATATCTTTCATCCCGTGACGTTTTTCTTTTCTTTTCGCCTCAGATATCGTACATTCTACCGTCAAGTTATACCATTGTAGCGCAATTTTTCACTGCGTTACGTTTTTTTTTTTTGCTTTCCGACTTTGGTTTGCCCTTCCCAAACCGAACGGCTAGATCCGCCGCTGGTCATGACCTCAAAATTGACCTGATCTAAAAGGTGACTGATACAGCTTCTTCATGAATTTGTTTATGAGCTATCTACCAGCTTCCGTGTTTTATTTCGCTATCCCGCATATGAACCGAGTTCGAGGGGAGTGTTTGAACGGCCCCACCAGGGCAAAAGGTGGCTCGGAGGCGCACCGGGGCGGGTGTTAATAGATGGGTGCATAGACGACTGAATGATTTACGAACAAGGGGGGCGGGAGAGGGGATAACTTCGGTCAGAGGATGTCATTTGAACCAGAGTGAACGCCATTTGGACTAGGGGCGTCATTTCTCAAGGTATTGACAACTTATCAGGAGACGGAACATTGCATTGTAGGGGCGCTAATAATGGCATGCTGAAGTGGAGGCCACATTGACATATTTAAACGTCAAAATTGTAATAAGTAAGTCACATATACCCTGATGGCTTTATTTTCAACCCCCATTTGTTAGGTTTCTGGCTGGCCATATTTCTGTCAGGCGCCGGGACGGATTCGACCAGCACGGGCTCGAAAAATCTGCTGGTCTAATTAAAAAAAACAAATCAGACTGGGATCGGCTTCTTAGCTTAGATAAGAATTTGAAGAAAAAAAATCACAATATGAACTATTGCCGTATAAAATGCTTTTTTGAAGTTTTGTTGAGATCTCTACAATAATTTGGCCTGTTTTACAAAACTAGTACTTGACAATGAAGAATATATGCAAAATGGGCATGCCTTTCGCACATCTAAAAACCATAATTCAAGGGCAATTCCATGGGCAGAACTATATGGTGAAAAATATGCACCTTACCAGTTTTCTGTTGCATATATACTAGGGTCACGCGCATTGACGGGGGGAGGAACCCACCACCCCCTCAGGGTTTTTGGAGATCGAATAATAACGGGGACGCTAACCGCCGTACTAGACATACCTTTTTCTGCTCATTGTTACGGCTTTTGTCAAAACCCTCTTGAGAGGGATTTGGGGGCCAGATCTACTCATTCAGAAGCTCTGCCGGGACTTGAACCCGGGATCAGGGGCTTAGGAGATTTTGGAGCTTTCCACTAAGCCACTCATAGCCTCTCACCAGTTAGTTGCCGGCCCAACTACATCGGGTATATATTAAGCGCCGGAGCGCCGCAGGAGAATCGATCCCAAGCTTTCACCGGTGCACTGCCACTGCACCGTTTAATGAGCGGGCCGGAGCCGAACGCTCTTCCAACTGCGCTACCTGGGCGGTTCATTTGGTAGAAAGCATTGGGATCCACGACCTTATAAATGACAGTACGAAACAGATTGATGACCTCTGATCTGAACATGGCTTTCAGATACATAGGCTTTCCGTAAAATGTCAGCTTCCCTAACACACAACCCGCTGGAAGGAGGAGTGAAATTCATCCCTTCCTGGTTTTCCCTGAATTACGCAGAAACGAAGAGACGCGGAACAATGGAAGCTACAGTACCTTATTATGCAAGCAACAGTACCTTATTCCATCCATCATACTCAAATTTTTAGGTCACGTCATGTCAGGTCAAGGTGCTGTTCAAGGTCAAATGATCCGACTCCCAAAACCAAAATCACGAGTTTGAAGAGGCGCCAAAAAAGACTATACTAGCCGATAAATTCCAGACAGGGTGATTTAGTTGGTCGGGTCTATAAATCTTTCATCTCGAAATTTTCATACTATTGACCTAAGGGTAGTGTTCAATATTTGGTCACCCCGTTATACCTGACTCCAGTGTCCTGAAATTACTTTTCTGCAGAGTGTGGTATGTCAAAATTCAGGGAAAAAAGAGGTCAAAATTAATTGACAAAATAGGGAAAAAAGCAGATGTAGGATCAGAACATCTCGGAAAACAAGTACATGCACTAAAAATACATGTACTAAAACATCATATGCACGTGAAATACAAAAAACAAATAAGGGATGACCAATATTGATATTAAAATTAACTGCATTAACAGAAGTTAAACCAACTTGAGAAACCCACAAGTCCAACCCCTCCCGAGTTCAGAAATTTTCCAAAATAAAAGCATCAGAAACGTACAAGTGAATACATTAATAAGCCGCAAACCTACAGCATTAAGATGTAATTAAAGCAAAGTCTGGAATACCTACCTACCAAAACAATACCTCGGGTGAGGTAGGTCTTGCTTTAGAACATTTAACGAGCTGAAATGTCTAAAAGGCAGGGAAAATTCCAAAAACTTGTCCATTTGGAACAAAATATTTTCAAACAAACTTATTTTTGAAATTATACTTACACCATCGGGATTCACTTCCTCTGTTTTCACTTACATTCATGGAGAAATTGCAGCATGCAATCACACAATAAAAATACCTAGCCAAATGGCCCCCATAAAAATATTAACTTACCTTTACCCAGGTGCCTGGATTTCTCAAACTTGAATTATACTACCCTCATTGAAATAAAGAATGAACAACAGGTTGAGGTTCAGAATTACCCTGCTTAAGCCATAATACATACGAACACTGGCTACTTAAAACTTACGAACTCTCAAACGTACTTATGAGCTCCGATACCCTGCATGCAATCCAGAAAAGTACACAGACACCACGGTCTGGCAAACACTAATCTCAACTGCGGAAAATTCATCTTCACAATGCTGAGAAAGACATCTCGCGTCAAATTCAGGCAAGCCTGTCGACACCGGTTGCCAAGTACGGTTTTTCTAATGCGAGTAAACTGACCAGGCACGCCCCTGAGCGTGAAAAGGATGTCGAAATTCTCCACCTTTAAATCACGCAGAGATTCGGCGTTTGTAACGAAAAAAACTTATTTTACCTTAATCTCTCGTTATTTTTCTAAAAGCATCCAGAAATTCGTCTCAATATTTTGGCTGCCTTTGGAGATATTCCGAGAAATACATAGAGGTGCAATTTTCATGATCCGTGAATATTCCCTCTTTAGGTATTATTGCTTTAAAAACAGTAGAACAAATGTCCAATACTGGGATCGTTTTATCAAACTAAGACAACAAAATTTTTAATTTTATTTATGGTTATAGCATTTATAGTATTTATTATAGTACTTCTCTTTAAAGCCAAGGATGTCGAAATTATTTGACAATGCTTGCATTGTTACTCAAAATTTCGAGTGACATGAACCAAAATATTTCTAAGCAATTTTTTTCCGAATAGAAAAGATTCTGATTTCATATTTGGGGTACACTCAAGTTTCTTTTGCACAGAAACTTCAAAAATAAAGGTTATAATTCACCCTGACCCGCGCGATTTCTAAGGATATCGAAATTCAGTCGTAAGGTGCTGACGTCATCAAACAATATATTACGTCAGAAGCACTATATTTCAAGGCCTTGGACCTTGGTTAGTAGTAGCCTCCAAGAATGGTGTGGTGACGCAACATGGTGACGATTGCTTGGTTTTCGAGCAATGTGAATGTCATGATGTCTCATACCAATTTTAGCCTCAGGCAGTTTTAACCATCAGTTTCGGCTAGCAAAATTACGTGCAATATTTCGGGTTTTTAAGTTGTCCCTGAACTTCAATTATCTAATGGTACCGCAAGTCAGCGCTACCGCTAGTCATTGCGTTTATTTTGAATTCAGCTATATGTTTAAGACGAAAGCTTACATCCCAAGCGTGCGAGGCGTGGGAGCTTTTGTTGTTGGAAGAGAAGAGAGAGGAGAGAAACGGCGAGGGTTAGTGTGGTTTATAATGTGGGGTATATTATTAGTAGTCGTACCTTTTTAGTACGCTAAGAGCAGAGGTGCAGAAAGTATACTGGCTGTCACAAACTCAATGCGACATATGCCTCCTCTGTCCACAAAGCTGGAAATGATAATTTTATACTTGAATACTATTTCCAATATGCTGAATGTCATCTACCTGTCTCTTACTTTTTGCAAATGACAAGGTTCAAGCACCAAGCCATTACCGCATGAAAGTATTAAACTGTGTTTTCATTTTTAGATCATGTTTATGTTTTGGAAGGAAAATTTCCAATTATGGATCATTGTTTTCAGTGCTGGGATCATAACTATTATTGGCAACTCTGACTGCAGTTTCCCCCAATGACATGCATTTCCCTTTTGAAGAAGTTTCCATTTTTGGAAGGAGTGTTTCCAATTATGGTACATTTCCCATGATTAAATGTGGCAATTATCATGAAAATTATTATTGGAAACTAATCTATAAATGGGAGCGTACACCTACACACAATTGGGAACCCTGATCACAGCTTCCCCCACCCCCACTGAACTTCCATCTCATATATCAACAAAAGGGACAAAAATGTCAATGTCAACATAGGATTTGGATCTACCTAAAATGTGTTGGTAAAGTGGACCTTAGGTAGCATTTTTATAGCCAGATCAAATGCTTAAAATTTCCCAACACCTGATTATCACCTGCCTGGTCGTTCCTTCTTGCAGTAAAACTCTGAGGCAACTACCCTGCATAGATGTAAAATTATGTCTATTGGCCTAATAGGTACAGAGGTATTGGAAATCTCATACCAAAGAAGATCCAGTGTATAAGTCAAAATCCTGCTTTAACTCCAGGCAGTTCAGGTCCTGTGTGTTGCTTACTACCACTGGTAGTAAGCAGCACACCCCCAACCAGCGTTTTTCAAAGTCTCTTTCTTTCTGAGATTTTCTGTGATTTTCTGAGATGAGAAGGGGGTCTACTAGGCCCCCTCTGGTGCACGTTAGTGCCAGGCCCCTCTCAGTGTGTGTTTTAACACTTTGTGGAGGACTGCATTGGCACACATTTGCTATCTGTACAATATTGACATGATAATTTGATCATGAAACCTCACCTGAATTACTGTTGTTGCCAGTCTGCTGCTGGCGCCAACTCTCCCAACTTCCTCCAGCTCCAAATCTACCTAACCAATCTTGATCTCAATCTAGGGCACAAATAAGGTAAGGCACAAGCAAGTTAAGGAATGAAAAACCAAGTTTGATGTGTGAAAGTGCATCAGAATCAAAGTAGCCTACATTCATCTTAGATTAACCATGGGCAGCACTATTTATTCCAGCTAGTTTTAGCCTGCACTTATCTCAGATATACCTAATAAATATGCCCTCAACAGAAGTAGCTTCCCACTTGTTCAAATTTTTTGGCAGGCTCTACATCACACAAACATTGCGAACTTGTGTTGTCGCTGTTGCGTAGTTTAGGTAGAATTGCTGCCCAGCTATGTTTATTTCTTTCACTCATTTAGTACTTTTCTAGTAGCTTTTAGGCGTACTTGATACTAAATTCAAAGAAATAGGGACCGCTAAATCGAAGATACTCAAACTTTAAATATTATTTAACCTGACAAAATGGACAGAAAAGTACTTGATAACGTATCTGCGTTATCTTTAATGCCTTAAATATGCCCACAATCATGTATTTCTCGAAAAATTGACTGTCACATTTCGGGCATCTAGGCGGCAACTTTCTGGCAACTACTAACAATCGGCGCCATTGGGCTGCATGTTAAAATCTGGCAACTGTGACAGCGGTTTCCGGGTTTTCTGCAGCGGGGTCTCTCGTTTTAGTAGAAACTGAACACAGTACCAATATTGTATCACTGATGGTACGCTGTGCAATTGAAGGACAGAGTTGCTAAATTAAAATATTTGCTACACGCTTCATTCTGTATTTCGAAAATGTGTGGTTTGATTTTGAACCATACTGTCACGATCGCTATTTTGTCACACTTATGCACCTCAACTATCATAAATGTGTCACAAACTCCAGTAGCCGAGTTGGCAAGTTTCCACCTCTGGCTAAGAGACGTGAGGGGTCGATGGCTAACTTTATTTTCGTTATTTGGGTGATTCAGCTTATTTCATCTTATGGTCAGGCATTATCTTTCACATTCTGTGAGGTCTCGTGTGCTTGTGAAGAAGCAATTGTTAGGAATGTTATCTTACAGGGTTTTGTCCTTTTGAGCATTCATTGTAAAGTGTGCCAATGTATGTCGCCCAAGTGTATGTGTGAAATATATGTATGGATATAAATATTTGTGGGAGAATCCTTCAGTATTCAAACTTCCTTCTCTCCAAAGAGGAATGCTGTGTTCTATTTTGACATGAAATCAGTCCTGACGGGACTGTTTAAAGAATGCTGTATTCCATTTGACGGTAATAGGTTCGCAAAGCTAGGGTTGCAGCATCTTTATCGAATGGTATGTTGGCTTCAGTTGATGGTTTGGCCCTGCTTCCACTCCTCAACTTCTGAAACAAGGAAACTGATAATGCTGCATTTTTATTCATTTAGATACATACATGTATATATGACAACAGCAACAAGCGATAAAAGACCATGCCAGTACATGTTAACACAAGGCTAAAATTCATTAGGAGATGAAAATAAGGGCACAATACAAAGCTGTCATTGAGGCCACCACTTCACAAGCTGATGATGCCGTAAGCAGATGATTCTGATGATTTTGTTTAGGATGTCAAAATTCAAGATTTAGGATGTCAAAATTTATCAAGTCTAGGTGTGGGTTTCCACACAAAATTCCCAATTTCAGGACACTACCTGACTCTATGGTTGAAAATAGAAAGGATTATTTTTCAGTATGAATCGCATATATAAACTTGACAGTCCTCATACCATGCATTCTTAGCAGATTCCTAACCTTAAAGTTGAGTGTTGGAAAATCTGACCGATCAGGGGCCATTTGAGGTCACCTTAGCAGACTGTAATTCTGTCAATAACTTCGCACTGAAAAGAAAGGGACCTTCCATTTTGATTTCGTTGTGCCGATTTTGTCACGGGGAGCCGATTGATGTGCAGCATGACCATAACAGGTCACCATGTGACCCTGAACTGTCTTGGAGTCAGGCCATTTTCACCATTTGACTTAGCATGGTCATATTGTACACCATTCAATTTCCCACAATGAGATGACCGCAATGATGCCAAAGTATGTGCTCTAGCTCAACTGCAAAAATATATAGTAGAAACCCTACAATGCCCTTCTGTAAGCATATGGAACCTTCACTGACCTCCAGTGACCTCAATTTTGATCTAACCAAAACACAGTTCGTATAATTTATATTTGTGCCCCTGTGAATTCCAGACCCCGCCCTTAATTATGTTTTAGCTTTTCTTGGCAATGAGATACAGATAGGGGAGTGGCGAAATACGCCCCCTGCCTCAGTGGGGGCGGGGCGGGGGAGCACGTCGTGCGGGGCCCTGACAGAGCGCGAGTTAAAACAGGAAACACCTTAGTTTTGCCCTTGAAACCTGATTATTAAAATAACGGTTTGCATTTTTAGAAATACCCTCATTAATGCAAAGGCTAATTGATCAACAAAATGTCAACAAACTGCAATTTTAGCTGCTTCCAGTGTTCTGGTCACTAACAGAGGTGGACGCAGACCAGAGTTTTGGGAGGGGGCTGCCAAAGTCATGTCTGCCTCTCCTCCTGGGGGGGGGGGTGGGACATGCAATGTGGGTGCTCGACAGACCTAGTATGAGCTACCTCTCCAAGTACATGATCGCTCTCCTGGGGGGAGGGGGTGGGAGCGAAAATTTTGTTCTACAGGCCTAGTGTAAACACCTTTTATAAAAAATTTATCCAGCCTTTGGGGGCCAAAACATAGTTTGGCCCCCTCCAGCGCTTTGGTGGGGCCATCGCTGGAATTGCCCTCCTCCTGTGTCCGCCAATGGTTACTAAAAACAACTGGGTGAAGTTCCTTCTGTCCCCTCTATTGCCTTGCCAAATTTGTGCAACATAGATCATCTGTTCTGCCGTGCTATATTTACTTGAGATGAAATTTCAGCTAACCAAACTATTTGTGTTTCAGGGGACTCCCTCAAGAACAACAGGTGCATACAGGGACTCACTGGTCCAGGATCACTCATCGGCACCGACCGGTTCTTCAGAGATCTCGGCAAATGCCTTCAAATTCTACAAAGCACTCCTAAAGACAGGCTGGCGCAGCTCTCGCGGGAAACATTGACGTCGCTGGTCATCAACTGCGTAGGAAAGAAACTCAACTTCATCAACAGTGACGGAGACATTCTAGTTTCCAATCTTGAACGAGCCATCGATGGTTCAACCTCTATTTCTCAACAACAGAAGGAAGAAGTAAAGGGAATTGTTCGTAGATGCACGAAGTTTAGCACCTGCCTGCTCAAGGAATGCCAGTTCTGATGGGCTCAGCACCTGCCCTGATCACGACTGGAAAATAGCCTTCAATGTTATACTACAACGGAAAATTGACAGTTTTTGAGGTGGGCGTGGTGAAAACAGGCAGTGGTGTCACGTCTTGAGAGAAATATAACAAAGAAAGCGAAAATAAATATTAGCTGAAACACTGGAACTCATTTTTCTTATCCAAAGATGCAAGAAGGAATCCTAGACATGAACATTTTTACTAGCCCCTTCCCCCAACAAAGATCCGAAAGGAGCCCGACGCCTGCACATGAATCTGCAAACAAATCTGTTCAACAGCACCAACCCGAATGCTACCGATAGGGCTGCTTTTTAGGCAAGATCATTTCGTAGGTGAGAGGTGCTAGCCTGTTCAAAAACTGTTCGTCCTGTGATAGCTTCAAAACCTCCTTGCAAAGGTCCGCCAAGTACGGCACGTGCCCATGAAACCGCTTGAGCATTTCTTTTCGCCCCTGCCAATTGATGTCTACCGCTCATTGGAACTACATGTAGTGTTATCTCCCATAGATACGCGCCTAATACAAGACCGTGATAGCGGATAGAGAGACATGTAGCACCAGCCTCAGCGCGAAAGAGGATTTGGCCCGATGGAGTCATGCAACGCTTTCAGCCGGGAATAAATGAGGTTGTATCAAGAACGAACTTTAAATACAGTGCACATGGAAACCGCTAGACATTGCGTTTCTTTTACAAACGTAAAAAATGGCACGGGAAATATGACAGGAAGACCTGCCAAATGAGTCATGGGGTGGTTCGGCTCTGCCGCCATTTAGCGGTGCAGAGAACCTGAGTGAGGCAAGTAACCACAGACCCCTCGTGAAATGAAAGAACGTGGTAGGCCGTGAACGTGGTAGAGCAGGGATGGGACGCGATGGAATAACATCCCTGCTTGACTCGACCACACAATTCCTACATTTGTTCGGGAACCTGTGCGTATACGCCCGCGTTGATACGAAGAGACAAACGACGAAAACTCCAGTCAGCCAAAATGTCTGGCCTTCCCACCGGTACAATCTCCACAACCACACTGCAACGAAGTGACTCTAGACGTCTCAAACTCAATGGATCGGAGCAACTACCTACTGTCAGTGCTCCGGCCTTGAACGCAGCCAGTTTTGTGCACTTTAGCCTGCGTGATCCTTACACTAGGGTCTGAGATGAATATGCCATCAAAGCAAAAAACAGTTCGGCAGCGCAGCGGAGCTGGTGTATCGCTACATTCAGAAAACTATTATCGATATAGTCATAGTGTCTTCGTTAGTATTGCATCTGCAGAGAAAGCTGAGCTAAATTTGCCATGCCCTAACCTGAATCCATCGACTGACCAGTTCCCAGCCACAACCTGACCTAAATCCACAGACTGACCAGTTCCCAGTCACAACCTGACCTAAATCCACAGACTGACCAGTTCCCAGTCACAAACTGACCTAAATCCACAGACTGACCAGTTCCCAGTCACAACCGGACCTAAATCCACAGACTGACCAGTTCCCAGTCACAACTTGACCTAAATCTACAGACTGACCAGTTTCCATTCACAAACTTACCTAAATCCACAGACTGACCAGTTCCCAGTCACAACCGGACCTAAATCCACAGACTGACCAGTTCCCAGTCACAACCTGACCTAAATCTACAGACTGACCAGTTTCCATTCACAAACTTACCTAAATCCACAGACTGACCAGTTCCCAGTCACAACCGGACCTAAATCCACAGACTGACCAGTTCCTAGTCACAACCGGACCTAAATCCACAGACTGACCAGTTCCCAGTCACAACCGGACCTAAATCCACAGACTGACCAGTTCCCAGTCACAACCTGACCTAAATCTACAGACTGACCAGTTCCTAGTCACAACCTGACCTAAATCCACAGACTGACCAGCTCCTAGTCAAAACCTGACCTAAACCCACCATAGTCGTGGAACTACGCCGATTTTTCCGACCAAGCAAATGCGGTGTCCCCCCCCCAACGCGTTGGGCCGTTGCAACGGCTTGGCCATTCGTCGAATTTAATATAAAACCGCGAATATCAAGAAGGACCAATTGGTGTACTTTGACAGGGTCCGACATTGTGCAGAACTGCAGAGTGGGAAACAACACCACATTTTATCGCCAACTACTGGAGATTGCACGTAAATCCCCACCCCCTAGGTAAATCTACCTCGCATCCCAATGCCGAACCCTGTCTCCCCAGAATCTCGACACAGATGGCACGCCCAAACTTGGGCTCCGAGTTGGTCAGTGCCTGTAATCCTACCAAGAACGCAGAGTGGAAACAGCCCTGGGACTTACTCGGGCTAGGACCTTTGCATCGAAACGCGGAGGCAGGCAGCGGCACGGCATATGGGTCATTGAACTCATCGCCGCAGAAAACTGCCCCAGCCAATCTGCAAGCCGGCTGCAGCGTCCGGCGCAGAGGTGTAAAATACCCGCCTCACCAGCTCACTGTTCGGATGCGGCACCGCACGGGGTGGTTGAACTTATCGCGAAAAGGTAGGGCCGAGCATATTTCAGGTCTACAGAGGACACAGCACAGCGTGTCATGAACCAACACATCATCCTTGTAAAGTGGGGATGAACGCTGGAATGTGACACGGTCAAGATAACCCATAGCAGACCCGGCTCACGTCCGGAGTTTGCGCCCCGAATCCAGGCCAGTTCGGATGCAACTCATGAACATTGATCCAGACCGGATCCGGGGCGTCCAAATCATGAACACTGATCCGAATCGGATCCGGGGCGTCAAAATCATGAGCATTGATCCGAATCGGATCCAGGGCGTCAAAATCATGAGCATTGATCCGAATCGGATCCAGGGCGTCAAAATCATGAGCATTGATCCGAATCGGATCCGGGGCGTCAAAATCATGAGCATTGATCCGAATCGGACCTGTATGCGAAAAATATAGCAAAATAAAAAGTGAGCCAGATGCAATTTCAGAAACGAAACAACCCAAATCCCTTTTCTAGTGCAACCTGATTTCCCAATTAAAGGTGTGGATCCGCTCGGATATTCAACACATGACACTGGGCATACAATAATAAACCATGATAAGTCAGTTAGTGTAGATAAGCAGTTTCATTTTCTTCATATAATCGGGTCGCCGTAATGTCTTAACCTTAATACCAAAGACATTCTGCGAAAGGCAGCCCCTTAAAGTTCTCGTCCTATACGGCTCGAAGCTAACGCACATCCTAATGTTGAGGAAAAATAATTGAGCGATGTATACCCCAACATGTGTGTGGTTACCAGGGCCTAACAAAATCCCGGAAGTTGTCAAGAAATTAGCGAGATGCACTTTACTACAGATACAAGCATTAAGAACACAAGATCAACGAATTAAATTATAGCCGCCGGAATTTTCATACCTAACACCACGCCACTAAAAAGGAACAGCTGCACGACCTAGTGCAGTTTCGACTTCCCGTGATAAGACAACGGGCAGTGTTTGTTCCTAATATGGTCAAGCGTCAGCGTCGATAAACATGATTCACTCTTGAAGCACCCTGGAATTACCACTCCCAAGATCGGCCCAACGCAGCATGACACAACTTCTGCATGCTCATTATTCCTTAACGTCGACTTTTCCAAGATACTATCACCGAAATTTCCAGGCTCGGCGTCATGTGGACTCAGCTGCAGCGTCATCCCGCCTAAGCCAGGCGATGCACCATTTGAGCCAGCTCTGCGGTCATGCAGTACACGTACCAGAGCGGAGTCGCAAATCCATTGGTCCTGGAAAGTTCACGCCCTGAAGCCCGGGTCGGATAACCGAGACCTGATCACCCAGAACGGCAGAGCTGCTGGGTCGCACAACGCCCTCCTCATCTACAATGTGAAGAAACGTCCTGACCATAGAGCAGACCGGGGCTGGTTGAATAATTTTTCACGTTTCCCTCTGTGGCTAATAATCCACAAGATCTATCGAAGATTGGATACCACCATTCAAAACATAGTTCTTTTCCCCAACAAACGACAGTTAATCTTTTCCCAAAAACAAATACATTTTACCACAATAAACTTCTGAAATAATTTTTGCAATTGATGCAAACAGCCCCGATGCCGGGGTCGTTGCATCAGTCCCCAGTGCAGCTTGCATCGTGAGGAATTAGTGCACAGAAACACAATACAACGTCAGATTCACTTTATTGGTCGGTATGTTTCCCATTCAGCTCATTGGATACCTTTCCGAGCTTACCTATTTACAGTCAGTCACAGTGGTGACAGATATAGAACCTGCTTGTTCCACTGCAGGCCTCGTGCGCCACATGGCACATGGCGTGGTCACATGGCAATGTCAAAGGTCATGGTTTAAGGCTTTTCTTTTTGAGATCGTAGGGGACCACCGGTCCCCTCCAGTGCGTGTTCGTGCCAGACTCATTCCAGTCCGGGTGTTAACACAGAACATTCAGATATTCTCAGCCACAGTTTTTAATTATTCTTCCTTATTTTCCCTGCTAATAATCAGGGGCATCATCATGAAATTGTTTTGTAGGAGGTGACGGACCCTAATTGGTGATGACGGAGGCGGGGGAGGGGAGGGGTAGGAGGCGATTTTAATATGGTGAAAAAGTGCAAAAAAGTAGGTACCTATTTCAAGTTAAAATGGGGGACACCCGTTCCCTCATTGGCATACTTGGGTGACGCGCTCTTTCCCCACTTTCGAAGCCCATGCCAATAATGATGATAATACATCATTATGACTATTCAATTCGCCCATTAACAAAACTAAGCGCCGGGGCAGGTTGCATCAATGTTTCAACCTGCCCCGCGAAAAATGATTCGTCTTGCACCGTCCCTGCCCTGAATCAATCATGGCGCCAAATATTGCACAAGCCAAGAGGTCCCGCCAAAAGTCTTTGCCAAAATTGAAGACTTGAAAACCACGCTTTAACCTGCCAGGCTTATGACCAGCATGAATGTTATCTTGTATTTCATTTAAAACTTAATGTAACAGACTACAATAATACTTTCACCCTAAAACATGAGTTTTTGCCTCCTCACCTGGTATCGGCCGACCGCCTTCGCTGGTTTATTCACCGGAAAGACATTGCGCGTGCGCAGTTCTAGTGGGCCCGCTTAAACTGTTATCGAGTGAATATTTTTTAGTTACAGCCCCTGATGCATTCAACCCGTGATGCAACCAGCACCGGTCTCCCCTATAAAACACCCCGACCACATATCTGCATAACCAAAGTCATTTACCGAAACAAAATACATGAAAACATATCCTAAAAGTGGATGATAGGCGTAAATTTAGGTCCATTAGTAAGTGTCATGCATATTTCCCGGTGATTATGTCAGTCGTCTCAGTGGGTACCGCTCCAGAGGGATTTCACAACAGAACCACTATCACTGATACCGGCAGTTTCATCCCGGAACTCGTGTGACTCATCTCTTTTGCTCACTTTTGGACATGCGAAGTTACTTGAGGTCAGATGGAGATGCATTTTTGACGGAAGATTGACGTAAGATCCACTTTTGATGCACTTTTGACGTAAGATCCATCACACAATACACACAGAAGGATTCCCACGAGCCATTCGTGACATGTTTGTGATGTGATCCCCCATTTCACGAAGAACGGCAAGAGCGACCGAGCTGAAAACCACCCAGCTGCCAATTTGCCACCTTATGAGCAGAACGACACTTCCGATACCTAACTACCAAAGCACGGAACAACCTGCCTCACCGGACGTTTTCAAAGCCTTCTCCTGCTTGGTTTAGCGCCCTAATTAGTGTCATTGATCATTATATATGTATACGTGTGATTCCCTCTTATATTATTAAATTATATCTTAAACCTAAAATACAACTTATAAATCTAAATTACACCTTAACTAAATCCCTGTTATATATAATATAACCCGGTCTTACATAACATTGAATCTGGCGTGAGCCCTTATATCCACACATTGACAGTGGCGGATCCGGGGGCAAAAGCAATTGCCCCCAAACGGAGTCTCGGGGCAAACTATGTTTTGCCCCAGCGATCGACCTCCTTTTCCCCGACCCTTTTAGCTCGTAGCAAATTTTGGTGCTTCAACTCTCAACTTCAACAGAATTAGAGACGTTCGTGTAAATATTGGGGCTTGGATAGGAAAAATGTATCTTGAGCCATTTTTTCACCCCGTGACAGTTTTTTTGTTTTTTTGTTTTGCTTTTCGTCTCCAGTTCCCAAAATCCTACCGAAAGGCATTGACCCCGGTCACGCTCACCAGAGGCGCTAGTGTGCCATCCAAGATGGCCGCGAAAGAGGGACTCGAAAGATAAACAACATTAGTGGGCCCGGGAATAGCATGGTAGTGGTGAATTATACGTGTTTTATGCCTGGTATGTGGCGTGGCTTATAACCAGCCGCTGCAGAAGGCGTGGGAGCCCAAATTGAGGAGTTTTTGGTCCCAGGGAGCAAAGTTTGTAGTCAGGATCAGGTTAAGTTTGCTGCACCCCCTACTTTTTGCCGGTGGCGACGCTTATGTTTGGAACGCATTTTCCATCGTACATTCAAACTGGAATTTCGACAGCTTGAAACGAATAAGGCGTATATCTAAGAATTATTTAATATGTCGTTTCGGGCTAAAGGAATGCAGCCGGCGGATCCGGACAGAAGTGGGCATGTGCCCCATAGGCGATCCAGGGGCAAAGGGAGTATGTGCCCCCGCCATTGACCCTCGGCGCCCCTGAAATGGCCACGCCCCTGGAATTTCGCTTCCCCCCCCCCCCAGGATGCAGTCGGCTCCCACCGATAGGGTTTGCTCCCATCCGATAGGGTTTTCGGTAAGAATGGCGCCTCGCCCCCGGGAAGGTGCCCCGATCGGCAATCCTGGATCCACCTTTGATGACGGCCCAGGATAAAGGCCTACCTTGCTAGAAGCAGGCTCGGGAGGGAAGGAGGCATCGGAACTGGAGATTGCCCCACAGCCAGTCTGCAAGTATGGCAGCGGCCGACGAGTCGCACCAGCCATCTAAATTCTCGCACCACCATCCTCCCAAATTCGCACCAATCTGCCACATACCGAAAATGCACACATTCCTACCCCTGCAATGCAATACTACCTCAGATTAGTCAGTTAATTAAGGGCTTTTATAAGGCCCCTCCTGTGTCTTATAGCCATTCAGCCATTATTTATTTATTTTAAGTGTCACTAACCTCGCAAATTCGCACCGGTTGATAAATTCGCACACTCGGTCCTGTTGGCACTCGCACCGAAGATCTCGTCGAAAATGATACTTTGTACACTGGCTTCACAGCTGCTTACCGGTGGATGTTGGTGTGGTGAATTTCTGCAAGAGCACATTTGGCTTTCTTCTTCCATTCTCGTTTCAACTTCCACTGCTTGACGCACCTTATCCTAGGAAACTTAGCTGAGACTTCGACACTTTCTTCGAAGGATACACACTGAGAACGCGCATTTCTGATTGGATCTAATGTTATCCGTCTCTTCTCCATTTTTTTGAACTTTCCAGATTATAACAGAAGAAAATAACGCCAGTCTTCAATATTCACGTCCACCCAACGTACGTATAACCACGCTCTTTCACGATTTATCACGACTGAAAATCCGTTACTATAGAACCGGTGGAACCAATGGTTTGTTTAAAATGCGCCGGATATGAAGCAGCCCGCCGACGTAGTCCTCTACTGGCCTTTCAAAAATCCGCCGGCGCAAACTTTGATGACCGGGCCATATTTGAATTTGTACTGCGCAACGTTGTTTTTGTTTGTTTTTTTCTTTGTTGACTTTGGTTTGCCTCCCAAACACCCGATCCCCACGACAATTGATAACTACCAGTTTCTCATGTTTCTGCAGTGGATGTGTGATCTGTCAGCGTCTTCAATCCTACCCTGATTGTCATAAATTTTGTTCTGCATACTAAGTCTTCAAATCCCACTAACAACTCTCCGGGACTAGGCAGCCTAACAAACTAGCATAAATACAAAATCTTACTCACTGGCTTCGGAATCGCTCAATCCAAGTAGTGAGTCAGATTTTAATCTCAATCACATTAAGTCCGCTTGGAATAACCAACAAGTCTGCTTTGGGAACCACATGTACGGTGCTTTTGCACCCGAGCCTTCTGTCCAGCCTCGCCGTTCCATTTAAGCTGCCACAAAGCAGGACACGTTCCGGCTTACAGCCAGCTGGGTGAAAGCGGGCGTAAAGTGGTAGAACGTGATCAGATTCACCGAGTTCTCCAACTTAAGAGGACTTGGCTCTCCGACTTGACCTGCGGGAGGTGGCTTGGTGACTAAGCCTGTCAAGCTTAGCGATTAGAATATTCTGTTTTATGTCGTTTTCAAGATAGCTGCTCTGCAAGGTCGGTATTAAGCCTCAGCTACGCCTAACCAACTCTTCAAAAGGGGAGTGGGTGGAGAATAATGGACACTGAGGCTGTATGCCATAACAGATGGCCAAGCAGAGCTATGGAAAAAAGTATGGGCATCATATTTTAACAATATATTCAGGCCCGATTAAGTGATGAATCATATGAACTTGCCAAGTCAAATCTTAAGATTGACCGGACCTAGGATCGGGTCAAAGTCATCAGGAGTCGCAATGCATACCTTTCAAACCGCAGTAGTAAGGCAAACCCCCCAAAAAATCTACAAAAACCCTTTGTTGCCATTTTCTTGGAAGAAATTGAGTTTAAGATAACTTTCCAGTGCATTTCCGATGGAGAGGTCACGGCCCTAACGAGACCGCAGGTCACTGATACACAAGTCCGTTACAGTAACCACACACTGGTGACGTGACCTAAGATGATCGAAGGCCTTAAATGTTATTACGACTTACAAAACACCACGTAACAATTATGACAAGCACGGCAGCCGCCACAGTTTTTTTTGGCTATCTGTGAAAACCATAGAAGGTATCCGCCCGCCCCTGTACGACCGCTTGTGACTCGTTCCAGCGTGCCCGAGTGCAAAAACCAGGTGCGAGGGCAGTTCAAATATAAGGTGACTTAGCCGTTTAAAGGGAATGGATCACTGTCGAAGTTCTAAAAATAATAATCTAACAACAAGAGAGGTCTGAAAATCAGGAAACAATATTTCCCCACTTCCATACGCTAAAAACATAAATACCTCAACTTTTCTAACAACATGTGACGTCATCAAAATAAAAGTTTTAATAATCAGTGAAATCCTAAACCTTGATCATAGACTCCGTGTAGTGTAAAGTCCAACTCACGGCGTTTCCGCGCAGAAAAAATCGTATGCAGAGGATATTCAAATACATGGTGAAATAATCGATCGCAGGACCCGCAATCGAATTCCAGCTGAGGACGTCCGCTCTCATCATCAGTACCAGATTTGTCCAACTGCCACTACAATCATACTCTCGGTCCGTCCGTCCTTTCTCGGCCTTGTTAACCCGTGCCCCGGTGGGCCTCCGAGTCACCTTCACCCTGATGGGGGGGTGTTTGAACATCCCCTCGAACTCGGCCCCTATGCAGGATAGCGAAAAAACGCGAACACTGGTGGATAGCTCCTAAAAATTAATCAAGAAACTAAAAAATTCACTTCTTGGCTCCGGTCAATATTGAGCTCATGACAGTTCAAAGGATGTGGGATTTTGAGTAGATTTTTTGGGCTCTAGCGTCTGACAAAGTTGTGTTAGAATCATTTTTAGGCACGATTTTCTTACTCTCGTCACGGCAAACCGAATGATGTATATGACCATAGCAGGTCAAATCACAAAAATGACCTGACCTCAGGTCAGTTCAAGGCCAGTTTTTAACCTAGCATAGTCCATATCAATCAGCTTGACTTGCAATAGCAATCTGAACACAATGATATGAAAATAAAAGTTGTTTCACCATTTCATACAAAGTTATTGACCTAAGTCTAAAAACTGCTTAAAAGTCCCAGATGACCTCTCAGAGGTCACAGGCACAAAATTGCAACATGGACCTTGAGAAGAGGCCCAGGATTCTACGATTTTGAGAATATGAAGATATTCTCAGCTGTATCTACACAAACACAGCCCAATTTATATTTTTCCCATGTATTCCCAATCAAGAGTTCATGGTTCATACTTGACCTTAGGTCATCGATATGAAAAATCCCGGAAATGTTTTGTAGCACTCGCTGGGCCCATTATGTGGTATAGGTTTCAATCTGATAGATTCACTCATTTCTGACTTATGCCACCTTAAACATTTTTTTAGGTGAGGTCACTTGACCTGCATTCGTGACCTGACCTGAGATGACCCAACAATAACATTTGGTGGAAATTTGCAGAATTGATCAAGGATAAGGTGTGCCAGGTACGGCGCCGCTTTGCACCGCCGGAAAATCCCGAGGGGGTTTAAAGAACCCATCGGGGCGAGGGTTAAATACCGTTCGAAACATTGAAGGGCAGATGACATTACGACGGCCGTGTTTATTCAGTGGTTGAAGATTATGTATATGCTTGATAGTAAAAAACAACTTAAGAGCTGGATTTTGAAGAAAAATTATTGACCCTGGAAGTACGGGGAGGAGCATGGATGGTTTGCGGCCTGGCGCTTTGGCAATGAGGCTGGATTGCGACTACTCGCCCAAGTTTTCGTCGAGGCGTGTTGCTGCTGGCTTACTCGTTAGTATGTATTTTGGTGGGCGGGCCTGGCAACCATGATTACTGAAACCATATGAGGGCATTCCTTGGGGTTTGAAAGACAATAAGCCCCTTTACTTTGAACTTTAAGTTGGCGGAAATTTTGTTCAGTAGCTTTGGGTGAAAGTAGTTATGTCATTTTTAACATGTATTACGTGACCTGAAATTGTATGCATGAAATTGTATACGAGAGCTTTGGTTCAAATTAAATATAGCAATAGTGGTTTCACACGCTCTACAAACTGTTATCTAGTTCAAACCCATTATGTGGACGCCCCTAATTTGACCTTTCGTCTATGACTTCCGTTTGATCATCGTACGCGTGACTCCGCCTTTAATTGGGATTGGACTGCCCGAAAGTCTAAACATAGCCCACGTCTGCTTGCGGAATAAACTTGCCAGTTGGCAATGGGTAGGTGGCCAAATTAGTTAACAGCCTAAATAGTAGGTATTTATATAGTACGCTACTTTGTGCTACAATACATTTTAATTACACGAACGCTGTCACTTAATAATTCTAAGCATGCATTAGCCAAACGTTTCACTTTTAGAGCTTCATCAGGGGAAAAAAATATAAAATGCAATACAAAAACACGCATAACACGGGCAAGTAGCACATCCAATCATATCATACTTCAAATACACACTAAGCCAAGGTCTTAAAGTAGTAAGCATCAGTCTAGGCTTTTTTAAATTCCTCGTCACGACCTCATATAAAACGGGAAGACACATTTTTGGTAAAAGAAACTAAAAAAACGTGGTGGATAGTAATCGTTTTCCAACAAAGAAATGATGAATTTGAATTAATTTGACCTTCGCCTACGCATTGTTCAATCTATTGCTCAAATTAAACTCAACCTGCCATAGTATATAAGTCTAGGAAGCAAAATTGGATGAGCTTGATTCATCATGCTCAATAACCTTAATAATACAGTGGTTACTTGTTAGGTATTTCAAATTGTTAAATAAGGCGGGTCGCTGCGCATTGTGGGTAGTAATCTCTGTCAGCTAATCAGACCAACTGCCAGCGGAACGCTCTGCCGAAGCCTGGGAGAGGCGACTCCACATACATCGGCTTGAACCTTAGACAACCAACTAGACCCTGGCTTGGCTTAACACTTTTGAGAGTAGAAAAATTGTCCCGCATTGGCTTGGAATGACGTGCTCACTGACAGAGTCGGGCTGCAAATATAAATTTTGAGCAATAAAAAGTTAGTTGATTTGAGCATAGATGTACGAGGCTACGTGGCCCTGGCTAAAGTCTATACGGAAACAGTTTGCAAAACACCCGCTGCTCCGTTTGGAATCCGCAGCAATGTCGGGTTAAGCTTATAGCGAATTGCGCCAAACACTGATAAAGTATGTACTCTACGTATCCGACGGTGTAGATTGTTCACTTCTACTGAAGGATATGAAGGCGAGGCACTGGCTAGCGTGTCCACGTTCAGTCCGAACAGCTATCCCCGCAAGGCACCAGCGTATGCATGTATGTACGTCGCAGAAAGCTAGCCACCCGGAAGAGTTGCAGCGTCAGCACAGCATGGAACCGAGTAATTTCACACCAAGGACGACGGATAGCTAAGATCAGGGCCGGCACGCGAGCGCTCGATCATTAAATGAAAACCCATCTGCAGGGTCGTGGGAACTCTGGGTTTGAATGGCGTCAACATATGGATTGTGGAGTCTTAAAACTGCTGTTTTTTACATGATCGGTGGTAGCGAAGGGTGGCTAAATGGCAGTGCTCCTTGCTAGAGATATTGGAAGATGACAGCTCCGGATTTTGGTCGTCTCCTACTAATATTCCATGATGAGGCGTTTTGTCTTCTGTGGTACCCGCGGAAAGCTTACCCAAAATTTCATGCAGCGAAATCAGGTACAATGAGCTTGTGTGAGGTCGTTCACCTTATCCCTGACAAATTCTGCGACTTTTCCCCTAATTCTAAGATCGGTTCATCTTAGGTCAGGTCACCAGTGCAGGTTAAGTGATTTCACCTCCAAAAAAGCTCAAGATGACATAAGTAAGAACAGGGTTAAACAATCCAACTGAAACTCATACCACGTAATGGTCCCACCGAATGCTACAAAATATATTCCGGGATTATTTCATATCAATCACCTAGGGTCAGATGCAGATCATGACCTCTCCATTGGAAATACATGTAAAAACGTGGTTTTGGAGAAAAATGGTTATATTTGTGTAGATACAGCTTAGAATAACTTCATAATCTTCAAATTGTAGTATCCTAGGCCCCTTTCCAGGTTCATGCTGCAAGTTTGGACCTGGGACCTCTGAGAGGTCACATGGGGCTACTTAAGCAGGTATTTAGACTTGGGTTCATAACTTTGCGGGCAAGGATGATAAACTTTTTATTTTGATACCATTACGTTCGGATTGTTATAGTGAGACGATTGATATGCATATTGCATATTGATTATGCTAGACCAGATGGTGACCTTGACCTGACCTAATGCCAGGTCATTTTTAAGTTTTGACCAAGTATAGTCATCATATATTATTCGTATAGTAAAGTCACACATCATACAAGAATAAATAGCGGGATGAGGTGGCTTAACACACGCATTGACGGGGGCCTGAGCCACATTTACTTTGACAGGGGGGCGGGTACCCCCTAAGAGCTAAAAAAACCACGCTAGTTAGCAAAAAACAGTAAACGGTGTTAGGTAGCCCATCCTCTTCTCCATCACAAATATTTGAACTTTTTTCAGGTCACATTTAAGGTCACCAGAGGTCAAAACATGCCATCATAGGGATAACATGTAAATGAAGGGTTTCGGTCGTTACATCTGAACAAATAAAGATAGAGCAAAACAATTTGAGCCATTGGAACCCTCGCAACAAGCTGAATCGATTGGTATATACTATGACCTTGCTAGGTTAAATATAGGATTTGACCTGATCTGAGGTCATTTCAAGGTTAAATTAGGCAAAATTCATATCATGAGAACTGCAAAGACGAGACATTATCCATTACTAGGTTATTCAGTTAAAAACGATTTTCCCATGTATTTTCAAGGAGAGGTCATGGCTCGTAACTGACCTTAGGTCATCGATATAAAAAATAACTCGGTGGGTTCATTATGTGATATGAGTTTCAATCGGATAAGTTCACTCTGTTCTGTCTCATACCGTCTTAAACTTTTTTAGGTCTGGTCACTTTACCTGTACTGGTGACCTGACCTGAGATGAAACAACCTTAAAATTTTGATACAAGTTGTAAAATCAGAGAAAAGGTATGTCGAGTGCGGCGGCGTGTAGCGCCGCGGTTTTATGCTGCGTTATAAAACCCGAGGGGCGGGTACCCGCTTACCCCCCGTCAATGCGCGTGTTAATGGATAGCACTCTTGTTTTCTAAGCCACTGGTCCCGGGTTCAAGTTCCGGCAGAGCCTCTGAATAATTTGATCTGATCCCTAAAATCCCTTCCAACAGGGTGAGAGTTGGCGATGCCGTATGACCCTGGCAGTTGGTGCGTCGTTAAACCCCAACAATTATTATTAATTAATGATAGTATGGTCAGGAACCTCAAACGCTTACAACGGGTTCAACACACATGCTTAATCTGGCTAGCCACTTTCCCTGACCGCCCAAAAGCCAGCATGGATTATGATTATCTATTAGCACACTTTAAAGTACCTAGTCTAATATCTCGTCCGACTTTACACCACCTGACATTTCCTCACAAGCTTTATTATGAAAAAAATAGATTGTCCCGGCCTGCTTCCCTCCTTCAGCTTACACATACCCCTGCGACCATCGCGTGCTCTGACGTTATGGGCCGTACCCCGGGCGCGTGTAAACACAGTGCAACGCAGCCTTTTTGTACGAGTACCTTCTATGGTTAATGATTTTCTAAATTCTTGTAAAGACGTCAATTTTTTCCATGATCCATTGTGCTCGTACGAAGACAATGCCATAAGATTCTGGTCTTCCCTATGGTCATTTTTACATTAGAAACTGCTGTGCGTATACTTTGTGTATGTTAATGTTATATTCGACTGCACCTGTAATTGGGCCATTTGACCTGTTGGTGTAAGAAAAATACAAATACAAATAAAACTATGTGAGCGCAGTGTGACAAACTGCCGTGGGAGACATAGAGACAATTTTTCCCCCTCTGCCGGAACGTGCGGCCGATGATGATCTGGCGACGGGCTCGAGGAGCCACTGGAGCCAAGACGGAGCTAAGGCAGGGAAGCCTGCAACGGGCAGTGGCCAGCGCAATACGGTGGTGGTGCTTTGCGGTCGGTGAGAGCCGTTTTTGCGAGTTCTGTGTTGTGAAATATCCGTGTATCCGACTGGCGTCGGCCCATGGCCCAGCCGCCAGGTGTCGGAGCTCCCAGAAGACCGCCCGACCACTGCGGCAGGTGAGCTGTCGTTTGTTCTCAGCGCGTTTGCGAACAGTCATTGTGTCGCCGCTATCTGGAAATGGCGTGGGAGCTCCCAGCTCGGCTATTGTGCAAACGGTTATTTGCACAATGATTTTGCGGACACCACTAAATGTAGAATATGGTAAGATGCCACCTTTGATGAAATTATGCACCTTCAAAGTGTTTATTTCCTTCACTTATCATGTCAGTGGCTGAAAGAAGTCAAGTATTGGAATAGAACGATTGCATTTTACTTACATGCACAAATTATTGAATCAACTTAACCAAAGGCAACATCACCTCCACAATTAAAAACGATAGCCTGGTCAGATTACGACTTTTTTAGATTGTGCGCGGTAGTGGAGTGGTCAGCCTAGCTGACTTCCACACCGCCGGCCCGGGTTCAAGACCCGGCGGTATCCCTGAACAAGAAACAAGCTGATTCCCGAGAAACCCTTCCAACAGGGAAAGAGTTGGCGACGCCATATGACCCTGGCAGTTGGTGCATCGATAAGCCACAAAAACTATTATTACATCTGTTTTATCAAATACATCCGTAAATACCCCCTTATTCTCAGAATCCACCCAGGTTTGATGACAATCCAGCCATTAATGTTTCTTATGCGCGCGAATTACGTGGAAGTCTGACGCATGGCATTCGCTGATGCAACGATCCGAACGTCAATACGCATCAGCTTAGCCAGACCTGATGTGAAGACCTTGACCGTCTTGCTTTTGATTAATGAGAGATTACTATGTTTTGTTGGCAGGTTTGACATTTCAAACATAATTTATAATACTTCCCAAAATTAATCCTATCGGTTAGCATGAATCCCGTGAATTTGAACAAGCGAACGTTGTTAACATAGACAGGACCGTAACAAGGACCTGTAAAGCAAATCACCCTGATTCACTCAATTAACACGCACCCCGCTGGGGGAATTCGCCCCCTCCCCTCCTGGTTTCTCCCAGATAGCTTAAAACTGAAGAGACGCATAACAACGAAACTTACGGTACCTTATCCCTGATCAATTTTACACATCTGACCAACTGTTTGAGTTAAGGTCATGTCAGGTCAAGGAGCTATTCAGGGTCAAGTGACCCGACCCCAAAACCTAAAATTACGAGTTTGAAGCAACGCCCAGGGAACGTTAGCAAACCGATCAGTTTGAAACTTCCACAATATGATAAGGTCATTAGGGTCTATAAATCTGCTGGCTCGGAATTTTGATATTGGTGACCTGAGGTGGGGTCAATTTTTTGGTCACCCCATTATAAATCTTTGGTGAAAATTAGAATGTACTCGTTTTTAGTAAATACTTTTCAGTAAATACTGGATAGATAAGGCTGACAATCCTCAAACTGTCTATTCTTACCACGATCTTGATCATAAACGTGAGTTTTTGAACATCTGACCTCTCAAAGGTCATATCAGATCACGGGAGCAGAGTGTGTTTTTTTGTCAATAACTTCTGCCTGAATTGGGATAAATCTCCCATTTTGCTTACATTTTGCTTATATTGTTACGGGGAGTCGATTGCTATGCAACATGACCATACCAGGTCCAACATGACCATACCCTGATCTGAGTCGAAGTCAGGTCATTTTGACTATTTGACCTAGCAAGGTCATATTATACATCATTCGATTTGCCGCAATGAGAGGAA
This sequence comes from Lepas anatifera, assembly GCA_034440635.1. NCBI lineage: Eukaryota > Metazoa > Arthropoda > Thecostraca > Lepadidae > Lepas > Lepas anatifera. The sequence continues at coordinate 1,765,061 of JAOTON010000870.1, forward strand.
TCCAATGATGCATACGGTTTTGCCCTAGCTCCCTTGAGGGCAGCTCTAGAGAGGGAAACGTACATTGCTCTTTTGTAAGCCTATGGAGCATTCTTTGACCTATGCTGACCTCAATATTGACCTGAAATAAAAAATATTCTGATAAGTTCTCTTCGTCTTGTCGAGAGCTTTCAAACACCGCCCGTAATTTTCCTTTAGCTTCCGTGGGGAACGAGATACGGAGGGGGCAAAAACGCCTCCCAGCGGGGCGCGTCATGCAAGGGACCCCAGCGGGGCGCGTGTTAAGGAGGGCCTGATATTTTTAGGCAGTCGTCACAAATGTCACAGTCTTCTGCAGCATTACTGGGATATTTTTCAGCTTGTCATATGGATTTCCCAGCCCGCTCTGCATTGTAATGTCATACGTCAGCGGCTTCCATCAGGGACGGACGCAGACTCGAGTTATGGGGGCCAAAGCCATGTCTGCCTCTCCTCCTGGGAGGGGGGATGGAATGTGCGATTTGGGTGCTGGACAGACTTAGCATAAGCTACCTCTCCAAGTACATGATCTCTCTCCTGGGCAGGGGGGGGAAGATTTAATGGCTCGACAGACCTAGTGTAAACACCTTTTAAAAATTATCCAGCCTTGGGGATCAAAATATAGTTTGCCCCCCTCCAGCGTTTTGGGGAGGGCATGACCGGAATGCCCCTCTCCCTCTGCGTCCGCCAATGGCTTCCACCACCGAGGCAATGCTGTTTCCAACTCCCGCCCTGCAAGAACCCGCTCTGGCTGCGCTGGAAATACCGCACCCCTGAGAAAAGCGCCGGTAAGCCCGGTGGTAAGCCGCCACGTGGCATCCGACCATCACTTTAGGGGAGATTTAGGGACAGATCCAGGGGGACAATCCGCACATGATACTCCATGCAAAATGGAAGGGAACAAAATCCACCCTGAAAGCGAGCTAGTGTTTTATAACTGATCCTTTGGGGAGGATGTTGCCGTCCGTAAAAAAATCGTTTTAAAGCGTTTGTCTATTCGCAAGCTACCTCTTTGATGGTGAAAATTGAATCACAGAAGCAGCTTAATCCTGCCGGCTATCACCTCCGTCACCCAACTGTTTTTTCCTCACCGAGCATGGGTGTGGCCCCCTCCCCAAACCAACCAGCTGGATCTGCCCTTGCGGGGATTACAGCCGTCGCTCTTCGAATCAAATATGTTAGTCTTAGTGGAAGTAAACGCCAAATTAAAGGGTTTTGCGCACTTGAGCAACTAAATTGGTTGAGAGCCATCACATTTCACCGAGATACATTAAAATGCTGACATGGAGGGCTTGAATACCACCGTTCGAGGCATGAGACAGAAGTGATCAGCGCTGAACTAAAAATTAATTTTCCGCTGTCAAAGCTAAAACAAAAAACGCAACTTTGCACGAAATACAGCGTTCTACAGGTGATCTGGGTATAACATAGGTAGCGTTTAAAGAAAGATAGCGTAGAGTGGTAGAAGAAGTCAGAAATTGGGATGACTGCAAACAATTAACCTCTTCTCTACCTTGAAAAACAAGAAAGATTTGGAGCTTTCAAGCTGTATTCCGCCCTTTCTCAGCGAATTTTCGGATGGTATCGATTGAATAAATGTTGGTAACAGGGACACAATTTAACACGCACCCTGCCGGGCGGGGCAGGGGGCGAAATTCTGGGTTTCTCCTGGGTTTTCCCCACATGCAGAAAAAAGAGACGCAGAACAGCGAGACTTACAGTACCTCATCCCTTATCAAGTCAACACATCTGACCATTTCTTAGGTCAGGGCATGTGAGGTCAAGGAGCTATTCAAGGTCAAGCAGCCCGATCTCAAAACCTAAAATCACAAATTTGAAGCGGCGCCTGAGGAACATCTGCCAACCGATCACTTTCAAACTTTTACAATATGATGAGGCCATTATGGTCTACAAATTTGCTGTCTCGGAATTCTGATATTGTGGACCTAAGCTGGGTTCCATTTTTTGTCACCCCGTTATACGCATATATTGAAAAACAGAAAGGGCTCGTTTTCAGTAAATACTGAACAGTGATGGCGGCAGCGGGGGGCATGGACTGTGTACCCCCCAACCGTAGCCCTAGGGGCAATCATGTCAATTTACCCCCTCCCCAAAAAGCAAGTTGATTTTGCAGGTAAATGTTTTATCAGTGCGGCAAAAAAGTAAAAGCGGGTACTTCAAAATTCCATAATTGTAATCCTCAATTCAAACTAAAGTTAGCCCTACGTCCTGAAAAATTCAAACGATAGTGGTCCACTCCCAGCCAGGCTCCATTTAACGTTCAACACCTATAAAAATTGGGCTTAACCCGCGCCCCACCGGGGTCCAGCGCGACCTTCACCCCACCGGGGGCCCATCGATGCCACCCCCTCTAACTCTGAAAATATGTAGTTTAGCCCAAATCTGCTAAGTGCATTAAAAAGCTCGCGTGAATTCATTAAGAAATTACTTCGCATGGTTAAGCGCTCTTGTCAATGGTTTGACCTCCAGAGCTCAAGTTGGGTCAAAATAGGCTATTTTCACTCAAATATGCAGTGCTGAAGCAGACTGAGCACAACTAGTATGCCATTAGAGCTATTGAGATCTGGTAAAGTACATTTGATAGGAAAATGTCAGAAATTTTCCGCTATGTGGAACGCAATGACCTCCCGTGAGTGGTTTAACCTCCAGAGGTCACCTCGTGACCGCATATGACCTGAGGTAATCACAGGTCAGAAAGTGACCTTGCCGTATATCACATGAAAGCTAGTGATGAGACACACACGATGGTCTTTAATTCAAAGCTCTAGCTTAATTGGGTCAAACGTTGTTACCAAAATACTGTTTTTACCCCTGGTGACCCTGGATGACATTGGAGAGGTCAAAGGGAAAATATGACCCCTGGAATCAGTAAACGGGGGTCCAAGAACGCTTTTCTGGGCAAGCCGAGCATTTGCAATCGTTTTTGTGGCTTTTAGATCATAAGCCAGCATTTCCCATGCTTTGTCAATGGGAGGCCACCCCGTGACCTGACCTTAGGTTACGAAATCAAAAAAAATCCCGGATATACACCTTTAGAACCTGGCGGTTCCATGAACTGTTGGAAGTTTCAAATTGATCGACTGAGAATCGTAGCTTTTATAGAGTTCAAAAGTTGAAGTGAGGTGACCTTGGTTGACCTCACCTGGTGAGCTGACTTTGTGTGACCCGGGGTAAAAAAGTTCAGGGATGGTGTGAAAATGATTGGGTGAAAGACAGAGCTCTCAAATGCGGTCCTGCTTTTCGTCGTTTTTCTGCTATCCAGAAAAAAAACCTTAGGGGGCCATCGATGCCCCGGTGGGGCGAGGGGTAAAACGACAATACTCGAGATAGATAAAGGCAATACTCGAGTACGATTTAGATCGTTCAGGCTACTGCTAAAGAAAACTAGCAAGACTTTTCCGGCTTTTTATCCCAAGTAAACTTTCTACCATGAGCTTGGTTTTTAAAGGGAGAAATGTCAATGACTAGCACGATGGAAATTATAAATACAGAGAGGGCGGATTTTATTTTCGAACGGATGTACACAATTTTCGGAAAGTGAGCCTTCCAATCAAGGGGCACCCGCTTAAGCTATCCAGGGGGGACGCCTTTTCCCCTGGGGAGGCGTATTTTCTATCCATAGGGCGTCTTTGATGTCAAGGGCCGCCATTCATATGTGAAAGTATTGGATTTCACACAGAAGGTCCCACCTCTTCCGGTAGGAGGTGTTTAGGCCTAGTTTCCCTTCATCGGCCGAGGGCGGCTACCAAATCGGGGGGGAGGGGCGCCTCCCCGGATTCTGGCGACAGATGGCAGGGCCATCATATCTGAGGGTCTCAGTTCAAATCCCAGCCCGCTGCACGTCTATATTTTTCGTAGATCAGAAAAAGTACTCAATGCACGCCAGGTGATCTACGAGATCTTCTAAACTCTGCAAATACGATCTCGAAGACAAAGGGGAGTCCCAGGTCTATCTATTAGAGACGAATATTTTCTTTCCGCAGTGTTTGCGGGATCACAATAAGTCAGGTGAATTGACTTCGATACTATTGTAGAATCTACCTGTAAACCATTTTACTTCGTGATCTCATAAGTGTTTTCCAGAGCCCCTATGATCACGGAAACCAGAAGTGATATGAAAAAAATGGAATGGTGCTGGATCACCTTATCATCTTCTACTCTGGAGCCGAGTTTAAGGTCACATCATGACATTGACCTGAGAGCAGGGTCACATAATTACCGTTCAAGGTCATTTTGCAATTACTCGAAACCTGGTTCACGTCCAATACTATGATACCAAATTTGAGATCGTTTCTGGTGTAACCTTGTTGACCTGACCTCAAAATGAATGCCAGCATGCATAATTTTCGTTTTAAGAGCTTTCAAGTCACATTTATAAACTTGATTTAGCTCTTCTAGAAGCCGAGTTACACACCGGTTTTTGTCGGCCCCATTTTTAGAAGAATTACACGGGTTTAGAAATTAAGTCATAACTCGTTGACCTGACCGAACCTGATGTCAATTTTTTTTTGTAGCAAACTAGCAAATTGATCACTCTTCAGGTATGCAAAGTTACGCCCGTCTAATTTGAATCGGCTCGAAGGGATTTGCAAAATCCTAGGGAGGGATCCGATCGGACCCATCTTCCAGGCGGTCAAGGCGAGCGCCTTTCTTGGTGCCAAACTCTGGGATTGAAGTAAAAGAAGACTTTCCATATTCAAGAGAATAAGTGTACTTATTAAAAAAACAGGGAACGACTAATATTACACAACATTTTAACACGCACATTGACGGAGTGCCGGTACCCATCCCTCCCCCGGGTTTTTTGGAGTAATTAAAACGGCAGCGCGTAGCGCCGCCTTACTTAGGCATAATTTTGTATCATTTCTACAACTTGAGCCAAAATTTTAGAGTTGGGTCATCTCAGGTCTGGTCACCAGTGCAGGTCAAGTGACATCACCTCAAAAAAGTTTAAACCTCTCCGCACTGGGGCCATTGATCCCGTGGTTGAGGGCACTGCTTTTCACCCCATCATTTTTCCACCATCCCTGATGTTTTTACCCTGGGTCACCCAAGGTCAGGTCACCAGGCGAGGTCAACCGAGATCACCCACTTCAACTTTGAAGCTCTATAAGAGCTACATTTCATAGTCGATTGATTTGAAACTTCCTAGACTTTATGCCCCCTCCAGGGTATACATAATGTATATCCGTGATTTTTCGATTTCATGACCTGAGGTCAGGTCACGAGGTGACCTCTCGCATTAAAAAAGTACGGGGAAAGTCTGTCTTAAGTTCTAAAAGTCACAAAAACTATTGAAAATGCTCAGATTGCACAGAAAAGCTTTCTTGGACACCCTCACACGGACCCCAGGGACAATATTTGCTCTTTCACCCTTTTGAGGTCATCACAGGTCACCAGGGGTCAAAAACAGTATTTTGACAATAACTTTTGACCTAATAAAGCTAGATCGCTGAATCAAACATCATCGTGTATTGCTCGTCACTGGCTTTCGTGTGATATACGGCAAGATTACTTTCTGACCTCAGGTCATAGTAGGTCACGAGGTGACCTCTGGAGGTCAAAACACTGGTGGGAAGTCATTAAGTTCCACATAGCGGTAAAAGGTCTGCCATTGTCCTATCAAACATACTTTACCAGATTTAAACAGTTCTAATGGCATGAGAGCTATAATGCCCAGTTTTTTAAGCATTACATATTTTAGCGGGGATAGCCTATCGTGACCTAACTTGACCTCTGGAGGTCAAACCATTAACCTGAGTGCTTAAACATGCCAATTGAAATCTTACTGAATTCACACGAATGGTCTAATGCATTTTTTCAGATTCACGCTAACCCCAATATTTTCGGAGTTAGCGGGCGGGCCACCGATGCCCCCGGTGGGGTGAAGGTGGCGCTGAACCCCCAGTGGTGCGCGGGTTAAGATATTGTAAGTCAGAACAGGGTTAATCCATGCGATTGAAATTGATATCACATAATGGGCCCACTGAGTTCTGCAAAATATATTCCGATATATTTCATATCGATGGCCTAAAGTCAGGTACGAACCATGATCTTTTAATAGGAAATACATGAAGGAAATGTTCTAAGCTGAATAATTTAGTAATGTGTGGTGGTAGAGCGTTTATTGTGATGGTAATACATCTCCCTCATCATTGCAGTTTTATTGATATGCATTTGGGCCTAATTTGACCTTGAAATGAGCTCAGGTCAGGTCAGGCCCTAGGTTTGACCTGATTTGACCTAGCAAAGTCATATTATATATCATTCGATTTGGATGCCAACGAGGGTTCCAATAGTTTATATTGTTTTGTTCTATCTTTACTTTTTGAGATGCCATGACTGAAAACCTTCATTTACATGTTCTCCCTATGGTGACATGCCTTGCCCTCTAATGATCTTAAATGTGACCTGAAAGAAGCATGATTTGGTGTTTTCTATAGATATTTGAATGGTCTATCCAACGGCGTGTACCATTTCTCGCTGTTTAGGGGGTGCAATTATTGGCCCCTCCCCCGTCAAAGCGAAGGTGGTTCAGACCCCGTCCATGCGCGTTTTAACACATAATTCGGGATGCAAAACTTGAAACAGCCTTGGACCAACGTAAACCATACTTTTAAACCGAAATGAAAGTATCCCGATCCCGTGATCGTTGAAATGCTGCAGAATGTTCAAGAGTTACGAAAGATTCATTTACTAGGAGATACCGTTTTGACTTCAGACCAACACAAGTAACTCTGCTCAGAGTCTCGGATGTTGTATTGATGTTCTGAAAATCGGTCAGGATGTCTGTTAGAGAAATAAAAACACGTAATAAGTGCAAAGGTCAGCCGTGAAATGAGGATTGGCAAAAAAACGGCGCGAAAAACAACCCAGAGCAATCCCATCATCCTTTTATAACAGCATGCTATCTTTTAGCAGCATTGACTTCTCGCATCTAAGTCATCAAGTATGGTTAGTAACCCGGACTGAGCTGGCAGATGAACGGGGCCTGGTTGGAGCAGATTCCTCCGATCCAGGTGACACCAGTGCCCAGATCCTGCAGCATGCCGCAGTCCCAGCCGGGGGGCCGGACTGATCTCCCAGCCCAGGTAGTTGACAGCCGAGCCGTCGTACCAGCTCCACTCATCAACGTCTTTGCCGTTACGGTACAGACCGAACCAGGTCTTGGATGAGGTCGGCAGGGCTAATGCCTTGAGGAACTGGTCCATCTCCTTGCTATGCGAGGCAGCAGGTACTGAGCTGTTGAAGGCCTCGCAGGAGCTCTTGAGATCATGGCCCGTTGACAGAGTTGAGCCGGAGAACCAGAAGCAGAGGCCGTCATGGAGCTTCCATCCCGTGAGACACGGGTCACGGGCTGCCACCTACTCCGGAACGGGCGGTTTGTTGTAAGAGTTGTTTTAGAAATTCAACACATGTGTGGTCAACTTTTAATTTAGAACTGGACAAATGTTTTCCTGAAGTCAGACAGTTTCGAAAAGCTAAATAATATGTTTCCTGCACACATCCAAACATTTTGCGCGCAATATGCTCGACAGTTTAGAGAACAAAACTGAAAACATGAAACAATCTAACCCTAATGTCTTACATAACGCACAGATCGCGCGATTTGACCTCCCTCCGTCAAATTACCTAAGTGTTCGAAATGGCCTGGAAACGGTGTGCAAGCATACTTATGGCTCATGGGTTTATCACGTTAAACCAAATGCTATATTTGGTATTTTGATTTATCAATGATTGCAAATGGGTTTCCCCAGATTGTTCAAAAAACTTTTGAGTACTGAACAGATTTAATCGCTCCACTCCCAGTCCGCCACATTCGCTCTGAGGTGCCATGACTACAGATGGTGGACGGAGCCACAGTCGCTCTCAGATGTCATGACTACGGGATGGTGGACGGAGCCACAGTCGCTCTGAGGTGTCATGACTACGGGATGGTGGATGGAGCCACAGTCGCTCTGAGGTGCCATGACTACAGATGGTGGACGGAGCCACAGTCGCTCTCAGATGTCATGATTACGGGATGGTGGATGGAGCCACAGTCGCTCTGAGGTGCCATGACTATGGATGGTGGACGGAGCCACAGTCGCTGAGATGCCATGATTACGAGATGGTGGATGGAGCCACAGTCACTCTGAGGTGCCATGACTACAGATGGGGGACGGAGCCACAGTCGCTCTCAGATGTCATGACTACAGATGGTGAACGGAGCCACAGTCGCTCTCAGATGTCATGACTACGGGATGGTGGATGGAGCCACAGTCGCTCTGAGGTGCCATGACTACAGATGGTGGACGGAGCCACAGTCGCTCTCAGATGCCATGACTACGGGATGGTGGATGGAGCCACAGTCACTCTGAGGCGCCATGACTACAGATGGTGGACGGAGCCACAGTCGCTCTCAGATGTCATGACTACGGGATGGTGGACGGAGCCACAGTCGCTCTGAGATGCCATGATTACGAGATGGTGGGCGGATAAATTGGTGTACTGGACAATCACGGAAAGCGCTGGCAATATTCGACATTTTACGCGCGAGATGTGCCACGAGTATTTTATGGCTAACTTGGTGTGGTGCTAAAGTATTCCAAGTATTCCGAGTTAAGGCAAAGGATAAAGTTTAGACTCGAACTTTTTTTCTAAAAATGGTAATAACATTGGAAGGGCACCATGACGTACACCCCTACAAATACCACACTTAACTTTCCATATTTTGTCATGTTTTACTTTATTCTATATCTATGGTTGATAAATTACTGCTTTGGTTTCCTACTGGCAGATATCATCATTAGGTGCCCAGCCCTAGTCTGATAATGAGGATACATAACGACGAGTGGATAATGAAAATGAACGCCTCCATGTAGCAAAGACGTAGCGAGTCTCTACATATGTACGTGTGACACAGGTGATCCATCAAAGGACTACATAACATTTTCTGCAAATACTTGGTCTGCCAGAAGACCGTTGCATTTAATTGACCGCTATGAATCAAGTGGAGCGGACCAGTTCAGCATCGGGATATAACATAGTCTGTCACCCTGGTGCTGGAGGTGCTGGCGAGCTTCTGGCGAGGTGCTTGCGTGTTACGGCCACTGCGACACCGAGAGGTGCACCCACGGATGTCAAAATATTGCCTAATCTAGTGAGAATTTATACATGCATGGATTTTAGGCCCAATGAAAAAAATTGGAACTGAAGGAGATAATCTTGCCTGATTATTCCGAAACTATACTTCCCCCACGGAAATGGTACATTTACACAGTATAAGTGAGCTTTTTGGTACCAGCCTGACAGAGAGCAGGATACTTCTCTTGGCAGTTGGTGAGACCCCATTGCCCGGTAACTTTGTTGAAATTGGCGAGAGCGCAGTTGTTTTTGTTGCTGGAGCTCGGCTCCTTGGTGTCCCAGTACAAGAAGTCCACGTCCGTCGCGTCCTGCCACTGGAAAACGAGGTCCTCGCAGGATTCAGTGCAGTCGCAGCGATGTCGCCCGAACCCTAACCAGGCCTGGCTGTGAGTGGGGGAGTTGGAGAGCAGCAGCTGAGAGATGAACGTGTTGTCCGGTGCGCTGTGAATGGAGACGGCGGTGGCGTAGGGATGTTCCTGCTTGCAGACGTTGGTGACCGACCCCCAGGGAACCATGGACTCAGTCACCAGGTAGCATATGCCATTAAACTCAGTCCATCCAGGATGCGGACAGAGCGCGGTAGAGAATCCCATCCAGGCCACCAGCGAAACTACTGAATACAGACGCATTTCTAAGCTGGGTCGTGGTATGAAAAGGAGCAGATACAACCTTCCCTGAGCAGTCTGGTGCGGGGTTGAGAGGTAAGTGCCTGCTCTCTATGACTCCTGATTAGAAAGAGTTGTCTACCGTTGCACCGTCTGCTACAAGGCCTGGGCCCTTCTCACGCCTGATAGGAGGCCGTCGTGGAAAAATTTGATAAATGCGCTAAAGTTCATAGTTGCCATTCTTGAATCCATGGCAACTATCTCAATACAGAACAATAACGTCATTAGCAAATAATTTTTATAACACGTATTTAGATAAAATAATTGAATAGTCAAATACGAGGTAGATGTATGCATATCAGGTAATCATAAATCACTTAATTGTAGGTAAATTCATCATTAATCAAAAATAATAAGTGATAAATAGGGATATTATTCTATATTTGGAGAAAGGTACATTTTATATTCAGCAGTTTGATACCAATTCCAAAACCACCATCATTCATTATTTACATCAGATAGTTGTTGCTTGTCAATGCATCTCCAGAAATCTTAAGGATACTCTAGAAGTCACTTGAGAGAGAGAGAGAGAGAGAGGGAGAGGGGGAGGGGCGGTGCGGTGATATAGTGATTAGCGTGCTGGCTTACTGCGCGGCCGACCCGGATTCCAGACCCGGCGAATTCCCTGAGCAAGAAACAAGTTGACTCCCTGGGAACCCTTTCAACAGGGAAAGAGTAGGCGACGGCGTGTAACCTTGAGAGAGCGGGCGTCGATAAAACCAATAAGTTATGTGGGGATGTGGCTGCCGCTGACAAGGACCTGCGATGTCTGCGAACCAAACTCCAACCGAGTCATCAGCGCGCGTGCTGAGATCGTCTGCAACCATGATGTGGAGCAGGATAGTAAAGAACTTGTGGAGTAAAGACTCGTGATAAGAACTTTGGAAAATACACATGTTGCTTGGGAGGCCATAATCAATTATTCCCTCACCCCAAATCAATCAATCAATCAATCATTCCCTCGGTGGTCCCCGTTCTGAGGCAGAGGCATTGATCGAAACAAACACATTTTTCATGCGACTTCCAACCAGTGCGTCACGAGGTCGGTGTGTATAGCACAGATGACCGAATGAATGACCTGCCATCTGTTGTCTGGAATCCGGGTATTAGTTCTGAAGGGTCATATCAATTGGTACATGTAGGGAGGGTAACGCATGCTTAACCCTATTTCCGTCAGGCTCCCGGCTACCCCTATTTCCGGCAGGGGAGGCAATATCGGCCCCCTAAGATCTCGTAATCTAACCGGCCGATTTTGAAAATTCAAAGTGCTATAGATTCCCCTGACGCTAAACTTTATTTTGAAAAAAGAAAATTTCAAAATTTTGATTTTTAAGGAGAAGGTCGTGCAAAATATACAATTTTTGTGTATTTTTTAGATTTTCCATAACCCTTGTCTCTGTTGTACGATTTTCACAAAACTAGTTCAGATTTACAAATAATTGACCCAAAATTGTCATATACTCGAGTTACGCAAAAATTCGAAATTCAATGGCAGTTCCAGGACCAGGACTATGAGGGAAATATATACAACCTAAAAAGTTTTTGTTACGCGGATTAGAAGCCGTGATATACTGCTTGGCATCTTTGACACATAAATAAATGAAAAAAAGTGAAAAACTCATCAGGGGCGGATGCAGTAAGGTAAAACAGTGGGGTAAAATACATACCAACAATATGCGAGTGGTATGCATGAGTATATTAGTCCCTCGACTAGTTGAAATTTATTTCTGATAATTTTTACCCTCCCATGGCAGCTCTGGGAAAGGGGGTGACATAGGCGGATCAAGGACTCTCGTCGTGGGGGGCGGGTGGGGGTGATTTGAAACACATTTTTAATATACAACGATATTGAGTCGCGGCGGTGATACTGGCTGGGAATATGCATTTTGAAAATGTGTAGTGACTGGACACGCCTCTGGTAATCTAGAATTTGGTTATAACTATTTTGAATTTTCATATACCCAATTGTATTCGCCCTGGCACGGCTGTAAGCAGTCTTCTCACTTACTAACGTTTAGTCCTTCTTGATAACATTCCCCCCATTTTGAACTGCTGTAACCGCCCCTGATGAATACAAATAGTGACAATTGTGAATGCACTATCATCTCACATAAAAAATGATATAATAAAACCATATAACTGGTATCAGGATCAGCAGAGACGGCTTCCTTTTACAAAGAACCCATCGCATACGATAATACTTGGTTTGTGGATAGAACCTCCCCAAAAACCCAGCCATAGCTCCGCCCCTGGTAAATATATAATATTGACAATTTCAGAAAACCTGCCTGTACTAGTTTTAGGAAAAGTCAGGAAGTTTCAAAGTTCTATCGCAAGCCGTTTCGGAGATATTCTTGAAAAACCTGAGGGGGGCAATATTAGCCCCCTGCCGGAAATAGGGTTAAATGACAACCAGTGCACTTTTCAACCTCTGTACCTCGTTGAACACCGTGGCGCTATACCGTTTGAAGCAGCCGTTGGCGCTGATCCATGTTTTATTCAATTTTCTTCAAAAGGTTTCAACGTACTAATACCACACTCGTCATTGACATTTGTGAACGTCTCAGAACTAATGATGTAAAGTTGTGCAGACAGCTGGTGACCTGTACGCGTGCAAGATCGGCTCATGACAGACGCCGCGACCTAGACTCTGTGCTGAATACTGATATTTTTGGCCGTGAGTTACTTCAGATTAATTTGTTCGGTCGGAGGGACACAGGATATCTTGCATGTTGAGATACGTTAACAAAAAAGAAGCGCAGAGCGGAATTTGACCCAGTGTTGATACCGACATTGACACCTTGCAAAATGTCTGTCCAGTGACTGATTCAGTGGGGGCTAACGGGCTCAAGCCCCTCCCCCTCCCAATGTCAGACTGCCTGTAGTTAATAAATATGCGGAGGCTGATTCAAGGCAATGGTGGGGAGACTCGAGCCCCCGAACACAAATGAAGTCCTATACCCACCAATGTGTCTTTTTGAAGGATCTGTGAGTCTAGTGACTTGTTCTATTATATTTCTTCAGTGACACATTCATCTGCCTAGAAATATGTTCTGCAGTAATTAGTTTCTTTATTTCGTCACCCAGTCAGTCGGGTGTTTCCCGAGAACCCTGCAGCCACGGTTCAAACGTCTGTCAGAGCAAGAGAAGAGAATCCGGAATGTTTCCAGTCATCAAATGCGAACCAGCAAGACACCATTTTGGGCGATAATCGAGAGGACGTTTCTTATTAATGTTTGCAATAATGACCTAAAGTAGGCCACTTTTGAGTCACTCATAAGTCTATTGGTAAATAAATATGGCTAAATCTCGGTTGTTAAGTAAATATGGGCCATATCACGTCGCAAGTTTTCAAATCATGCATTTTGCTTAGAACTAATGGTGTAGCCACGGATTTTCGGGCCGGTGTGGACCTAGCGATGGAAACATAGGTCCAACATTCCCTATGTTGGATCGGCTAGATTGGAAAGTGCAAAACTTTGTCGCAGTCAACATCGGTGCAGTCCCATGGAAATAACAAAAAGGCACATTTTTGTCCCAAGATAAGATATTCTCGGGGTGCGACACCCCATTTTTTGAGAGTGAGGGCGGGGGGACGACACCCAATTGACCCCTTCTGTGGAGACGCCTCTGCTTGGAGCGTTCCCGGGGATAGCCTACGAAAGCAAACTTTCGGAAAATAAGGCATCAATCAAAATTTGTTTCTCTAGCCATGAACAATAATTATAACAAATTTCTGGGGTCTGCCAAAGAAAAAAGTAAAAATCCACATAAGCTTATTAACCTATAAGCTTATATACAAATATATATATATATATGTTGTATTCATGGCGACAAATATAAGTTACAATGATGTTTAGGCGAATTTCAAAACTAAATTGATAAAAACATTATATTGCACCACATAAAGCGTTTCGTATTCACTTCATCAGTATTGTGCTACATACTGATGAAGTGAATACAACGCTTTATGTGAATTAATGTTTTTATAAATTTAGATTTTGAAATTCGCCTCAACATATTGTAACTTTATATATATATATATATATATATATATATATATATATATATATATATATATATATAAGTTTAAAAACATATATTTTTCTGTTGCACTTTGTCAAAGGCAGAATCGGACTATAAACATATTGGGCGTCCGCACCACCATTTTCATGTATATTTTCCCGATGTCACTTTTATGTTCATAAAATGAATAAAATGGTCTGAGCTTCGATACTAGATTTTCCACCTACCATAAGTAATCAGGACGAGGCTGCTGCTGGGGAAGGAAAATATCAATATACATATCTATACATATCAGATATGGCAAAGATTGTATCAACAACCTATTTTCCAGGTCCCAGAATCACAACTGGTCAGGAAAAATAAGAGACAAAATCAACTGTAATGTAAATTACGAAGCTCACAGAAAACTTTAAAAAACGGCTAATCTGCAACAGAAATGGCACGATTTGATTTCCAAAAACTCGTGCGGTTTTTTTTTTAAGATTTTGTATTGCTCTCTTAGATGGGATGTGTTTGTTTGGAAGGAAAGCGAAAAACGAATTGACGTATGGTTAGAGTGAAAACTTCTGGGGGCATTTTTATTTTTGAAAAAGGTACTCTAAGGATCTTAGCTATCGGAGGTCAAGTAAAACATGTTGCCCTCTGATCTTTTGGAGGTTGTTTGAATTCCTCTTGGCATATATGTTTGTGAAATAATTCACACTGCATTAATATACAGATTTCAAATTAATACCATTATATCCGTCTAGTCATTGAAAGTCGGTCAATATATGCTATGATCATGTCAGTTCAACATATGGTCAGTATTGACTGAAGGAAGCTGAGATTGAAACAAAGGGTCCTCCGATCTTTCAGACGCAGCAGAATGCTTACAGGAGTTACGAGAATGTATTTTCTACAAGCAGGTACCAAACCTGACCTCAAAATACCAACATCTTCCTCAAAATGTTATGGATAGTATATTATCGAGCACGATAGCTGTCAAAATGTCTCTTGAATAAAACTTATTAAATATGTTTACGACCACCAAATAAGGAATGGCAATGGATCCGCGCGCAAGCGCTACTCAAAGAAACTATATCATCATTCGATAATAGCAGGTTATCTAACCAGCTGCAACCACTTAAACCAGCCACTCTGGTTGGTACTCCGGATCGAGCTGGCAGAAGAAGGGGGCGTGGTTAGAGCAGATGCCTCCCGTCCACTGCACGCTCCAGCCCAGGTCCTGCAGCATGCCGCAGTCGTAGCCATCCGCCGGCTCCGCGTCCCAGCCTTGGTAGTTGAGAGGCGTGTTGTCGTAAAACTCCCACTTAGCAGTGTCGTTTTGGCTACGGAAGAGGCCGAACCAGATCTTCGTTGCATTCGGCTGTGCTAGTCCCACAAGGAATTCGTCCATCTCCTTGCTGTGTGAGGCAGCAGGTACCGAAGAGCCGTGGGCGAGTGTCTCGCATGAGTCCTCTAATTCATCGCCTGCCACACTGGTCGTAGAGCCGGAGAACCAGTAGCAGAGGCCTTCATGAATCTTCCAGTCGGCGTCCGGACACGGGTTATTGCTTGGCACCTAAAAACACAGCGTTTATTGTTGTTGGTGTGGTACTTGTAGCAATGTGCTTTCTAGACGATTGATCACTTAGAAAAGTTGTATGTGCTCATAGAAGCGTGTATCACTCGAAAGGTTGAAAAGACTGCTTCTTTCATACTTATTCTACGAACTTTAGGCTGGACATTGTCAAAAATATAGGTTAAAGCGACTGCTATTGTGACACTTGTCCCTGATACAACGCCTGTCAGTCAGTTCAGCGTCAGTATTGGGACCGATGCCTGGTCCGCAGAACACTGAGCGGCTAACACAAGTGCGATCCAGACCGTCCAAAATTCCCCCACCCAATCAGCACCGACCCGTTTGATAACTCTTCGGGTGGGATTCAGATCTAAGGTTGGAGTTTGGATCTCTTCATTTTTAGCCCGTGAGCCTTCGCTAATGCAGAGCTGGTAACGAACCCGAAATCTAATCACCGTGGAAGGGCTCGTCACGGGCCGCATATCCAAAAGAGTGTCCACACTCTAATTACGGATCTGGATCTACATCGAGCTCCGGCTCTGGGTTGGTAAGCCAAGAGCTCTGGATTTTAACAAATCACCCCGGTTCTATGGGGTGGTCAGGGTAACATATTTTTTTCCTTAACCCGTGTCTTACTCAAGGACCTGGTCTTAGCCACGGCGCCGGTGCCAAACTGTTAAAGAAGCCTTGAAGCCAATAATAATTTTTGGGGCTTATCGACGCACCAACTGCCAGGGTCATATGGCGTCGCCAACTCTTTCCCTGTCGGAAGGGTTTCTTGGGAGCCAGCTTGCTCCTTGTTCAGGGAAGCCGCCGGGCCTTGAACCCGGGTCGGCTGAATGGAAGTCAGCTACGCTGACCACTCCACTACCGCGCCCCCAGCCTTGAAGCCAAAGCTGATGCCAACGAGGGTACATCAGAATGCATAGCTCATGTAGGATGATAGCCCTGGTCACATAAACGTTCCACGAGGTCTTTAACATGCGCATTGACGGGTGTCTGAGCCACCTTCGCATTGACGGGGGGCGGGTACCCGCCCCCTAAGATCTCGAGAACCACGGTAGGTAGCGAAAAACGGTCAACGGCGTTAGGCTGCCCATCCACTTCTCCATCGAAAACATTTGTACCATTTTTTTGTCAGTTCACATTTAAGCTCAGGAGAGGTCAAAACATGCCGTCATAGAGATAGCTTGTAAGTTCAGTTTTTCGGTCATTACATCTGAACAAGTAAAGATAGAGCAAAACGACTTGAACTGTATGAATCCTCTCAGCAAGCCGAATCGAATAATATATAATGTGACCTTGCTAGGTCAAATCAACGATTTGACCTGACCTGAGGTCAGGTCAGGGTCAAATTATGTAAAATGCATATCATTAGAACTGCAAAGCCCAGGCGAGTCTAATGCAGCAAAAATAAATGCTCTATCGCCATTCGTTACTGAGTTATCCCGTAAAAAACATTTTTCCCATGTATTTCCAATTGAGAGGTCATGCCTCGTACCTGATCTTAGGTCATCGATATCAAAAATTTTAGAGAATTCGATGGGGCCATTATGTGATATGAGTTTCAATTAGATAAGTTCACCCTGCTCCGACTTATGCTATCTTAAACTTTTTTTTAGGTCGGGTCACTTGACCAGTACTGGTGACCTGACCTGAGATGACCTAATCTTAAAATTTTCACAGAAGTTGTAAAAATGATGAGGGAAAAGGTATGTCAAGTACGGCGGCGCTACGCGCCGCCGTTTTTCTGCTATCTCCGAAAAACCCGAGGGGGCGGGTACCCGCCCCCGTCAATGCGCGTGTTAAAAAATCGCGTTCATCGTCTGATATTTAAAGGTGCATCCGTCCAAATGTATATACCCCCTGCGAACACGGAGTTCCAGCACATCAAACAGTGTGTTTACAGGAGCAGTGGGGGGATGGGCGCCCGGACGGACGGGCGCCTCCAGCTGAGGCATGCCTGGCATAGCCTGCTGCAGCCACCAGACCGCCAGATGATCGGGTGTATCTGCCATGGGTGGATATCCCAGGGGGCTTGGGGGTCAGGATCTCCTGAATTTTGGGTCTACCATAGGATTTGTATAGGGTTTGTATTACCGTGCCAGCGTTAACCCATACATGACCCCCATGGGTCGAGAAGAGGTCTCAGAATTGGTATCTGCCAACAGTTGATGGCATATACCAATTTTGGTTCCTATGCTAGATAGGGGAAAAAGTAACACCAGTAAATAACCCACGATAAAATAAATAACCCAAGTTATAGAAAAATTATATCGTTGACGTTTTGGCCCCGTTCAATTAAGAGAATATGATATGTCCGAGAAGGTGAAATCTAGAGACAGCCGTTTGGCTCTTGCTTCTGACTGGATCGAGTTAGAATCAATTTTTGGGCATCACGTTCACGTGGAATAAGAGTGTTCTGAGGTTCAGGCAAAGGGTGCGGCTTTCAGGCGCAACCTTTGTCGTCCGAAAAACAAACAAAGCGGCCAAACAAAAAACCGACAAAGCGGCTTTCAGCCGCTTTGTTTGTTTGTTTGATTGCAAGTGTAGTGGAATCGAGGGCAACATCCCAGATAAGAACACCCAATTTTCCTCCAGTTGCATGCCATGAAATACCGATGAGTCCCTTGCTGTTTTATTGATCGTGTACATATGTCGTAAGGTATTTCAGTGCTAGTTTTGCGATACAAGAGAATATCAACCAAAGAATAATCGAAATGCACGCTTCTTAGAGGTCAGCATGTTATGACCTGTTGCACGTAGCACGAATATTCCTCCAAAAATAACTTATACAACACCTGGTGAGACCTTGGGTTTAACAAACCGTCGCCTTGAGCTTATTCTCATCAAGCACGTGATAATACGAAGATACGGTGCACGACCGCAGAGTCGTCGATCACCGCGGTGTTAGCGGGCGATAGTGACGCGTATGCGTGGAGTGGAGGCTGCGACGCTGGGATGTACATACACCCGCAGCATATAGACTGTGGTAAATGTATTTACCTCAAGGCACGCCAATCTACGTCAAATCTTGCATAAATCAATTTGATATATATTGGACAACTTGTGTGGCTAGGACTTATTCGATGTTCCTTTATTCATCCCCAAATTATGCATATGCATGTACCTCTAATAGCTCGTTTTCCCACATAAGCTGTTCACCTAAGCTCTTTAAATAAGTTTTTGAGTACCGACCTGGCAGAGAGCAGGGTAATCCTCCTCGCAACCGATGAGCCCCCACTGTCCGGTTACATTGTTGAAGTTGGCGAGAGCGCAGTTGCTCCTGTTGCTGGAGGTCGGCTCGCCGGTGTCCCAGTACAAGTAGTCCACGTCTGTCCCGTCCTGCCATTCAAAGATGAACTCCTCAAACTCTGAACCGAAAGGCAGGTCCTCGCAGGAGTCAGTGCAGTCATAGTCTTCGTAGCTGTCCTGTCTGCTGCCGTTCAGATGTCGGCCAAGCCCCAGCCAAGCTTTAATGTAGGTTGAAGAGTTGGAGAGCAGCAGCTGAGCGACGAACGTGTTGTCCAGTGCGTTGTGGATGGAGACGGCGGTGGCCTCGGGGTCCTCCAGCTGACACACGTCTGTGAGCGAGGCCCAGGGAATGGTGAATTCGGTCACAAAGTAGCAGATGCCCTCAAACTCGCTCCAGCCTGGCTTCGGACAGAATGCTGTACAGAAGCTAGCCCAGGCTGCCAGTAAAAATATTGCAGCCAGCTGCATTGCTAAAACGGAAGCGGTATGGACAACAGACGCTGCCTTACAGAGCTTACGGTGCAACTGCTCAGCATAAAACCTGAGTGCTCTGAGCTGCAACAGCTTGTTCTATATGTACCTGAACTGTCGTTATCCTCATGAGAAATATTTGCTAACCGTTGCAGCATCTGATGCGGGACATAGCTGCGCTGTAACTTTTCTCATGCCAGATAAAGTAGATAAAGAATAAAGGTGGATCCAGGGTTTTTGCAAAGGGGACTGACTACTTTGGGTTTCGGGTCAAGGGAAGTGTCATAGCTTGAGAGAGCGAGAGCTACAGTTGTTTTTATTTTTGAAAAAGGTAGACATCTGTTGAGACATGGTCAATATTGTTTAAATATTTTGGAAATATCCTTTATAGCTAAAAACATATTTTGTGTGCTGGCCTTTTCCACCCATGCATAGTTTAAAATGTAATACCTAAACATTACCGGTTAAGCTTTCGTGAATACTTAAGAGCATTAGAGGCCCCAAAAAGTAATCCAAATTTTGGCTGGTTCCCGTGCAGAGATTAGCGCTGCTACAATATGAGTTTATATGAGAGACTTTCGGACAACGCCGGATGACCCCATGCCCAACGATGATCCATCCGTATGGTTAATCTTTTTCGTAGATTCGACTGTACCAGCTGACGGTGCCGCCCCAGAAGCTCCTCTTCGGCATATGTCGGAGCATATCATTTTACACAAACCAGCAGCGGTGGATCCAGGTCTTCATTTCGGGGGGAGGGGGAGCGGCAAGGGGGCTAGGGCTCCTTCCACTATTTCCTCAGAACTGCCTCCAGTCATGCATTCAGGTACTACAGGCACTCTGAAATTTCGGGGGGGCCTGGGGCCATAGCCCCTTGTATCTGCCAATGCAAACTGGGTAAAATTAAGCATTGAGAGGGCAGTCTTGGTTATAGGATCAATTGTTAAAAGCTTGAACATTGGGTGGGGTGGGGTGCTGCCCTGCCACCTGTTCCTATGCCGATGCCAGTGGCGGACAGAGATGCAGAAACTTGCCAACTCGGCTATTGGAGTTTGTGACACATTTATGAAAATCGAGGTGCATAACTGTGACCAAATAGAGATCGTGACTGTATGGTTCAAAATCAAACCAAATATTTTCGAAATACACAATTAAGCGTGTAGCAATTATTTTAATTTAGCAACTCTGTTCTTCAATTGTACAGCGTACCATCAGTGATACAATATTGGTTCTGTGTTCAGTTTCTACTAAAACCAGGGACCCCCGCTGCAGAAAACCCGGAAACCGCTGTCACAGTTGCCATATTTTAACATGCAGCCCAATGGTGCCGATTGTTAGTAGTTGTCAGAAAGTTGCCGCCTAGATGCCCGAAATGTGGCAGTCAGTTTTTTTCGAGAAATATAAGATTGCGGGCATATTTAAGGCATTAAAGGTAACGCAGATACGTTATCAAGTAGTTCTCTGTCCATTTTGTCAGGATGAATAATATTTAAAGTTTGAGTCTCTTCGATTTAGCGGTCCATATTTCTTTGAATTTAGTTTTAAGTATACGCCTAAAAGCTACTAAGAAAAGTACTAAATGTGTGAAAGAAATAAATATAGCTGGGCAGCAATTCTACCTAAACTACGCAGCAGCGACAAGACAAGTTCGAAACTGTTTATGTGATGCAGACCCTGCCAAAAAAATTAAAAAGGTGGGAAACTACTTCTTTTGAGGGCATATTTATTAGGTATATCTGCAGGCTAAAACTAGCTGGAATAAATAGTGCTGCCCATGGCTAATCTAAGATGAATGTAGGCTACTTTGAGACTAATGCACTTTCACATATCAAACTTGGTTTTTCATTCCTTAGCTTGCTTGTGCCTTACCTTATTTGTGCCCTAGATCAAGATTGGTTAGGTAGATTTGGAGGTGGAGGAAGTTGGGAGAGATGGCGCCAGCAACAGACTGGCAACAACAGTAATTCAGGTGAGATTTCATGATCAAATTATCATGTCAATATTGTACAGATAGCAAATGTGTGCCAAATGCAGTCCTCCACAAAGTGTTAAAACACACACTGGAGAGGGGCCTGGCACTAGCATGCACTGGAGAGGGCCTAGTAGACCCCCTTCTCATCTCAGAAAATCACAGAAAGTCTCAGAAAGAAAGATACTTAGAAAAACGCTGGTTGGGGGTGTGTTGCTTACTACCAGTGGAGTAAGCAACACACAGGACCTGAACTGCATGGGGTTAAAGCAGGATTTTAACTACACTTGATCTTTCTTTGGTATGAGACTTTCAATACCTCTGTACCTATTAGGCCAATAGACATAATTTTACATCTATGCAGGGTAATTGCCTCAGAGTTTTTACTGCAAGAAGGAACGACCAGGCAGGTGATAATCGGGTGTTGGGGGCGAATTTTAAGCATTTGATCTGTCTATAAAAATACTACCTAAGGTCCACTTTACCAACCCATTTAAGGTAGGTTCAAATCCTATGTTGACATTGACATTTTTGTCCTTTTTGTTGATATGTGACATATAAGTTTAGTGGGGGGGTGGGGGGAGCTGTGATCAGGGTTCCCAATTGTGTGTACGCTCCCATTTACAGATATGTCCCCAATAATAATTATTTTCATGATAATTGCTACATTTAATCACGTGGAAATGTACCATAATTGGAAACACTCCTTCCAAAAGTGGAAACTTCTTCAAAAAGGGAAATGCATATCATTGGGGGAAACTGCAGTCAGAGTTGCCAATAATAGTTATGATCCCAATACTTGAAACAATGATCCATAGTTGGAAATTTTCCTTCCAAAAACATACACATGATCTAAAAATGAAAACACAGTTTACTGCTTTCATGTGGTAATGGCTTGGTGCTTGAACCTTGTCTGTTGCAAAAAGTAAGAGACAGGTAGATGAAATTCAGAATATTGGAAATAGTATTCTAGTATACAATTATGATTTCCAGCTTTTTGTGACAGAGGAGGCATACATCGCATTGAGTGGTGACAGCCAGCATACTTTCTGCACCTCTGGTGGCGGATTCAGACCCCCAAGCGGAGAAGCTCGGGGCAAAACTATGTCCCCCCCTCATAGCGGTGGACCTTCTTTTTGCCACCGCTGCTTTTAGTTCATAAGCAAAAATTTGGGGCTTTAACTCTCAACTTCAAACAAAACCAGTCAACTTTAGTGTAAACATTGGGCCTTGGAAAGCAAAAACAAGCATCTTGTGTCAATATATTCCACCTCTCAACGTTTTTGTCGCCTTGGATACCCCTCAAAACATACCGTCAAGTTATATTTTGGCAACAGTTTGCGCCATGTTGATTCCGAAAATGGGAATGCGGACCTTTTTTACAAAACCAAACTAGTCATCAGAAAATAGAATAGGTAATTTTTTGTCTGGTTCATCTTCACTTGATTCTTGTGGCTACCTGGTGTTCCTATGACCAGTGGGGCACTCTGTGGCCAACTATAGTTCCTCTGACTGTGACCTCTTGTTAAGTTCACAGCCCTTCTGCAGGAAATTGTATGTAGTAGTTAATTCCTACGTTCAGCTTATTTACAAAACTCTGCAATGTACGGTCATGTCCCAATTCCACGCATTTGAATAACTTGAAAGCACTGTCTTATTAAATATCAACCTGGCACATCCATTTCTATCTAAAGCTAAACACAGATGCGTCTGAAGAGCTTATTCCAAAAGCATGACGCTCATGATGCCACATTAGACCACTCTATACGCACAGCTCAAGCTCAAGCCGTTCAGAAACGTGGTATGAATTCGAATGGATGATCTGGGCGGATTTTTCATGAGCTGGAAATCGGTGCTAGTCAAGTGATTATCTCACCACGTAGCTAAATGGCCCTGTACGTGAAAACGCCTTCAACGTGCCTGTATCGTTTTCCTTCAGGGGCTCCTTCAAAGGAAGTGCGTTCTCGGTCGTCAGTCAGGCTCCCCTGCATCCAGCAGTGGCTCCTTTGCGTCCGGCAGAGCCCACTCTGTCCAACCAGGGCCCTCCGCAGACGCCGGGGATGACCAGGTCATGCAAGCATCTAATGGTCAATAGGCCACTTGATAATGCGCAGTCTCCTAGTAGTGATATTAGGTCACGGTATCTATCACAGGACCCTCTTGCTAGCCATATCCTCTGTTGATGGCACCTCAATATTTTTAATTTGTAATGGATTGGGATCTGGGTGGATCCTTTAGTTCTCTGGAGCTCTTCTGCTAGCTTCCAGCTAACTCCCGATCGATGAAGCCAGTTACAGCGATCCTGGCAAGCAACAACTGTTCTTTGGCGATTGCAGTCCAAGTACCCAGTATTTATAAAGTAAAGCCTGTTTGACCTCAGGAGGCCAAACAGTCCAAAGATTAGAGACCTCGCTATAAGAGCATTTGACTGACTCAGAGGCCAAACAGTCCAAAGATTAGAGACCCTCGCTATGAAAGAGCATTTGACTTGACTCATATTTGTATTTCTATTCATTTTTATTTATTCATGTATATGAGCAACAGGTACAACCCACTTATAGCTCATGTCAAATAATTAAAACAAAGACATGGTATTTACGACGAAATGATAACAATACCCTTGGCATTCCGAGATAGGAAACAAAGTTACACGCCGCCCTAAGTCTTGGTGTCATTATTAACTTTGTATAAATTAAACATGATCATGGTTTTTCTGATATTGTCTGGCTATAGATAGGGCAGCCACTGCTGGATGTACGGAAACTGATCTAAATTGAAGGAATTCATTTCGCAACAGTGGCCCATGACAGACTAGCAACAGAGGTCGCAACTTCAGGTATGATAGCTGATTACGCCCCTGGGGCATTCCAGGACGGATCGACCAAGGCCTGACACCACCATGTCTAGAAAAATATGAAACTTTGTCTCTGGGGTAGTCTTGCGCCAGAAATACGCCTGTGAGAATCTTAACCCCCTCCGACCAACGGTGACCGAATTATAACCCGAGGCATTTTCGGTATGTCACCTTGTAGACTCATTTTTAATGTTTCATAACTCAAAAACACATTGCCGGATTAACACGTTTTGTATATCATTGAACTTGTCTTGAACCATACATTATTTTCAAGAAATACAATTTCAAAATTTTAAAAATTCTGACTTTTAATTCGTTTGACCCTTTTCTTTTGTGACCTAGCTTGAACTGTTGGCATTTGAAATTGACGTTTTTGACACCTCAAAAGTTTTGCTTCATAAAGTATCTTTCGATAAAAAAATTTAAAAAAATGCATTCTTGCTATAAATTCCAAATTTTTACCACCTAAGGTAGGTATGCAGACGGTTTTTGACCACTGCAGTAGCAATTTATAGCACCCTACCTTCAGCAGGCTTTCGGAGAATTTACCACTTTTTCCAATAGCCGGCTCAAATATACGGACTGTGTCAAATGCACGGTGCTTGGACATTCTTACTACAACAGGAATAGTGCAGTGTTAAATCGATTAATGTCGGCCATATAGAACTGTAAGGAACCCGGATCAAGCTTGAAAGCAGGTATTTCGCCCTGTATTTGGCCCCTCGGAAATGGAAGTTTCCCTTCCTATTGATCGCGATTCTGCCCCATAAGAGACAGGGTGCCCCAACTATTTTTGCCACAGAGTAAATAAGAATCAACCAAGCAATAAATGACTAAAATATATGCACCGAGTTGAAAGACGGCCTATTCCAAGTAAACTATAATTATAATCGAATTGCTGGGAAATCGATCTCCGGGTGCAAGTCAACAAATAAAATATATTTCGTTGCAGGTGAACAGTGAGTTGGAGTCATGTTGCGAGCCTGCCGCACCTCGGCTGGCGTCTGGCTGCCGCTGCTGGTGTGGCTCTGGCGCGCCCCAGTACCGGGAGGAGCGGCGCCCGCCGGCCATCTGCGCTCCCATGGTAGCACCAACAACTGCTCTGCAGTACTGGAACAGGGCTCGGCCTACGTGAAGTGGCGCGAGACTGGCCCGCCACTGAAAGTGTCCCCGGACGCCGCCTACTGCGTCATCCAGCAATTCGATAACACGTCAGTGGCCTCGGGGTGATGTGGCCGAGAAAGTGGTATGATGTTGAGGCAGCAGGCGCACTGCCAGCCCATCTGTTTCTAAGAATGCTATTCTTTGCCGTTGTGGTGCTGGTAATCTAGAGAGAAGTAGGTCAGAGCTGCTGTTAATCAGTATTACGGCCTTAAAATAGCTCATCCGTGTATTGTCCCTGTCGGCTAGAGGTCACTGAAATACCGGTGTCCCACAGGGCAGCGCCGTTGCACACGTACAGTCATTAAAATTGTGGCTAATAAACATAATTTGTAGATCACTAAATTTCCCGTTGGCTTCCACAAATGAATGGTTAGCCAACTGCGTGAAACGTTTTTCCCTTTACCGGAAAAGCAAACACAGGTGGAAATAGAATAGCAGGTCTTATCCTGAGTGGAAAACCAGTTGCTTGCTCTGACCTCACCCAGCTTCTTGGCCTTCCAGGAAGATGCGCCAATGCTTGGAGAGGCGGTACCGACGTGACGGCGCCCTCTTCAACGCCTATTTTGTGGGCGATTCGCGCATGCGCGATCTCTACGCACGCTTCAGTTCTCACGCAGGTGCCAACAAGTGAGCCCCAGATCAGAAGCCGGTGGCGATAGAGAACACATTCTAATAGATTTCTGGTCCCGTCTTCGTCTGAGTGAGCCTGTTCTAAGAATGCATAATAATAAACTAAAACTTGGGTGGATGAAACACAAGAACGTAGGTATGCCCTGATTTGTATTTGATTTTTGAAGCTACTCAAATATTTCCCTTTTATGTTGAATTTCGCACGCTTGTGCTTATGCCTATAGCATTACGTTTGGATTGTTATTGCGAGTCGATTGATGTGCATATTGACTATACTAGAATCACATAATGGCATTGACCTAATCTGAGGTCTGGTCATTTTAGTGTTTTGACTTAGCATAGTAAAATCATACATCATTCTTTTCGTGCTGAGGGCGTTGTGTCTGAAGAATATTCTAACACACTTCCGTCAGACGCTACAGCCCAAAAACTCTACTCTCACATGCAATCTTCTTTGGCCTGTCATGACCTCAATATAGACCTGAGCCAAAAAGTGACTAATGTAGTTTCCTTCATGCATTTTTATGGCATATCCACCAGCATTCACGCTTATAGGCTATCCTGCATAGGAGCCGAATTCGAGGGGGATGTTTGACTCCCCACCGGGGCGAAGGTAGCTCAGAGGCCCACCGGGGTGGGTGTTATATGGGGTGTTACATGATAGTTTGATTTGTATGCTGTAGGCATATGCAATTTCAAATGTTCCTGATTTTCCCGATTTTCCGCAAACACTAAATCTTCACCGTTTTCATCGCACACTTCCCAGGGACCAGATAAATGGATCCAGTTCTGGGATTAAAGGCGTCCACCTATAACTCAGAAATTTTGCAAATCTGCGGAACCCTGCTGCTAAGGCAAGGAGTTTCCTGTTTTTACAAAACTGCTTGAATGAGGTATGTCGCCACAAGCTTCTTGATATTAAGGGTGCATCCTTTGGTGAGGAAAATAATAAAAACAAACTAAATTTTCCCTGTGCGCGCTCAGCTTTCCGGGAATTATTTTGTACGTCCCAATAATATTTACACGATTGGAGTCGACAACACCGCGATTAAGTACCAAAGGAGTGGCACAAAACGATATTGCGCAGTCAGAAGTCTCTCTGAATCGAAAGGCTGTGAGTTTCAACGTAATGACGGTATAATGCTCTAACGTTCATTGGACATCGCTGCAAAAAAGTTAATTTGCTCACTTTTGACAACAATGGCTACACAAATACACACGAGGTAAGGTCATAAATATAAAAATTTGGCATGCATTTCGGTGGCAGGTATGTATGAATGTATGTTCCTGCGTAAAACTTTAACCCGCGCCCCCGTCCGCACCTTGCCCCGCATATGCCCTTACTCGAAAATATGGGCGTTAGCGCAAATTGAGTGCAATAAAAGTGTGAATTAGTAAGAATTATTCATGTTTTAGTGCTCAGGTAATGGTTTGACCTAGGGTAATTGTAAGATGGCTATTTTCACCCAAATATGAATTTAAAACTGGCATAACTTTATTCATTAAGTATTGAGGCCTGGTAGTAATTTTAGAAATTGCCAGTACTTTTTCCTATGTGGAACGTAAAGACTCCGCCAGTGTTTACCAAGTCCTGTGACCTAATATGACCTGAGGTCACAAAGTAAAAGTGACTTGCCGTACATCAAATGAAAGTGTGACAAGACAACACGATGGTTTTGTTTCACCGTTTGCCCAATTAGGTAAGTTATTGTCAAAATACTGTTTTTACCTTGGTGACTTATGACCTTAAAGTAAGGAATATGACCTGGGATCCGTAAAGGTGTAAAACGTTGTTCTGAGCAGTGGAGTATTTGCAATATTTTTTGGTTTTATATATAAATAGCTTTTCATGCTTTTCAATGGTGCTGTGACCTGACCTGCACAAATAAAATCCGATTTTTACCCTGAGGGTTAAGTGTATTTAATATCATTTAAATTGTTTAGCTTAAGTGAATTTTTTCTGTTTGTACCTGACCTTGTACCGTAAAAATTTATTAAAGGTGCTAGCCTTTTTTTTTTATGAACCTTGTATCCCTGGTTAATGTATATGTTCATGCTTTCGTTACAATAACGTTTTCAGTAGCAACAAAACTCCAAAAAGCACACTGCTAGCTCTGAGAAATCCTTGCAACACGCTTCCAATCCAAGCAATTAACACGCGCATTGGAGACGGGTCTAGCGTCAACGCGCAGTGGAGGGGGCCTAAAATGTCCCCCTGAGATCTAGACAACCACAAGGGTCAGAAAAACACCCGTTTGAGGTGTGTGTGAGGGTGACAGTGATCTACATTATATTTGTTTCATTGACCTAGGTAAATATTTTCACGGTCAAACGAAACTGTAAATGCCAAATATGGGACGTGCTGGAGACATATTGGGAAACGCCGTGATTCTGTTGAAAAAACGGGAATACACAAAAATCGGGCTAAGGTCGTAGAAAGAGGGTGCCGCGCAATGCTCTCTGAAAGTTTGAGGTCAAGATGGTTATTCAAGGTCACTGGCCTATGACGCAGCAATATAACAATTCCAAATTTTGTGCAAAATAACTGGCATTATAGCAGCCTTTGGGCCGGAAATGAGGGCTTGACCTTGGCAAATAACCTTTGACCTTGGTCTGTGATCTGGACCTTGATATCCAGCAGCCTTAACTATGAAGTCATTACATAATATACGTCATAAATTTCTTTACAAAAACACTATCAATAGCCTCTTGCAAGTACCTGTTTCGGCACATATCTTAAATTGAAACGAGATACATTGGCGGACGCAGGGGGCATTCCGGCCATGCCCCCAAAGCGCTGGGGGCCCAAACTATATTTTGGGCCCCCAAACGCCGGGAATTTTTGAAAAAAGTGTTTACACTAGGTCTGTAGAGCAAAAAAATTATTCGCTCCCAGCCCCCCCCGAGGAGAGGCTGACATGGGTTTGGCCCTCCCCCAAAACCCGGGTCTGCGTCCGCCCCTGACAAGATACAGAACAAAATCACCTCAGCCAAAGCAGCTCCAAAGAAGAACAAAATAGTCTCAGTCAAACCAGTTCAAGCGAGTAAAATTGTCACATATGCAAAATTACTAGGGACGTCATAATCCAGTGAGCTGTATAGACATCGTTGCATCCCGGGTTTCTCCCATCATGGTAAACTGCAGGATGAAAGGGTTGAGACTGGAGTGCACTTTACTGCAATCTACCGATAGTCACTGTTCATATACATAATATCACTTTGATATAATCTTTGTATCTGTATTTGACCACCAAAAGGTCACTAGAATCCACATATAAGGGAAGTTACTTTAAAAAAATTACCATCTAAACACGCCATGCATCAGACCAGCAAAGGTTAATCACCCGCCCCGGTGGGCCTCTGAGTCACCTTTGCTCTGGTGGGGGTGTTCGAAAACCCCTTGGAACTCGGCACCTAAGCGGAATACCAAAAAACAAAAACGCGAACGCTGGTGGAAAGCTCATAAAAAATTTGTGAATAAACCATATCGATCACGTTTTAGCTCCAGCCAATATTGAGGTCTTAATATGTCAAAGAAGATGACATGTTGAAAGAAGTTTCGGGGCTCAAGCGTCTGATAGAGTTAAGTTACAATCAATTTTAGGCACCATTCGCTTCCTCTTGTTCTGGCGAATTGAATGATGTAGGATATGATTATACTAGGTCAAAGCATGAAAATGACCTGAAGTCAAGTCAAGGTCACTTTCTGGTCTAGGGTAGTCAATATGCATATCAATCGAATCGCAATAACAATCCAAACGTAATGGTATCAAAATAAAAGCTTTATCGTTAATTCCTCCTAAGTTATTTACCCAAGTCTGAAAACCTGGTAGCACCGGATGACCTCTCAGAGGTCACAGGTCAAAAATTGCAACATGAACCTGGAAAGGGGCCCAGGATACTATGATTTGGAGAATATTAAGGTATGTTCAGCTGTATCTACACAAATACAGCCCTAATCCCGTTCTTACTATGAATTTCCAATGGAGGTCATCATGACCCGTATCTGACCCTAGGTCATCTATATAAAATCCTGGGATACATTTTGTAGCGCTCGTTGGGCCCATTGTGATGTCATGTGATGAGTTTCAATTGGATATATTGACACTATTCTCGCATATACTATCTTAAACTTTTTGTGGGGTAGTATATGCGATCTGAGATGATGGTCACCCTTGCC